>OX424559.1:44806006-45195318 GCA_949152475.1 Terebella lapidaria | reverse complement strand
ACTTCTTCAATTCTTCAGTGTCACCTCACTAACAACAGAATCTTCTCAAAATCTCGAGTTTCCTCAGTGCATTGTACTTCTTCAATTCTTCAGTGTCACCTCACTAACAACAGAATCTTCTCAAAATCTCGAGTTTCCTCAGTGCATTGTACTTCTTCAATTCTTCAGTGTCACCTCACTAACAACAGAATCTTCTCAAAATCTCGAGTTTCCTCAGTGCATTGTACTTCTTCAATTCTTCAGTGTCACCTCACTAACAACAGAATCTTCTCAAAATCTCGAGTTTCCTCAGTGCATTGTACTTCTTCAATTCTTCAGTGTCACCTCACTAACAACAGAATCTTCTCAAAATCTCGAGTTTCCTCAGTGCATTGTACTTCTTCAATTCTTCAGTGTCACCTCACTAACAACAGAATCTTCTCAAAATCTCGAGTTTCCTCAGTGCATTGTACTTCTTCAATTCTTCAGTGTCACCTCACTAACAACAGAATCTTCTCAAAATCTCGAGTTTCCTCAGTGCATTGTACTTCTTCAATTCTTCAGTGTCACCTCACTAACAACAGAATCTTCTCAAAATCTCGAGTTTCCTCAGTGCATTGTACTTCTTCAATTCTTCAGTGTCACCTCACTAACAACAGAATCTTCTCAAAATCTCGAGTTTCCTCAGTGCATTGTACTTCTTCAATTCTTCAGTGTCACCTCACTAACAACAGAATCTTCTCAAAATCTCGAGTTTCCTCAGTGCATTGTACTTCTTCAATTCTTCAGTGTCACCTCACTAACAACAGAATCTTCTCAAAATCTCGAGTTTCCTCAGTGCATTGTACTTCTTCAATTCTTCAGTGTCACCTCACTAACAACAGAATCTTCTCAAAATCTCGAGTTTCCTCAGTGCATTGTACTTCTTCAATTCTTCAGTGTCACCTCACTAACAACAGAATCTTCTCAAAATCTCGAGTTTCCTCAGTGCATTGTACTTCTTCAATTCTTCAGTGTCACCTCACTAACAACAGAATCTTCTCAAAATCTCGAGTTTCCTCAGTGCATTGTACTTCTTCAATTCTTCAGTGTCACCTCACTAACAACAGAATCTTCTCAAAATCTCGAGTTTCCTCAGTGCATTGTACTTCTTCAATTCTTCAGTGTCACCTCACTAACAACAGAATCTTCTCAAAATCTCGAGTTTCCTCAGTGCATTGTACTTCTTCAATTCTTCAGTGTCACCTCACTAACAACAGAATCTTCTCAAAATCTCGAGTTTCCTCAGTGCATTGTACTTCTTCAATTCTTCAGTGTCACCTCACTAACAACAGAATCTTCTCAAAATCTCGAGTTTCCTCAGTGCATTGTACTTCTTCAATTCTTCAGTGTCACCTCACTAACAACAGAATCTTCTCAAAATCTCGAGTTTCCTCAGTGCATTGTACTTCTTCAATTCTTCAGTGTCACCTCACTAACAACAGAATCTTCTCAAAATCTCGAGTTTCCTCAGTGCATTGTACTTCTTCAATTCTTCAGTGTCACCTCACTAACAACAGAATCTTCTCAAAATCTCGAGTTTCCTCAGTGCATTGTACTTCTTCAATTCTTCAGTGTCACCTCACTAACAACAGAATCTTCTCAAAATCTCGAGTTTCCTCAGTGCATTGTACTTCTTCAATTCTTCAGTGTCACCTCACTAACAACAGAATCTTCTCAAAATCTCGAGTTTCCTCAGTGCATTGTACTTCTTCAATTCTTCAGTGTCACCTCACTAACAACAGAATCTTCTCAAAATCTCGAGTTTCCTCAGTGCATTGTACTTCTTCAATTCTTCAGTGTCACCTCACTAACAACAGAATCTTCTCAAAATCTCGAGTTTCCTCAGTGCATTGTACTTCTTCAATTCTTCAGTGTCACCTCACTAACAACAGAATCTTCTCAAAATCTCGAGTTTCCTCAGTGCATTGTACTTCTTCAATTCTTCAGTGTCACCTCACTAACAACAGAATCTTCTCAAAATCTCGAGTTTCCTCAGTGCATTGTACTTCTTCAATTCTTCAGTGTCACCTCACTAACAACAGAATCTTCTCAAAATCTCGAGTTTCCTCAGTGCATTGTACTTCTTCAATTCTTCAGTGTCACCTCACTAACAACAGAATCTTCTCAAAATCTCGAGTTTCCTCAGTGCATTGTACTTCTTCAATTCTTCAGTGTCACCTCACTAACAACAGAATCTTCTCAAAATCTCGAGTTTCCTCAGTGCATTGTACTTCTTCAATTCTTCAGTGTCACCTCACTAACAACAGAATCTTCTCAAAATCTCGAGTTTCCTCAGTGCATTGTACTTCTTCAATTCTTCAGTGTCACCTCACTAACAACAGAATCTTCTCAAAATCTCGAGTTTCCTCAGTGCATTGTACTTCTTCAATTCTTCAGTGTCACCTCACTAACAACAGAATCTTCTCAAAATCTCGAGTTTCCTCAGTGCATTGTACTTCTTCAATTCTTCAGTGTCACCTCACTAACAACAGAATCTTCTCAAAATCTCGAGTTTCCTCAGTGCATTGTACTTCTTCAATTCTTCAGTGTCACCTCACTAACAACAGAATCTTCTCAAAATCTCGAGTTTCCTCAGTGCATTGTACTTCTTCAATTCTTCAGTGTCACCTCACTAACAACAGAATCTTCTCAAAATCTCGAGTTTCCTCAGTGCATTGTACTTCTTCAATTCTTCAGTGTCACCTCACTAACAACAGAATCTTCTCAAAATCTCGAGTTTCCTCAGTGCATTGTACTTCTTCAATTCTTCAGTGTCACCTCACTAACAACAGAATCTTCTCAAAATCTCGAGTTTCCTCAGTGCATTGTACTTCTTCAATTCTTCAGTGTCACCTCACTAACAAAACTCTTCAAAATCACCTTCAACAACGACACAATTTTCTCAGAATCTCAGGTTCCCCCCAGTACGTTGTACTCCTTCAAAACTCTTCAAAATCACCTTCAACAACGACACAATTTTCTCAGAATCTCAGGTTCCCCCCAGTACGTTGTACTCCTTCAAAACTCTTCAAAATCACCTTCAACAACGACACAATTTTCTCAGAATCTCAGGTTCCCCCCAGTACGTTGTACTCCTTCAAAACTCTTCAAAATCACCTTCAACAACGACAAAATTTTCTTAGAATCTCAGGTTCCCCCCAGTACGTTGTACTCCTTCAGAGCTCTTCAAAATCACCTTCAACAACGACACAATTTTCTCAGAATCTCAGGTTCCCCCCAGTACGTTGTACTCCTTCAGAGCTCTTCAAAATCACCTTCAACAACGACACAATTTTCTCAGAATCTCAGGTTCCCCCCAGTACGTTGTACTAGTTCAGAGCTCTTCAAAATCACCTTCAACAACGACACAATTTTCTCAGAATCTCAGGTTCCCCCCAGTACGTTGTACTCCTTCAGAGCTCTTCAAAATCACCTTCAACAACGACACAATTTTCTCAGAATCTCAGGTTCCCCCCAGTACGTTGTACTCCTTCAAAACTCTTCAAAATCACCTTCAACAACGACACAATTTTCTCAGAATCTCAGGTACCCCCCAGTACGTTGTACTCCTTCAAAACTCTTCAAAATCACCTTCAACAACGACACAATTTTCTCAGAATCTCAGGTTCCCCCCAGTACGTTGTACTCCTTCAAAACTCTTCAAAATCACCTTCAACAACGACACAATTTTCTCAGAATCTCAGGTTCCCCCCAGTACGTTGTACTCCTTCAAAACTCTTCAAAATCACCTTCAACAACGACACAATTTTCTCAGAATCTCAGGTTCCCCCCAGTACGTTGTACTCCTTCAAAACTCTTCAAAATCACCTTCAACAACGACACAATTTTCTCAGAATCTCAGGTTCCCCCCAGTACGTTGTACTCCTTCAAAGCTCTTCAAAATCACCTTCAACAACGACACAATTTTCTCAGAATCTCAGGTTCCCCCCAGTACGTTGTACTCCTTCAAAATCACCTTCACCAACGACACAATTTTCTCAGAATCTCAGGTTCCCCCCAGTACGTTGTACTCCTTCAAAACTCTTCAAAATCACCTTCAACAACGACACAATTTTCTCAGAATCTCAGGTTCCCCCCAGTACGTTGTACTCCTTCAAAACTCTTCAAAATCACCTTCAACAACGACACAATTTTCTCAGAATCGCAGGTTCCCCCCAGTACGTTGTACTCCTTCAAAACTCTTCAAAATCACCTTCAACAACGACACAATTTTCTCAGAATCTCAGGTTCCCCCCAGTACGTTGTACTCCTTCAAAACTCTTCAAAATCACCTTCAACAACGACACAATTTTCTCAGAATCGCAGGTTCCCCCCAGTACGTTGTACTCCTTCAAAACTCTTCAAAATCACCTTCAACAACGACACAATTTTCTCAGAATCTCAGGTTCCCCCCAGTACGTTGTACTCCTTCAAAACTCTTCAAAATCACCTTCAACAACGACACAATTTTCTCAGAATCTCAGGTTCCCCCCAGTACGTTGTACTCCTTCAAAACTCTTCAAAATCACCTTCAACAACGACACAATTTTCTCAGAATCTCAGGTTCCCCCCAGTACGTTGTACTCCTTCAAAACTCTTCAAAATCACCTTCAACAACGACACAATTTTCTCAGAATCTCAGGTTCCCCCCAGTACGTTGTACTCCTTCAAAACTCTTCAAAATCACCTTCAACAACGACACAATTTTCTCAGAATCTCAGGTTCCCCCCAGTACGTTGTACTCCTTCAAAACTCTTCAAAATCACCTTCAACAACGACACAATTTTCTCAGAATCTCAGGTTCCCCCCAGTACGTTGTACTCCTTCAAAACTCTTCAAAATCACCTTCAACAACGACACAATTTTCTCAGAATCTCAGGTTCCCCCCAGTACGTTGTACTCCTTCAAAACTCTTCAAAATCACCTTCAACAACGACACAATTTTCTCAGAATCTCAGGTTCCCCCCAGTACGTTGTACTCCTTCAAAACTCTTCAAAATCACCTTCAACAACGACACAATTTTCTCAGAATCTCAGGTTCCCCCCAGTACGTTGTACTCCTTCAAAAATCTTCAAAATCACCTTCAACAACGACACAATTTTCTCAGAATCTCAGGTTCCCCCCAGTACGTTGTACTCCTTCAAAACTCTTCAAAATCACCTTCAACAACGACACAATTTTCTCAGAATCTCAGGTTCCCCCCAGTACGTTGTACTCCTTCAAAACTCTTCAAAATCACCTTCAACAACGACACAATTTTCTCAGAATCTCAGGTTCCCCCCAGTACGTTGTACTCCTTCAAAACTCTTCAAAATCACCTTCAACAACGACACAATTTTCTCAGAATCTCAGGTTCCCCCCAGTACGTTGTACTCCTTCAAAACTCTTCAAAATCACCTTCAACGACACAATTTTCTCAGAATCTCAGGTTCCCCCCAGTACGTTGTACTCCTTCAAAACTCTTCAAAATCACCTTCAACAACGACACAATTTTCTCAGAATCTCAGGTTCCCCCCAGTACGTTGTACTCCTTCAAAACTCTTCAAAATCACCTTCAACAACGACACAATTTTCTCAGAATCTCAGGTTCCCCCCAGTACGTTGTACTCCTTCAAAACTCTTCAAAATCACCTTCAACAACGACACAATTTTCTCAGAATCTCAGGTTCCCCCCAGTACGTTGTACTCCTTCAAAACTCTTCAAAATCACCTTCAACAACGACACAATTTTCTCAGAATCTCAGGTTCCCCCCAGTACGTTGTACTCCTTCAAAACTCTTCAAAATCACCTTCAACAACGACACAATTTTCTCAGAATCTCAGGTTCCCCCCAGTACGTTGTACTCCTTCAAAATTCTTCAAAATCACCTTCAACAACGACACAATTTTCTCAGAATCTCAGGTTCCCCCCAGTACGTTGTACTCCTTCAAAACCACCTTCAACAACGACACAATTTTCTCAGAATCTCAGGTTCCCCCCAGTACGTTGTACTCCTTCAAAACTCTTCAAAATCACCTTCAACAACGACACAATTTTCTCAGAATCTCAGGTTCCCCCCAGTACGTTGTACTCCTTCAAAACTCTTCAAAATCACCTTCAACAACGACACAATTTTCTCAGAATCTCAGGTTCCCCCCAGTACGTTGTACTCCTTCAAAACTCTTCAAAATCACCTTCAACAACGACACAATTTTCTCAGAATCTCAGGTTCCCCCCAGTACGTTGTACTCCTTCAAAACTCTTCAAAATCACCTTCAACAACGACACAATTTTCTCAGAATCTCAGGTTCCCCCCAGTACGTTGTACTCCTTCAAAACTCTTCAAAATCACCTTCAACAACGACACAATTTTCTCAGAATCTCAGGTTCCCCCCAGTACGTTGTACTCCTTCAAAACTCTTCAAAATCACCTTCAACAACGACACAATTTTCTCAGAATCTCAGGTACCCCCCAGTACGTTGTACTCCTTCAAAACTCTTCAAAATCACCTTCAACAACGACACAATTTTCTCAGAATCTCAGGTTCCCCCCAGTACGTTGTACTTTTTCAAAACTCTTCAAAATCACCTTCAACAACGACACAATTTTCTCAGAATCTCAGGTTCCCCCCAGTACGTTGTACTCCTTCAAAACTCTTCAAAATCACCTTCAACAACGACACAATTTTCTCAGAATCTCAGGTTCCCCCCAGTACGTTGTACTCCTTCAAAACTCTTCAAAATCACCTTCAACAACGACACAATTTTCTCAGAATCTCAGGTTCCCCCCAGTACGTTGTACTCCTTCAAAGCTCTTCAAAATCACCTTCAACAACGACACAATTTTCTCAGAATCTCAGGTTCCCCCCAGTACGTTGTACTCCTTCAAAATCACCTTCACCAACGACACAATTTTCTCAGAATCTCAGGTTCCCCCCAGTACGTTGTACTCCTTCAAAACTCTTCAAAATCACCTTCAACAACGACACAATTTTCTCAGAATCTCAGGTTCCCCCCAGTACGTTGTACTCCTTCAAAACTCTTCAAAATCACCTTCAACAACGACACAATTTTCTCAGAATCGCAGGTTCCCCCCAGTACGTTGTACTCCTTCAAAACTCTTCAAAATCACCTTCAACAACGACACAATTTTCTCAGAATCTCAGGTTCCCCCCAGTACGTTGTACTCCTTCAAAACTCTTCAAAATCACCTTCAACAACGACACAATTTTCTCAGAATCTCAGGTTCCCCCCAGTACGTTGTACTCCTTCAAAACTCTTCAAAATCACCTTCAACAACGACACAATTTTCTCAGAATCTCAGGTTCCCCCCAGTACGTTGTACTCCTTCAAAACTCTTCAAAATCACCTTCAACAACGACACAATTTTCTCAGAATCTCAGGTTCCCCCCAGTACGTTGTACTCCTTCAAAACTCTTCAAAATCACCTTCAACAACGACACAATTTTCTCAGAATCTCAGGTTCCCCCCAGTACGTTGTACTCCTTCAAAACTCTTCAAAATCACCTTCAACAACGACACAATTTTCTCAGAATCTCAGGTTCCCCCCAGTACGTTGTACTCCTTCAAAACTCTTCAAAATCACCTTCAACAACGACACAATTTTCTCAGAATCTCAGGTTCCCCCCAGTACGTTGTACTCCTTCAAAATCACCTTCAACAACGACACAATTTTCTCAGAATCTCAGGTTCCCCCCAGTACGTTGTACTCCTTCAAAACTCTTCAAAATCACCTTCAACAACGACACAATTTTCTCAGAATCTCAGGTTCCCCCCAGTACGTTGTACTCCTTCAAAACTCTTCAAAATCACCTTCAACAACGACACAATTTTCTCAGAATCTCAGGTTCCCCCCAGTACGTTGTACTCCTTCAAAACTCTTCAAAATCACCTTCAACAACGACACAATTTTCTCAGAATCGCAGGTTCCCCCCAGTACGTTGTACTCCTTCAAAACTCTTCAAAATCACCTTCAACAACGACACAATTTTCTCAGAATCTCAGGTTCCCCCCAGTACGTTGTACTCCTTCAAAACTCTTCAAAATCACCTTCAACAACGACACAATTTTTTCAGAATCTCAGGTTCCCCCCAGTACGTTGTACTCCTTCAAAACTCTTCAAAATCACCTTCAACAACGACACAATTTTCTCAGAATCTCAGGTTCCCCCCAGTACGTTGTACTCCTTCAAAACTCTTCAAAATCACCTTCAACAACGACACAATTTTCTCAGAATCTCAGGTTCCCCCCAGTACGTTGTACTCCTTCAAAACTCTTCAAAATCACCTTCAACAACGACACAATTTTCTCAGAATCTCAGGTTCCCCCCAGTACGTTGTACTCCTTCAAAACTCTTCAAAATCACCTTCAACAACGACACAATTTTCTCAGAATCTCAGGTTCCCCCCAGTACGTTGTACTCCTTCAAAATCACCTTCAACAACGACACAATTTTCTCAGAATCTCAGGTTCCCCCCAGTACGTTGTACTCCTTCAAAACTCTTCAAAATCACCTTCAACAACGACACAATTTTCTCAGAATCTCAGGTTCTCCCCAGTACGTTGTACTCCTTCAAAATCACCTTCAACAACGACACAATTTTCTCAGAATCTCAGGTTCCCCCCAGTACGTTGTACTCCTTCAAAACTCTTCAAAATCACCTTCAACGACACAATTTTCTCAGAATCTCAGGTTCCCCCCAGTACGTTGTACTCCTTCAAAACTCTTCAAAATCACCTTCAACAACGACACAATTTTCTCAGAATCTCAGGTTCCCCCCAGTACGTTGTACTCCTTCAAAACTCTTCAAAATCACCTTCAACAACGACACAATTTTCTCAGAATCTCAGGTTCCCCCCAGTACGTTGTACTCCTTCAAAACTCTTCAAAATCACCTTCAACAACGACACAATTTTCTCAGAATCTCAGGTTCCCCCCAGTACGTTGTACTCCTTCAAAACTCTTCAAAATCACCTTCAACAACGACACAATTTTCTCAGAATCTCAGGTTCCCCCCAGTACGTTGTACTCCTTCAAAACTCTTCAAAATCACCTTCAACAACGACACAATTTTCTCAGAATCTCAGGTTCCCCCCAGTACGTTGTACTCCTTCAAAACTCTTCAAAATCACCTTCAACAACGACACAATTTTCTCAGAATCTCAGGTTCCCCCCAGTACGTTGTACTCCTTCAAAACTCTTCAAAATCACCTTCAACAACGACACAATTTTCTCAGAATCTCAGGTTCCCCCCAGTACGTTGTACTCCTTCAAAACTCTTCAAAATCACCTTCAACAACGACACAATTTTCTCAGAATCTCAGGTTCCCCCCAGTACGTTGTACTCCTTCAAAACTCTTCAAAATCACCTTCAACAACGACACAATTTTCTCAGAATCTCAGGTTCCCCCCAGTACGTTGTACTCCTTCAAAACTCTTCAAAATCACCTTCAACAACAACACAATTTTCTCAGAATCTCAGGTTCCCCCCAGTTATCCATTGGTTCCAATGTATGAATCTGTGAGGTTTTCCATTGGTGTTCCAATGTATGAATCTGTGATGTTATCCATTGGTGTTCCAATGTATGAATCTGTGATGTTATCCATTGGTGTTCCAATGTATGAATCTGTGAGGTTTACCATTGGTTCCAATGTATGAATACACTAAGCACTAAAAGTTTAGGTTCAAAATGTAAGCGACATCCGGACTCAGAAGTGGTCAGCTCAATGTCCAGATCTGAATCTCATCTAAATTTTATCTCACACTTTGGTCAACTGTTTCACAGACGCCTACAGACACCCTGGCAGCACTTGAGACAAGTCTGCAAGAAAACTGAACAAGAATTACCATGATACTTGTCTGGATCTCGTCAGCGGCTTATCTTGCAGAGTCTAGGAAATGTGAGAAGCCCAGGGTCGACAGACATGTTATTGTTGGAATAAATGTGTGCAATTCTTGGGTTCATTCATTATTAAGACGTGTGTCATCCTCAGGCTTCTCACACTACCCAGACTCTGCACCACAAAACCCTGACAAGATCCAGAAATGTGTCCTGGATAATTCGTGCTTAGTTTTCACGCAGACATGTTTCAAGAGCTGCCAGTGTGTCTGGAGGCCTCTGTAACACCACCCAAACAAGGTATTAGATAGGTATTACATACCTGGATTTGAGCTGACCACTTAAGAGTCCAGATGTCTCTTACATTTCGAACCTAAACCTTTGGTGCTTAGTGTATGATGGCAATAATTTTCAGAATATTTTGAAGTACTGAGTTGAGTAATCAGCACTTATACATCAGTCAGGAACAGATACAAATTTGGTAATTGTTATGAATTACCAAAATATGACATTTTAACATCATTTAGAAATTACACAAAAAGGAAATAGCAAAAATACATGACCATTTTGTGATATTTTAACAATTACCTCTTTTGGTAACTTCAGTCTAATTTTCTTGTTCAGATGCCTGCTGTGAATTGCATGCTGTGTACGGATTGCTATAAACTTGACAAAAGAAAGCTTACATCATAAGGTGTACTCTCAATAGATTTGCAGCAATCCGTACACAGCATGCAATTCACAGAAGGCATCCGAACAAGAAAATTGGACTGAAATTACCAAAATAGGTAATTGCTAAAATATCACAAAATGGTCATGTACTTTTGCCGTTTCTTTTTTGTGTAATTTTTAAATGATGTTAAAATGTCATATTTTGGTAATTCATAACAATTACCAAATTTGTATCTGTTCCTGACTGTACATGTAACTGTGCAATGAATATTTTCGTTAGAAGTATTAATTATCAATAATAACATATCAATAATATATTTTTTGCCCGTGATATCCCAGAAAAAAGTTACGGCAAAAGTATTCGTGAATGTATTCATGAATACTTTCATAAGTATTCGTATTCGCATTCAAATACACTTGCATTCGAATATGTATTCGTATGCGTGTAAAAGTGAAGTATTCATACTTGTATTCATACTCGAATACATTCAAAAGTATTCGGCCCATGTCTGGTTGCCATACAAACAGAGGTATATCGCAGAAACAGCTACTAATTAATGCCAGTCTTTCTTTACTGTGGTCAAACAGCAGGATACATGTACACTTAACCAACAACTGGTACTACAGCCAGTACAGAAAACTCACCACGACAACATTCAGCCCGATCACTTGGTTCAATGTTACAATGATAATAAACATGATAGAGGGAATTAATCTATACATGTACAGTCAAGTTCCACAAGTAATTGGCTGAATATACAACATATATATTTGTGTATATATATATATATATTTACATAATCATGATATAACAATGAATGTATGTACATCAAAATCGCACTCCAGGGAATGACAGTTCAAATAACAGCATATAATGGTGGGTTATAAGATAAATGTCTCCATACATAAAGAAAAAATTAGGCCGAGGGCCAAAAATAGGTTACCGGACAATGTTTAATATTTTAGATGTTAGCCAGGACACTGGTTAAATTCAAGGTCAAGAGAATATTCAGCATATATAATATTGAGCAAATATCATGTCCACCGTTGATTGCTAAGCTGTAAATTCAAAATCAGAGAGATATTAGCAATTTTGTGCTGCGGCCTTGAAAATGAAGGCAAAGGTCAAATTCAAGGTCATCAAAATATTCAGTGTATATCATTTTCTATATGTCCACGATTGATTCCCAAGCCATATAGTCATTAGAGGAGCAAGATAAGAGCCAGTTCGTCCTTGGACCTTGAAAATGAGGTCAGAGGTCAAATTCAAGGGCACCAGAATATTCAGCATATATCATTTCCTATATGTCCACAATTGATTCCCAAGCTGTAAAATCGATAATAAGTGAGATATTAACCATTTTGTTCTGTGACCTTGGAAATAAGGTCAAAGGTCAAATTCAAGGTCATGATAATAATTTGCATATATCATTTCCTATATGCTCATAACCGATTCGTAAGTTGTAAAGTCGATAACAAGCGAGATATTAGCCATTTTGTGCTCTTGACCTTGAAAATGAGATCAGAGGTGAAATTCAAGGTCACGAGAATATTCAGCATATATCATTTCCTATATGTACACAATTGATTCCTAAGCTGTAGAGTCGTTAATAAGCGAGATATAGGCCATTTTGTCCTATGACCTTGAGAATGGGGTCAAAGGTCAAATTCAAGGTCATCAAAATATTCAGCATATATCATTTCCTATATGTCCACAATTGATTCCTAAGCTGTAGAGTCGATGACAAGCGAAATATAGGCCATTTTGTGCTCTGACCTGTAAACTGAGGTCAGAGGTCAAATTCAAGGTCAAGAAAATATTCAGCATATGTCATTTCCTATATGTTCACAATTGATCCCTAGTCTCTAATCTCAATATTAAGTGAGATATTGGGCATAATGTGTCCCATTATGAAGCATAGGAGAATTTAACATGGGAAAGTCCCATTTGGGCCGAGTTTGGGCCAAAATGGCCCACTTCGAGCGATTCAAGAGCAACGAAATTTATAGACATCATAGGAGTACATATGAGGAGTGCTATGTATCAAAAAGAAAAAATTAGCCCAAGGGCTAAGATAGGTTACCAGACAATTTTGGTTTCAAGCATTGTAGGTGACATATGATTTTGAGATTTACCAGTCAAGGTCATCTTTGTGAATCTCAATGTCACCATCAGGTATGCTGCATATGACTTTGTATACATGTTCATAATACAAACATATAAGTTTTATCAACAAGTATTTCGTGTGTAGAGGCCAATTTCAGATTTTGAAATTCACCCTTCAAGGTCTTTAAGGTCAAGTTAAAAAAATGTGAAAAAAAAAAATGTGCAATTTATACATGACTTTTTTACAGGCTTATACACAATCCTAACCTGTATGTGCAAAAGTTTATGCTTCAGAGGCCACTTTCAAGATTTCAAGTCAGACATTTAGCACTCAAGGTCATCCAAGGTCAAAATCAAGATCATCATTAGTTGTTCCATATATGACTTCCTATATGTTCATAATGCAAACTGAAGCTCTATCTACATGCATTTCATCTGTAGAGGCAAATTTGGGTATTTTTTCACCCAAAAATGGCTGTTTTGACCTTTCAAGGTCATCAAAGGTCAAATTCAAGGTCCCCTCCCCAATCGCTATATATGACTTCCTATTTGAAAGTGCCAATATCTAAGCTCTATCTTCAAGCGTACTATGAGTACAGTCCTGGCAGCTCCCATTATGAGGGAAAAAAGTGCCGAATATTTTTTAAGTCCAAAACTTTTTTCAAAGGGTGAAAATTTTTTTTTGTCTAGAAATGACCCAAAATGAATAGTAACGCGATTTGGGGCAAACAAAATTTTTTTCGCCGACCCGTCAAAAATTCAAAATGGCCGCCACGCGGAGACCGGCGATTCAAGGGCAACAAAACTTATAGACATCATAAAGGTACATAAGGGGAATATTTTGAAACAATAATCTCAAAACTGATCAAACAGTTTTCGAGAAAAGACAGTCCAGGTGCAAATTTGAGCATTTCTCGACCCGAAAATGGCTATTTTGACCTTTCAAGGTCATCCAAGGTCAAATTCAAGGTCACCACACAAGTCGCCATATATGACTTTCCATTTGAAAGTGCCAATATCTAAGCTCTATCTTCAAGCGTTCTATGAGTACAGTCCCGGCAGCTCTCATTATGAAGGAAAAAAGTGCCGAAAATTTTCTAAGTCCAAAATTTTTTTCAAAGGGTGAAAAATTTTTTTTGTCTAGAAATGACCCAAAATGGATAGTAACGCGATTTGGGACCAAAAAAATTTTTTTCGCTGACCTGTCAAAAATTCAAAATGGCCGCCACACGGAGACCGGCGATTCAAGGGCAACAAAATTTATACACATCATAAAGGTACATAAGGGGAATCTTTTGAAACAAAAATCTCAAAACTGATCAGACAGTTTTTGAGAAAATGGCCGCCAAAGTCCAAAATTGGCCATTTTTCGTCAAAAATGGCCGCCATTTTGAGAAAAATGCGAAAATCAAAAAACTAAAAAATAACCCCCTCTTGAAATATTTTTAGGCAACTTTGTGCAAAATTTCAGGAAAATCCGCCTGTAAACTTTAAAGATAAAAATGTGGACGGACGACGGACGCAACGCGACGGCAATAGGTTATCGGACCATAGGTCCGGTAACCTAAAAAGTTACTGAACAGATTTAGAGAAAATGGCCGCCAAAGTCCGAAATCAGACATTTTTCGTCGAAAACGGCCGCCATTTTGAAAAAAATGCGAAAATGAAAAAACTAAAAAATACCTCCTTCTTGAATTATTTTTAAGTATTTTTGTGCAAAATTTCAGAAAATTTCGGCTGTAAACAAAAAAGATAAAAATGTGGACGACGACGACGGACGACGACAGACACAACGCCGTGCCAATAGGTTATCGGACCATAGGTCCGGTAACCTAAAAACTGTTTAGGTCAATGAATTTATGCAGGTTCTCGTGTAGCCAAACAAAGCTGGATAAAGCAAACCAGTGTTTCTAGTACATTCACGTAGAAACTTTTGTTACTGATCATGAAATCCTCAAATTGATGAACATAGCACCAAGGGTGCTGTAGCTTACCGGCAGACTTAGATCAAACATGCTATTGAGCTTTACTACTGAAGTGGTCAAGTTCAAGGTCACCAACAGACAGATCTACCATACATGTATATGAATCCCTATAATGCTCGTACAAATAATCGAAAGATTGATGAATGGATCAATTTTCGTTCAGAAACTAACACTCGAGCATGAATTTTGATGATCATTTTTTTTGGTAACTCGAATCAGAAAAGGAGTTCGCACTCAAGTTATAATCACCCATCATCTAGCGATCACGACAGAGATAAAAGTTCGTCTGCTAGGTCAGCATCAGAATGTTGGAAACATTTTCAGCTGATTGAGAAGCACAAATTCTTGGTCTGTGATACAACTGTCAGATCTATCCATCATCATTTTGTCTGCAAAACCAATTTACATAGTTCATGGCAAATATGACCTTGGGGTTCACCACTCAAGATGATCTGAGATCAAGTTCACCAGAAGATGCAACATATATGACTTGCTATATGTTTATATTACAATCCTAAGCACTATTAACAAGTGTTTTGTGTGTGCAGAGGCGAATTACACAATCTTGATTATTAGTAGTTGTCTTCAAGGTCAAGATCACGAGTTTCTACATGCTCATATCAATTTCAAGGTCACCGGAATATGATCTGTAATGTGCTCATAATACAAACTCAATCTCTGTCTTGAACCATGTGATGTCCAAAAGCTAATGAGCTAATTGATTTCGGCCAAAACAAAAAAGGTTTTCCCGAATTGCCGAAAATTAAAAATGGTCAGCACACAGAGAGGCGATTCAATAGCAATGGAACTTAATCACGTCATATTGCAGATACTACTGGCGCTCGGATATCACACTGACGTCTGCTCCTGATTTAATCTTGAACTTGACTCTGACACAGATACATATTATACATGTAATATCTTTTGAAACAGAAATTTTAAGAAAATGCCCGCCAAAGTCCAAAATCGAGTGTTTTCATCAAAAGCGACACAACAAAAGGTATCGGTTACTGCACATATTTTGGTAATGATAAAATCAATGATGACACATATCAGTATAAACTCACAGCTAAAAAAAATCACCAAAAAATACTTAACATGATCAAAGTTTTAAAAGACTTCACAGAATGTGTCAACAGCTTGCCAAAATCTTTGTGATTTCTCTTCATGATTACATGATCATGCAACATTACTTGGGGTGTTAAGGTTGTTCGATACACCGAACGCGTCATCAATGTGGCCCGTCTATGGTTGACCAAACGTGTCATAAATAGCGAATGTAACGGCGGGGTGAAATAGGGATCGGCGGGGTATGAATGTTGCCGTGCAATGGGAGTACTGGAAAATCCGGCGGTCTGTAATCAGTACGGCGGAGTCTCGACTTGAACACACAAAGTACTGGAAGCATCACAGCATATGTCTAGTATCTTTCAGTGGGCCAGCCTCGGTTAAGAAGATAATACTACTAGAACATCCATTCATTACATAGTTTTAATATGTATATGAGTAAACGTTTGCACAACAAAACTAGTAGACCTAACAATTTCCAAATCTTCTGATTAACATAATCAAACAGATCGTAAAATTATTCAAAACACTGTTAAATAAATTGACAACACTTCTGTGGATCATGGCATAATTTTCAATACAACTCAAGCTTAGCGATAATAATATTTTGAAAGACTATTCATGGTATTGCAGATATCGTAGGGCTAATAAGCATGAATGTACTAGTATGGCATAACACATGGAATTTGTTGCTACTTGACTTGAGTGGACCAAGGACAAAAGATACAACGAATGCAAGAGCAAATTTGAGGGGGGGGGGGGGGGGGGAGTTGCTGGCGCAAGTGGCGCTCATTACTTTGTATATGGTATCTGTGTAAGACCAATAAAACAAGTGTGAGGGTTTCTTCCGTTTCTTACCACATCCTCCCATCCGCCGAATCCTGCATTTTGTGCCCCTGTGGAGTGTTTTCTTCACAATTACAATCTCTTAGAACTTCAAAGTTCACCACAAAATATCCAGAGGTCGTCACACACTCTTTTATAATAGTTTGTCCTATGCGCCCCTAAGTTTGTCCAAACACGCATATGCATTTCCAGTTCCACTAAGCAACATTCCATTGACATACATCAATTCCTCTATAGCCTGTCCATTATATAGCCTGAATATACCAAATGTTCACTCTTTAAGAGGAATACATCATAAGAAGAGCTCAGCTTCATTGGGCCGCAACATTTACAGCCCACCAGGCTCGATTTCGCGGGGCTCCGTTTTCGTTACAGTTGTCATTTTTGACACGTTTCGTCTACCATACCCGTTCCGCTATGTAAGCTGAATGGGGCTAACTTTTTTGTTTCCGCAGCTTATCTGCCCAGAAATTTACACTATGTTAGGCGATTTTCTGCCAAAATTCATCGAGATGCATGAAATAGACCTATAGACGAAATAATCTCCAAAATTCACCGCGCACAGATCAGCGCTACCCTCTCAGTCAAATCCGTTATCAGCCATTTATATATAATAAGCTATATCCTCACGTTGTCCGTATGTATAGGCCTACAAGTTATCGCAAAATCCTGTGCCAAATGTGGCGGTCATCTTGCTCAAGCTATTTGGGTGAAATTTATTCCTAAAGTTCTACTGACTTGTCAAATTTGATGGGGATATTTCAACTATTAGGCCTACTGAGTTGGCGACCGGAGAGAATCTCATCTGAGCCAATTGATCAGTCAACATCTACATGTAGTGGTTCATTCTAGCAGCCATACCGTTCATGCTAATGATCACATCTACCATGCCAGCCTTTTATACATTTCAGAGTCAAGTCAGAACATACAATATATGAAATATATGATATTTTTTTCAATTCATACTCACAAAAACTTGAATAATTTGACATAGTATGCACTCCAAATTCATGAAATTATTGATTTTTTGTTTCCATAAAATGACACTTTTCATGTTTTAACGCTTATATCGCGAAAAGTAACCTGGATAGGTATATTTTTTACATTATTTTTACAAACCCAAAATATCATTGAAGAAATATGAGTGAAAAAATTAGAAAAAAATACTGTATTACTGACCGAGCAGTGATACTCAACGTTGTATGGATTATCAGAAGTTACTCTTTTTCTGTAAAATTTCAGTGCTGAAATATATACACATGTTCTTACTCTTGCCACGAAACATATCAAACTCAGTGCTAGCGAATTTTGTTTCATCAGTTTAATGAACCGTTGCATATACAACAGTTCTGTACTGAAAAATCCTATAAATATATAGTTTTAGGCAAAAATATGCAGTTAGATTGCATGTCATGATGTAATGGGTTGTGGCTATTGCTGAGGTACTTTCAAGACTGATAGGAGGTCAACAAAATGCATCATAGCAAAAAATATCATACGGTGACCTACTATTTTTTTCTGCTTTTTGTAACCATCACATATCTAGCTATCAAGAAATATAACTTTTTACTCAATAAAAACACCTTTCCGGGTGTTTCGAACAACCTTAATTGAAAGCAGATTCCAGTTTTTCATCATAAGTTACAAGGTTCAACTTTTGCACTGAACCATGAGAACAACCTCACAGTCAAAATCTGTGTACATATTTACATGTATATATAATAATAATAAAGATAGTGTACAAGTACATGTTTTCATCCTCAGTTTTGACAACACCTGCTGATCCATCGATACACTCATTGAAAACTAGAGGCTATCCGGTTGCCTACAACCGCATGGTTGTATCCCCCTGATGCTCTATCATCGATGTTGCTCAAAATATTATGTTACATGTAATTCAGACCATAAAAATATCATTACTCCTCGGCCAGTTGCTATCATCAATGTCTAGGCCCAAGTATCGTGTCCTGCGCCTCCCTCTATATTCAATAAGGATTAAAACGGTGACAGACAGATTAAATGATTCATTTAGTGGCGGAGATAATTTTATCTTTTAATCGGTAAATACAGATTAGTAATTCGCAAGTATGGATTAGTAATTCGCAAGTACAGATTAGTAACTCGTATATACGAATTAGTAACTCATACATACGGATTAGTAACTCATATTCACGAATTATTAACTGATACAGGGGGATCAGTAATTCGTATAGACTAATAATTAACTCGTACATACGAAATAATAACTTGTATATATGAATTAATATATGTACATACAGATTATTAACTCGTATATACGAACTATTAATTAACTCGTACAAACGAATTATTTACTCGTACTAATGAATCGAATTAAGTCGTATACACACGTACATACGGACTAGTAATGCGTACATACAGACTAATAACTCGTATATACTAATATGTACATATGAATTAATTGACCTCAAGTAGGCCAACAGTCATGGAGGATCCAGTCTACATGTAGTTATTGATTCGTATATACGCGTTACTAATTCGTATATACGAGTTACAAATTACTATATAGAAGTGATTATTTTGTATGTACGATTAAATAATCCGTATGCAAGATTTACTAGTTCGTATATACGAGTTACTAATTCATATATGAGTTGTTATGTATGTACGAGTAACCAATTCGTATATACATGCACTAGTTATTACGGTAAGTCGTATAAACAAGTTCTTAATCTGTATTTTCGAATTAAAAAATGAAATCACTTGGCAGCTGCACGCTGTCGTACTCAACAACTCAAATCTTGATTAACTTAACATTTCTTATAGGGCCCGGACGAGTCGGAAATTTCTGACCCGGGTACCTGTGTGGTCTGACCCGACCCACCCCAGGTAACCCGTCCAAATATAGATCAAATGTCAGCGGGAATCACTGGAGCAATTTCTAACACGTAAACGCCAGTCATCGATCTTTAGACACATATTATTTGTTTCGTCGGTGTTTATTTTCAAGTTTGAAAAATATCACATGACCTCATAGAACTACTTCCGATTGTGTCCCGATGATTTTCTGGTAATTTTTTGTGATTTTACTAGTGTTTAACACAAATTTTCAAGACAAAAATTATATCATTATTCGTTCTCGGGTACGGGTGATGAAATTCCGACCCGGGTCATTGTATGACCCCCCCCAAATTCGGGTACCCCTCGACTCATCCGGGCTCTAATTTCTTACCAAACACTTTCCAGAAAAGCTTTTCATAAGATCGGAATATGAAAACTTGCTCAATTCCCAAGGATTGGAAATATTTAAAATTCGCTTACAATGAATATGTTCTTTCAATTTGTTGTGATTAATTTAAGACATTGTCTAATTTTAAATATGTCTATTACAGAGCATCTATCCAACAAAATCTTTCTTGTTTTGTCCAATAATAAATTTTTCTCACCTTAACTATTTTCATTGTCATGATTTTGTCATGACTACTGAAATTAACTTCACAGTAATAATAATCTGTTTTGCACAAAATTATCAGCTCTCTACTTATACACACATTCAGTGTGATTTGTGTGTGATTACGACAACTGGAATGATCACTAGTGTTTCACCGATCAATCTATACAGGTGTTCAATGATCGATATTGAATTTCTGGCCAATGATCGATGTGAAAAAATGTCATCATTTTTTTTCAATCTGCAGACAAGAACAGTCCGCAAATTACAAACATCAGAAACCAAACTGAGGATGTCACTGGCAAGCAAAGATGTCAGAAAATGCCTCTGGAAATGTAGCCCGGCCGGCATCAGAGCTGTTAATTGTGAAGAAAAACACTATAACAAGTGCATATTGGCTGGATTTAGGAAGCAGCGACATCAAAGCCGCCTCCGATCAAAACTACATGTATGCTTACCATTCATGTTTTTTAAACCAGCTAGAGTGGACTTGAAATTTCAATTTTTTTTTTTCGCCAGGCTAATACTTCAACTGTTTTAGTTTTGAGTTTGATATCAATGATCAATTGTTGGGTCTTGGCGTGATCAATCGTGAAAATTACATGTACTTCTGATTCCCAACACTAATGATCACAGACCTCAATTTGGTTATATCATATTGTTGTAATAAGTTAACTCATTAAATTATTACTATTTGTTCAATCTTTCTGAAAAAAAACAATAGGTTTCGTGCTCGGGTGTTGCTGAATTCCAGCTTGGTATCCATGTAGAGGCGATTACTGTAAAACTGCCACCCCTAGAGCGCTTACAAGCCATGTGTGTCGAATGGTGTTGATTTCATAACCAAAATGTGTCCCAAATTGGCCATTTTGGTTGTTATGGCAACCGAACTCGATACCTGTCGCGGTCTTGCCGTATTATGTGTTCCCACAAAAAAATTATCAAAATCAGATCAGATGTGTGACCTGAGCGCTCACACGGCGGTAGACACGGCACAGTGATCATAAATCCAAAGTAGTTTTGTTCGGGGGATACAACTAGATGAGAGACAAAGTTGACAGGCTTAACAAAACTCTAGTGCATATCCAACAATAATAATGCCAAAAATATATTGTCAAATATATCTGTCCACATTCACACATTACATTGTGTATCTCAATCAACAAACAAACATATGATGAACAAGTCATCTGTATGACGAGCGGCAAATCTAACAATTTCCAGAAGTCACTCGACTTTTGAAGAGGATTGCAGGGGTTTTATGGCGATTCCCCACAACTCCTGTTGACTTAACGGAAGTCAAACATCTCTTTCAGCAGCGGGTGCAAGTCTTGTATCTGGGAGCGCCACATGACATCATGGAGCTTCTTGCCGACTCTGCGCAGGGACTGTGTTACTTGCTGTATCTTGGGCAGCATGTCGTGATCGGCTGGGTAATTCAGTGCCAGATAACTCTCCAGGGCCCAGTTGTATCGGTCGAAGGCCTCTCGGACCGGGGTCGCGTTCTCCAGGTTAGGGACTTCCGGCCAGAACAGGGTGACAACTTTGAGCATGATGAGGATCAGATCGTCTCCACGCGTCGCATCCAGAGCGTTCAGCACAAAGTCCGAGTAATCCTGCACACAGAAACCGCTAAAGACGGGTTCATTCTCCACAAGGCCCGGGTAGGATTGGATCTCTCCGCAGTGAGGGAACATCCACGACTGGCTCTTAACATTGTAACACTTAGAGAATCGGATAATCATGATCTCGATGACGTTACCTTTCAGCAGCGCTATCTGGTCGTCTTGTGACAGAGCACGGAACTCTGGGAGCCTTTTCGCAAAACGGACAAGTTGTCTGTAGCATTCTTCACCACGGTTGAGCAGCGTGACATAATCTTCTGGCTTGGGTTTATCGTGGATGGTTGTCATCGGACGACATAGCTCTCTGTACGCCTCCACAGCAGTCAGCAGACACTCTTGGCTGTTCTTGTCCAGTCGAGACAGGGAGTCCATGTCCAGAGTCGGGGGGTGCAGCCCGAAGAAGCAGGGTTCCATAAGAGCAGGGTCTGACTTGGAGCTCTGTGTGCTGGTTCCAGGGACTGCCACCTTGTCTTTGACATCAGCTGAGGACTTGACCTGGTCAGTCGCTGTCACTTTAAGATCGTCGCCTTGAGAGGACCGAAGCTTGGAGACTGGAGGCAGTGGTCCCGTGGGGCTGGTGTTATCAGAGTATGGCGTGGGAGGAAAACCGCTCAGACCAAAGCCTGCATCCTGCACCTCGGTACACGTCGGGTCGCTTGGGTCCTTCTTAACGCGCTTGAGGTCGTCGTTAGGGTGAGGTCTGTCGGCCGCATCCCAAACGTCGCGTTTACGGGGTGGCACTGGGTAGTCGAGGGGGGTGGTGTAGTCTGACAAAGCCCCGTACTGAGGTGGGGAAATCCCCTGTCCCGACCAGCCCAGTCCCGCCGTCACCCCAGCACCCTCTAGTTCCATTGACGTCGGTGACTGGTCGCTGCTCCGTGTCGGCTCCGGGATCCCACTGGAGTCTGCCGTGTAGACCTCCGCAGACTGTCGCTTTGAGCGGTTCTCTAGGATCTTCTGACGTCGACGTTGCTTCTGCTCATCCGCTGCAACAAAAACACACTTCTTCAGTTGAAAGTACAAAACATAGCACCACGGGTGCTGTAGCTTACTGGCAGATCATGAAAATTGCGCAGAATATTGATTTTCCAAAATATAAACTGTTACACTGATCTTAAACTCCATTGTCAAAACATGTTCGTAACTGCCGAACACACAATTTCTGTATGGACTATACTATGAAATCAAGTTACATCTTGAAAGGTTTTTTTCGTTAATGACAAATTTTCACAGACCATCGATTCAAAGGCAACAAAACTCATACACATCACAAAGGTACATAGGGAGAATCTTTTGTATTTTGTGGAAAATTGTCTGAATAGATTTTGAGAAAATGGCTGCCAAAGACAAAAATCATCGTATTTTTTTTATGAAAAAAGGTCGTTTTGACCTTCCAAGGTCATGGAAGGTCAAATTCAAGGTCACCATTCAAGCAGTGATATATGATTTCCCATTTGAATGTGCCAATATTTAGGCTCTTTCATCAAGGAAAAAAATAATTATTTGCTGGACGGACGACGGATCAGCCCATATGGATTGGTAAGCTAAAACATCATGCTTCCACAGCCAAGTCAAGTGATAAAGTGGTCTTACAGAGAATCAGGTCCTTCTTCATGCCCACAGTGAAACATTTGGCAAGTCGACATCGTCGGCAGTACGATCTAGTCTCCACGGTGATCGGACAATTCCCGTCACACTGACCATAGATTTCCTGTATGACAAAAACAAGTAATTACAAACTAATTCTTCTTTGTCACTTCTGCTGAATAATGTATCCTTCCACAGTTCAAGAATTATTTCTCAATAATCACGAAACCCTTGTCACTTGAAAGTACATGTACATGTAGTTGTAAAATATTGAAGATAAATGATATCGATGTAGGAATTCAGGAAGACGAGAAGATACCTTGTGTGCATGTCTTCTGAAGAAAGCTTTACATGACTCGCAGGTGATGGCTCCAAAGTTACAGCTCAGAGCCCGATCGCCGCAGACAACGCAGCTTTTACTTGGTGCTGAACTGCTTTCCTTCGAGTCTTCATACATCTTGCTGGACCTATGTAACATATAATAAAGACGAAAAAACCTACAATGTAGGAGTAAATAAAATATTGTGTGCTCTAAAATATTGGGCACTTCATGTGAGAGCTATATTTTACAGTACCGACTTCACAAAACCTCACCAAAATGCTAGCACAAGTATCCTGGCATTTAGCACGTGTTCGCCCAACTTCGTCTGACGTAGCATCGTGCAACTTGATGCTAGCATTGTGTATACCTGCGAGCATCGCTCAATGCTAGCATTGCTTCTTGGTACTGTGGCACACTAAAAGCATTTCACATTTCGCATATTTTGTGAAGGCCATTATACGCTCGCATATGCTTGCAAACACATGGTCGAGTGGTTTATAGACAGTCTGTATCATGTAGATCGTATGGGAAAATGTAGTGTTTAAGTTCAGTTCATATTAGAGTCTGTATTTGCGTCCGAAATAAAGGATGTGCGCATCTGTGCGAGACGATGCTCACCTGTTCAACTAAGACGGCCGCCTAATGTGATGGCATCACGCCCACTGGTCGCACCATGCGAGTTGATGCTAGCATCAAGTCACACGTAATCGCACTGCCTAGCATTTAGCTTGTAGAATTTGCATGGCTAGAAAGGTTTTGCGAAATCGGTACTGAATATACTATAAGTAGTATATCCCTAAGCATTTCCGGGATATCACCGAAACTGAAGCATGCCAACATAACAAGAAAATTTTAAGCTGAGGTCAAAGTTCACAAAGTATATCCCAGAAATGTTTGTCTAAGGCCATAAGCTCGAAATACATCCATTTCGCTCTACTATGGTTTCTGAGATATCGATGAGAATGGAAAATATTGAATCAGTAGAAAAATTTTAGACCAAGTAACTTCACCTGACATGCCCTTTAGACTTCACCTGACATACCCCTTAGACTTCACCTGACATACCCCTTAGACTTCACCTGACATGGACCATAGACTTCACCTGACATACCCCTTAGACTTCACCTGACATGGACCCTAGACTTCACCTGACATACCCCTTAGACTTCACCTGACATGGACCATAGACTTCACCTGACATACCCCTTAGACTTCACCTGACATCCCCCTTAGACTTCACCTGGCTGACATGGACCATAGACTTCACCTGACATGGACCATAGACTTCACCTGACATGGACCATAGACTTCACATGACATGGACCATAGACTTCACCTGACATGGACCATAGACTTCACATGACATGGACCATAGACTTCACCTGACATACCCCTTAGACTTCACCTGACATGCCTCATTGACTTCACCGGACATACCCCTTAGACTTCACCTGACATGCCCCTTAGACTTCACGCAAGTAACAAACACACGGAGGTTTCGCCAAGTAATAAATATAAAAATAAAAAAATATCGTATGCTCGTATGATTTTTTTTCAAACAAAAAGTCCCAAAAAAAAGTGTCAATGGCAAAATTTTGTTGGAAAATGGCTCAAAACGAATAATGACTCGTTTTGGGACAAAACAATTTTTTTCTCGCCGATGCGTCAAAAAATCAAAATGGCCGCCACACGAAGATTGGCGATTCAAGGGCAACGAAACTTATACACGTCACAGAGGTATATAAGAGGAATCTTTTAAAACAAAAATCTCAAAACTGATCAGACAGTGGTTGAGAAAATGGCCACCAAAGTCCAAAATTGGCAATATTTCGTCAAAAATGGCCGCCAAATCGGCAAAAACGATTCAATAAAAAAAATTAAAATTAGGCCAAGGGCCAAAGATATGTTACCGGACAATATACTTTTAATATTTTAGATGTTAGCCAGGTCAAAAATCAAGTTCAATGTCATGAGAATATTCAGCATATCATTTCCTGTTCGCAGTTGATTATTAATTGAAAAATAAATTACTTACTAAATTACTTACTTAAGCTGTAAAGTGGATAATAAGCGAGATATTTGCCATTTTGTTCTCTGAGCTTGAAAATGAGGTCAAAGGTCGAACCCAAGGTCACTAAAATATTCAGCATATATCATTTCCTATATGTTCACAATTGATTCCTAAGCTGTAAAGTTGATCATAAGTGAGATATTAGCCATTTTGTGTTATGTCCTTGAAAATAAGGTCAAAGGTCAAATTCAAGGTCATCAAAATATTCGGCATACATCATTTCCTATTCGTCCACAATTTAGTCCCGAGCTGTAAAGTGGATAATAAGCGGGATATTTGCAGTTGAAGCCATAATTCAGATGTATGTTATCAAATGACAAAACTAATATTCTGTGCCATGAAACAAAGCAATTTGCACATCTTTCAGTCACCTACTAAAGATATTTCGACAGATAGAAATAAGTATGTTGGGATGAACACAATTTCAGGAATGGAAGGATACTGGAGCCAATTGACCGCCTTAGCATCAATTAATGTGTAGTACAGTGGTCCCCCTTAGATAAGACTGACCCTTCTGCCAGGCTGTCAAAGTCGTATACACGGGGAAACCGTTACGGAGGGGATGTTACCGACCCACCCAGCCTTCGATTGTTTTCACAGCAAAAAGTCAGTTGTCACACCTCGCTAACCTGTCGCTCGCACCGTTAATCTGAATCCTAATTGAAGCTGGAGTGTTGTAAAACATTTAAATACATATTTCAGTATATAAACAATAAATTTAATGAAAGATTTGTATGATAACATTTTTTAAACTCATGAACTTAAAAAAAACCCCACTTTATGTATCAATCCAGAGCTTTTATGATACACTCGTAGAAATTTGAAGGTTTTCACAATTGAAGGACATTAAGGTGAGGGATGGAAAAAAATGTCTTTGGCTGTACATAAATCTCATTGAAACCATGATAATGTCATTCCCCCAGCAGTGCACTCGATAGCGTAGAAGAATGCGTAATTACGCACATCTTATGTCATTTCATGCAAAGATTTATATGTGAGTGCGTACGCTACGCATCAGGAAAATAACAAAGAAATATCCATGAAACTTTATTGTCGCCGCTGAAAACAAACTTTGTGCCTACGTCATCAAAAGCGGTGCACATGACCGTACATGCAGCGCGACACTGCTAGGTGTCACCTCAATCGCGATATTTTTGGGGCAAACTTGGCACACATCATGAATGACAGACAGCTGTCATTGTCGGTGTGTTTGTACGAAAAACAGCCGAGCTCCCGAAATCTGTTTCACTTTCACTTGTTTAGTAGTATATTTTCTTCTGTGAATAAACTTGTCAAACCACTTATTAAGACGTCCATGTATATATAAAAATTCATTGACCTGGCTGTAGCCTATTCTGTGACATGGACATGGTGTACTGACGCCACATGTGTGTTCTAATGCTCTATTCCCTGTTATTGTATTACGAAATTCTACATGAATTTCAGAACCTACCCTCCTTTTTTTGAAAGCCAAAGGGTACAGCAAAAATTTACCCATAAATTTTGTAATTTACACCCTTTATTTGAGACCAAGGGCCCGGGGTATGGCACTCGTTTCTGAAAATTCCTACCAAGTGCTCTGCCCAGGCGTGAAATGAATGGCATAACCAAGAGGACTATATCTCATTCGTATGAATAACGTTTATGGGAGATAAATAAATGAAATTGGACTGCTACGAATCTATATTAAGTAACAATATGCTTTATTAGAAGAAAAAAAGCATCTGGAAATGTTACAAAAAAAGTAACAAAATATGGCCAAGGTAGGAGACAACATAGGTATCTTTACTAGATTCTAGATCTAGGGGTAAAGTCAAGTTCATCTATCAGTGAAACATGTTTTTCGACTGTAGTTTTGTTTTGGATAATTGAACCAACTTGAAATGCTGTGTGTCTTAATTGGGTATCATGCCGAAATTTTTCACCAAATTTCAGAATTCTCAATTCTATCTCAAAAGTTGGAAAAGTTTGTAATCTGCCCCAATGTTAAAATTCAGCCCCAACATGGAATTTCAGGGTTTGCACACAAAAACGATTTTTATTTGATGTTTGAGTTATATATTGCTTCAAAATACACATGTTTACCTAATATACACCCCGACTACCTTCCGACTTCAAATCATCGCAATAAATTCATTCTATACTGGCATAAACATCATCATAAAAGCCCTGAATTTGTTGGAATTTATTTGATCCCATTTTGGAATGGAATTTGAAGGGGCACTATATGGGATTCTGTTTTAGGGGATTTCCAAGATGTTTTTGACCTAGGATATCTGCCGAGCCGACCTGGGCTGATCTGACAATGAGGTTCCTGTTTGCCACTAGGATCGCCACCATGTAATTCGTTTATAGATAAACCATAGAAACAGTCTACTGTGCCATATACATACAAAAACGTAATAATGTTGCATTCAAATTGTGTCATGTTTATTTTTGCATAATGCAGACAATGGACATGACGTTTTTTGTACTTTTTGGGCATAATAGACTGTTTCAGAGCCCCATAAGCACATGGCATCAGCAGGTACCCCATTGGCTCGGCAGAGATCCTGGGACAAAAACGTAATCTGACCTGAATCCCATATAGTGCCCCTTTAACATTGAGATAGATTGCCAAATTTTTCATTTCTCAAGATAAAATTCTGAAATTCAGTGAAAAATTACAGCATGATACTCAGTTTTGAAAGACACACCAAATTTCAAGTTGATTCGATTATCCAGAACAAAACTACGGCCAAAAGCGTGTTTCACTGACAGATGAACATGACTTTAGCTACATGATAAAGTGACCCATGAAGTGACCAGTATTCGTACATGGACACATGCATGGACCAGTGCTCTTACACTTACAGTCAATGAAACAATCAAAGTATGGCAGACACATTTTTTTTCATGATTCTCCAGACATAAGAATGAATGCGAGTAAATTTACATATTTGATTTGATTTGATTTAATTTATTTTGGATAAACATGAGTACAAAATACATAAATATACTTACATTACTGTATTGAAGATACAGACATATATTGAACCCACACATACCCATGGATAGCACACGAAAGTACAGGTACTTGTTTCCAGCGTGGTCCATTTACGGGTCATGATGGTAGAGGCAAAATTGGTTTGAAACAGTTTAGTTTATCAATATTAAACATGTTAAATATGAACACATATTTGAACAACTGACATTTGGAATAGGATGACTAGTACACAAAATCTGCCCTTTCATTCCCATGTACACTGTTGATAAGATGTTGTTTTACTTCACGTTTGAATCTGTCATATGATGTGATGGATTTGATACAATTTGGTAGTGCATTTAATAAATAATTCCCAATTCATACCATGTCAGCAGCTCATATGACACATTTCATTGAACATTTGAATGTACGAGCACTGGTCAACACTGTAGATCTTTATGTTTGAAAAGTTTATAGATTAAATGTCTATAGACAGTCATGTATTGTCATTGATGACCGGGACAAATTAGTGAATACCTCTATGTGTCGGTCAACAAAGCGCAGAATATCATCTTTATGTCGAAACTTTTGCCAGCATATTTCATTCACTGTACTATGGCTGACTGACGAGAAGGTCAAGGTCGCTCATGTGGCGTAGGCGAGTATGGAGCGCTAAAAGTGTCTTTGCACTCAGATTAAATATTGCCAGTGCAAATGAAGGATCAATACTCGAATTTTTTTTTTCGGGTTTCCCTATCTGTCTTCACTTTCTTCTTCCGGTCGGGAAACTCTTCGATCACGATGGTCAATCATAACGCATCCGAACAAGATTGAACATGTTCATTTGATTAGACACTTCCACCTTTTTTTTTTTTTTACTTTTGTCTGACTTGTTTACAGTAGATCTACATATGTTTTTGACGATATTTTTGCGGTACTAAATGTTATCATTCTATAACTTGGCATACTTCACCTGAGGGTCAAACGGCAATTTTCTACCAAATATTTTAGCATATTCGAGGATTTGGTCCTGTTAAATTTAACACCCATCAGGACTCGAAGTATTATTGAGCGCGTTTCACAAGCACTGGTTCATATGAACTGGTTCATGTTCTGGGCCAAAAAGAACCAATAATCTCAAACTTGCACCAATTCTCAAAAAGATGAACTAAATACAAACTGATTCCTATGAAGTTTTGCTACGAAACGCACACAAAAGTTTAACCACTTCTCAAATGTTGAAACTTTCAAATGCATTGTTAACTTTACTAAATACTAAATATCCCCATGGCAACCATTCGTGTGAACAATGGTCTTTACTTCTACTCATTCTAAGCAGTTACAGGGCCGAGTGTCAACCGGTTGCACAAAAAACGTAATCCTACTTACGAACTCTCGTAAGTATCACACTTATGCGTCACGTAGGAATGACTTCGAAAATCGTACTTACTGACTTAGGTTGCACAAAAAATCTTAGCCTTTGCGTAGGTATACTTACGAATGTACTTACGGATTTGTATAAGTTTGGAACAGACTCATACGCGATAAATAATACTGAGCCAGCAAGACATTATTATTATTGTTATTATTATTATTATTGTTATTATTATTATTATTATTATTATTATTAATAATAATAATAAATTATTACACCAGTTTTTATATGGCGCATAATCCATTTAAATTATGCTCTATGCGCTTTACAATAAACCTATGACTTTCGCAGTGTGGAGGGGAGCTCATTCCAGAGGCGAGGGGCAGAGCATCTGAATGCCTGGGAGCCGACACGCTTCCGAGATGGGTGAGTCACAAGGGTGGATGTGTCAGAGGCCGACCGCAACACACGTCGTGGGATGTAAATATCCAATAGCTCTGTGATGTACATCGGTGCTAGGTCGCTAAGGCACTTGAGCACAAATGTCAGGATACGGAAAAATTTTCGAAGTCGACACGGGAGCCAGTGGAGCTCAACCAATGTTGGAGAGATGTGATCTCGGTACCGTGTGCGTGTGACCATGCGAGCAGCTGTATTTTGCACTCTCTAAAGGCGGCTGATCTGGTTTTGTGGCAGACCAGACAGGAGCGAACAACAATAGTCCATGCGGGACACAACTAGGCTTTGGACTGCTGCCTTGCAGGCAATTTCTGTCAGATACTTGCGTACTTTATCTATGTTACGGAGGTGCAAGATGCGCCACTACAAACAACCAAATGAGGTTGATGATGAACGTTGAATTTAGTGAATCACGCATCAAGCATATAATATCAAGATTAATGTGGCGATTTTGCCCTAAGCACGCGGCAGGTGATTGTAAACATAAATGCCATTTATGTGGCCTTTTCGTACTTGGCCTTGTTTTGACATGCTCCGTTCGAGCGTGCGTTGCCACGGCGACGTATTGTAATTTACGCTCCAGTAAACTATAACAATGGATCGATTAAACCTCGCGTGCGTCCTACAGCTTGTGGTGTATTATATATACACTGGAAGCGACTCGTTCGAGGAGATTGTCCAAGATCGAGAGACAGGACGCACACGAGGCTCGCCATGAGCTTTGTGTTCCCTGTTAGCGAGTAGTGGGCTCCTAGAGCCCTGGGGACGATTTCCGTGGGGAGGCCCGGGCTGGGAGAGACAAGTTGCTGACTCGGGGGCCTTCGGCCCTGTGGATCGCCAGCTCTCTCCCTTCCCGGGACGTGTGACAGAGGCTCTGGCCAGCATGTCGGGCTGTACGGAGTTCCGTCCCCGAGGCAGACCGCCGCTCGCCAGGCCCCGCCAGTTAACACCGTAGGGATGAACCAGTTTCTGAACGGTGTTCGTAGGCCTGGGAGTGTCGGGTGGGCTGTTACCTGGTTACCGTTAATGCTGAAGTAGTTACCGTGTCCGCCGCGACCTCCGGTGAGCGGCCCTGCCGCAAGGATCCGGAATAGCGGATGCGCGTCCGCAAGGACTCGGATGAGAGAGGACTATCCTCGAGGATCCCGAAGAGCGGACGGTAGTCAATAACTTTACATTGGTGCCGTGACCAGGATCAGTCCGACAGTGTTCCATCGCAGCCTACCGTCACAGTGTTGTAGCCTCCTTCGTCCCTGGGGATCGCTCGCTCCTCACGGACAACTCAAACAAAATGAGTGAGAAAGACAATGGGAGGGAAAAGGGAGGAAACGTTGCGGACCGGACCCGGTCCCGCGACGGCCGGGAGCCGCTCCAGGGTGGCTCCGGCGATGGTGCGGAGCGTGCGGAGCCCTCCGCAGACAGTACCCAGTCTGCGGAGTCGACTCCGGCGTCCGCGGCTCCGTCTCCGGACGTGGAGCCGAGCCCTGCGGGGCTGCAACATGTGTTGCCATCGAGGCCTAGTCTTGATGTGCTAGGTGCGGTTGACGGAGCTGGCAACGGCTCTTCACCGCGCCTGCCCTTGTCCGGACGACGTTCGTGGCAGGCGGCGCTCTTCCAGGGGATGTCTCCAGACGTCCGGAGATCCAGACATTCGGAGATCCGGACATCCGGAGGTCCGGACATCCGGAATAGAGTGCCAACTGCTGCAATCAACTCCGGATCTGCGGACCAACTCCTCCGGTTACCTAACCCGGCTGGGTGGACCCCCTCGAGGGTCTCCGGCCCGGATACCGGACGGTCCGCACTGGGCGAGATGGACCAGCTCACCAACACACTGAGTGCGCTGGCTCCTCTAGGGCGCTACGGCCGCGCCCGGTCGCCCCAACAGGGACGATCAGATCGGTGGATCCGCTCACCCTCTCCGCGGCCACGGAGCCCTTCGGGACCCATGTCGGAGAGGGAGCAGCGGCTGATAAACGTGGCGCTTGACCAGTACAAGTGCAGTCAGCCAGTTCCGAGCGTGGATCCGACGATCCCTTACAGTCCGGGGATGACTGGGCCTATGGCTCCTCCCCAAGTCCTGCCAGGTCCGCAGGCGCCAGTGGTCTCAGCAATGGGATCCGCGCCTGCTCCGCGGCTTGGAGGCACCACGCTGGCTACCGCTCTGACCGTTCCTGCGGCCGGAGTTAACGCCGCGTGGTCGACTTACCCTGGTGCGCCAAGTGTGTTACGCGGGCAGTGGCAACCGGCGGCTCCGGCCCCGAGCTATGCTAGCTTTGCCGCCCCATCTGGAGCCTACCCCGTAGGTTCGATGGGAGCCCCGCCCGCACCTAGCCAGGGTGGGCTACAAGCGGGAATGTTCCCAGCGGCGAGCGTGAGCTTTCCTGCTCCTATGTCCGCGGCGTCGATGTTTGCTCCGGCAGACTCCGTCGCAGGCGCGGGTAGCTCGCGGACCTTGCCGTCTTACACGGACGACCCCGGAGCCGGATCCGCACATCGGGCGCGCAGCACGCGCGATAACGGGCCCGACCACTCTTCGTGGCGGAAAAGGTTCAACGGGGATAACGCCGACTTGGAGGACTACTTACTCCAAGTGTGGCGGACCGCCGTGTATGAAGGATGGACCCAGCAGGAGGCTGGGCATGTCCTCGCGGGGAGCTTGGAAGGGAAAGCTCTCGGCGTTATGCAGTGTCTGCCGGTGGGAACGGTAACTTTCGGCGAGATTGCCCGTCAACTTCGTTTGCTGTTCACGCCGACGACCAACAGGCGGCAGTTTGAACGGGAGTTCAAAGCACGGATCCGCCTACCGACTGAGTCCGTGACAGAGTATGCGTTTAACCTGCGCATACTCGGCCGGAGAGCTTTTCCGGACATGGACCCCAGACGGTTTGAGACGATGCTGATCGATCAGTTCATCGATGGCCAGCCTTACCACCTAGCGTACGGGCCGGATCCGGCCCCGGCTCCGGCCTCGGCTGTTCCCGCACAGGCGGCGACCCCTCCTCTGGCCAAAGCATCACAGGTAACCCCGTGGCAGGACCCAGTCGTCCGGGGATCCACCAGGGAACCTACCCCGCAGTGGGTTAGTGCGTCGGCACCCTTCACAGGGACGCCCGCACATGCGGCACCAGTCGCCGCGCCGTACTCGTCCTCGGACGAGTGCGACATGGAGGAATACGATTTCGGCGCCGCGCAGATGATTGCGCACTGCGTCGGGATCGAAGCTCCGGGACCCGCAGAGTGTTGCGCGTTCACCTCCGGACCAGCCCAGAACCGTCCTTGTTACTTCTGCGGAAAGCAGGGGCACTTTTGGCTGAAGTGTCCGGAGTTGTTGGAACGCCTGCGGTCGCGCGGATACCAGGGAGCCCTCCCTGGCCCGCAACGGAGGAATTCCTTCCGGTCTGGTCCTCCGGGACAGCAAGGTCGGAACCCGCGGCAGGGAAACTAGATCCGGACGTGGTGGCGACCAACACTACGTCCGGGGATAGTTGTTCCGTGGCAAAAGATGCCGCCCCACCCGCTGATGAGCAGGACGAACCCCAAGTTGATATGACTTCTCCGGAAGTAGTCCTTGGAGATCAGTCTAGCTCCTCCGCGGCTGAGGCGGATGGTGAGGACTCCGTAGATGAGCCCAGCGCGTGCGAACGGTATCGCCTTACCTGCGCACTGGTGAGGGACCCCCGCTGGTACCTGCCCCTGTCCTTCGGACGGGAGCCGGTCCGGTTCCTCGTGGACTCTGGCTCGGAGGTGACCTTCGTTGCCGCAGGAACGTTTAAGAAAGAGCCCGCGCTCCACAACCTAGAGTTGCGGGATCCCGGACCTTACAAGCTCTATGGAGCGGGTAATGACCGCATCCGCATCCATGGCATCATCGATCTGCCTATTACCCTTGGGGACAAGGTGTACCTAACAAAGGCAATCGTTGCGGATGTCGGAGCGGCCGGGATTATTGGGATGAATTTTCTCCGGACCCACCGGGTGACCGCCAATTTCAATGCTGGCGAATTCCGGATGGGAGAGGACACACATTTCCTCTTCCGCACGGGTCCGGCGCATTCATTTCAATTGCGGGCGGCCCGCACTACGGTTGTGCCGCCGATGAGCGAGATGATCATTGAGGCGAGGCCGCGTCGTCCCCGCATGCCCCTCGATGGTCGTCCGTGCATAGTGCAACCGGTGAGCAGTTTCGCCAAGGGAACTGGACTCGTGTTGGGTGGGGCTCTGGTCAAGTCCGACGCCCGCTCGATGCCCATCCTTGTGGTGAATCCTACGGATGCTCCCGTTGTACTGCGGCGCGGCTGCGTGGCAGCTACTGCTACGCCCGCGTCGTCGAGTCGTGTCCTCCCCGACGATCCTGTCTGCCGCGCTGCGTGCGCGGCGGCGGCCGCCGGAGATGACCCGTTCACCCTGCCGGACCATTTGGAATCTCGGGTTCCGAAGGACCGGTTGGATGAAGAGCAGCGCCAAGCGCTCCGCAGACTGCTGCGGCAGTATGCGGATGTGTTCATGGGTCCTGATGGTGCGGTTGGCAAGACTGACGTCGCCAAACACCGCATCGACCTCGTGGACGAGCGTCCTCTCAAGCAGCGTCTTCGTCGGGCAGCGATAGTGCACCAAGAGGTCATAGACCAGGAGGTGCAAAAGATGCTCGACTTGGACATCATCGAACCCAGTGACAGCCCTTGGGCCAGTCCTGTGGTTATGGTGAAGAAGAAGGACGGCTCGTGGAGGTTCTGCGTGGACTATCGGAAACTCAACGATGCCATGCGGAAGGACTCATACCCTCTCCCGCACATTGAAGATACCTTCGATGCCCTGGCCGGGTCGCACTATTTCTGTGCTTTGGATCTGGCCTCCGGGTATTGGCAGGTGGAGATGGAGGAGAGGGATCGGGCGAAGACTGCCTTCGTTACCAAGAACGGGCTCTACCAATTCAAGGTAATGCCGTTCGGGCTCTGTAACGCACCAGCGACGTTCGAGCGCCTCATGGAGATGGTACTCAAAGGGTTCCTCTGGAAGCGATGTATGGTCTACATCGACGATGTCGTCGTGTATGGCCGGTCGTTCGAGGAAACCCTCACCAACCTCCAGATGGTGCTCCATCGCATCCGCGGAGCAGGGCTTAAATTGAAGCCAAGTAAGTGCGAACTATTCGCGCAGGAAATCCTGTACTTGGGCTTCATGGTAACGGGCACCGGAGTGAGACCAGACCCCGCAAAGGTGGCGGCCGTACAGAAATGGCCTCCGCCATGTAACGTGGCGGACGTGAGGTCCTTCTTGGGCTTCGCGAGCTACCACCGCAGGTTTATTCGCGGCTTTGCGGAGATCGCGCGTCCCCTTACTATCCTCACGGAAAAGGGCGCCGATTTTGTTTGGTCCGCCGAGCAGGCTGACGCCTTCTCGGGACTCCGGCAGGCCTTGGTAGTGGCCACGGTGCTGCGGCACCCTCGTCCGGACTGCGAGTTCATCCTGGACACTGACGCGAGTAACTTTGCACTCGGCGGTGTCCTCTCGCAGATCGTGGACGGGCAAGAGCGGGTAGTAGCTTATGCGAGTGTGGCCTTGAGCCGCTCTCAAATGAACTACTGTACCACTCATCGCGAGTTGCTCGCGGTGGTTACGATGACCAAGCGCTTCCGGCACTATTTGTTGGGACGCCATTTCCGCTTGCGGACTGATCATAGTTTGCTGAGATGGCTCCTCAACTATAGTGAGGCCGATGGCTTGGTGGCGCGGTGGCTCGTCAAACTCCAGGAGTATGACATGCAGATAGAGCATCGCGCTGGTAAGTTGCACGGCAACGCGGACGGCCTGTCCCGTTGTCATAAGTGCAAGAATCCGGGTTGTGCAGGGATGGCGCCATTCCAGCAAGCCGCGGATTCGTCCTCAGACTCGGAATTGGACGTTCCGGGGAGACCGCAGGCTGCCGCCCCCTCTAACAACACGGCGGCCGGAGCGTCTAGGGCTCATCTACGCGCGCGGACCCGCCGATATCGGCGAGGGCGTCCCGCATATGAAGCGGAGGTGCGGCTCAGCTCCAGCGAGTCTTCCTCGAGTCCGGCGGTGTACTCCTCGTGGGTACCCTCGTCCTCTGGAGAGTCTGAGTATGAGCGGTCCTTGCCCCCTGTGGTGATGGCCGCTGCGGCGCAGCCGGACGCGACGGATGAGGAGCCTAATTACTTGGGTGGCTACTCTCCGGCGCAGATAGCTGCGACGCAAAGAGCTCTGGCACCGGTAATCACAGCCCTTGAGGCCGGCCAGAAGCCCTCGAAGGATGAGCGAAAGACCTACAGGGAGGAGACCTTGTCTCTAGTATCTCAGTGGGAACGACTCTCCTTGAGGGATGGCCTCTTATACCGGCGCTATGAGCCACCGACCCCACTGCCTCCAATATGGCAGTTGGTGCTTCCGGCGGAGCTGCGGAAAGAAGTACTCCACCAGTTGCATGACCTCCGGGTGACCGATCACTTGGGAATCCGGAGGACCGTCCATAGGCTACAACAGTGCTTTCATTGGCCTGGTAGCAGCTTGGACGTGCAACGGTGGTGCGCAGCCTGCCCTCGGTGTCAAGCTCGCAAAGGAGTTCCGACTCCTGACCGCCACCCCTTAACCACGGTTAAGGCGGGCGCGCCGTTTGATCGGATAGCTTTGGATATACTGGATACCCACCGGGTCACCCCGCGCGGTTTCCGGTACATCCTGGTGATTTCCGACTATTTTACCAAGTATACCGACGCCTACCCACTGCGCCGCCAGACTGCGGACGAGGTAGCTCGGTTATTGGTGAATAGATGGGTGGTGTACCATGGGGTACCTAAACAGGTACATTCGGATCAGGGCACGCAATTTGAGAGCAACCTGTTCCGAAACCTAGCACAGATGCTAGGCAGTACCAAGGTGCGGACCACCCCCTACAGGCCCCAGTCTGATGGCCAGGTCGAACGCTTTAATCGATCGGTCCTCAACATGCTGGCGGCCTTTGTGAATGATCGTGCGAATGATTGGGATGACCACCTCCCGTATGTCTTAATGGCGTACAGGTCGTCGGTCCACTCTTCGACCGGAGTTACTCCGCACGCGATGTTGTACGGCCGGGAGCTAAATTTGCCCGTGGATATTATGTATCCAACTGCGGCAGAGACCGGCGCAGTACCCCAGAGCGGTCCGGAATACGTGGAGTGGATTCGCCGCGCCCTGGCGAACGCCCATGATTTCGCGCGCGCGCGCGCCTGGACAAGTCTGCCATCCGGCAGAAGCGAGGCTATGACGCCCATGCTAAGGGTAGGCCAGCTTTTGCGGAGGGCGACAAGGTGCGCTACTATTATCCGCCGCTTAAGCAAGGCAATAAATTTGCTAAGCCGTGGATAGGCCCGTTTACGGTACTGAAACAGGTGACAGATGTGGACTACCGGATCCGGAGGGATTCCGATCCGGACAGGGTTCTGGTTGTCCATATCGATAATCTGAAGAAGTACGAGGGCCCGCTTGTCATGGATCCGCTCGTTCAAGATGCGGAACCGGATGATGCTCCCGTATGGGATCCGTCTGGTCAGCATCCGCGGACTCCGGACGAGCGTGTGCGCCGTATGGTGGGCCTCCCGGACCTCTCTGACCCGTCAGATGATGGACTGGGCGGCTATCAGCCAGATGACGGCGATCCGCAGGTACCCCCACTACCTCCAGTACCTGCGGATGACGGGCGGCCACGCCGGAAACCACGTGTGCCAGCCCGGTATGGGTGGGAATAACCTTCCGCCCATGCGGATGCGTCTGCGGTACCCGTCTATCATACTACGGGTGGGTTTTAGGTCGTTCCGTGAGAGTCCGCACGACTTACCTCCGCGGGTGGCTACTTTGTGGCTATCTTCGGAGTTGAGGTCTGCGGAGACTTTCACGTCGTAACGCCGCCGCTCCGCATCCGCCCTCCTGTAGTTTCCAGCGCCAGGGACGTGCGGATGGCCTGTCCGCACATTGTGGACGGCTGTCCGGCGTAATCCGCACAACGGTTACGCTGGCCGGACGAATTTACTGATCCGGCCGGACGCCCCTGGTCCCGGGACAACCTCTTATATGGCCAGACTGAGGTTGGGATTTACGTCCGCTACGGGAGAAGCGCCTTCCCACGGATTTGGGGAACTGGCTCTGGACGCGGGGATAGTGTCCGCACGTTAGGACTGACGTCCGCGGTTCGTCCGCGTGACTCGTCCGGCGTCCGCGGCGCTTTAAGATGACGCACTTCGGTGTAGTTATCCCCCGTGAGCCATTACTATAATTACGGTTATAGTAATTAAGGTTTCTTACGGCAGGAAACCGACTATCCATTATGATAATGGAGCGGTTGTTAAGTCCGCGTGTGCGGACCAGCCGCGGCAGCAGGTGACGCTCGTTCTCGTCCGGATCGTACCTTACAATACGCGGTCCGGCCGGAATGACCGGAACCCCGGCCTCCTTCTAAGAAGGGGGTCGTATATTACATGCGCAACACTTGTGGTGGCTTTTAATTCCAATTTCATCTTCATTGGATAAGGGCAATACGCCGTACAATGGTAGGCGTCCGGCCTGGACTCCGTCCGCGGGCAGCTCCGGACGTCCGCCGGCTATTGCTTTCACCATCTTTGGGCGCCTCTAGATTGGGCGCCGGTATGAAGGGTTCGCCCCCTAACCATTGAGGTTATGGACCATGCCGGCTCCGCGTCTAATCTATTGGCTCCGCGCTCCGGTAGTCGTTTGTTTGGGCTCTAGGTTGGACCGGGCTTGCTCCGCGGCCGGGCTGTACGTTGGGGTTGCTAGTGGGCGCGTCATGAACGCCCACAGGGCGCCCAATTGTCTGTCCGCCTGTCATGGGCTTGTCCGATCGCCTTGTAAGCGTTCCAGCGGCTATGGGGAGTGATTTTGTTTATTTTCCATCTCAGTTATTATTTATTGGGAGGATTATAAGCCACAAGTGTGCGGCATGTCTCTGGAGAATTCTGTTCTTGCTCATTTACTGATACAAAGTGAGACAAGTAAGTGAAATTTCCTTTCCGGTGCAAAAGAGAGTAAGAAATCGGGAGATTTCTGCTTTCGCTAGAGGGGTGTAAGGGATTGCGCTAATTTTGACAGTGACGGATTGCTGTGATATTTGAAAAGACTGGAGAACGGCAATTTATTGTTGTTTTCGTCTGACATATTCGTACAAGCCACAAGTTAGTGGTTACTGTCAATTTTATGCCCAATTTCTACCTTGCTGGGGTGATTAATTTTACGTCATTTACCGCCGGTGCGGACGCAAAAGCGAATGACTAATCTTAATTACTGTATGATATTTGCAAGGTCCCCCGGGATAGAAATTTATTTTCTACCCGTATACATGGTTTGATTTGGAGTCACCGGAGGGAAATGATTGCACCCGCATGAGCTAATAGTGCATGTATTTTGGTCCGGGCGTGTGTCAGTATGACCGGGGACAGAGTTTTGCAGCGACACCGCGTGCATTGAGAGTCCGCACGACTTACCTCCGCGGGTGGCTACTTTGTGGCTATCTTCGGAGTTGAGGTCTGCGGAGACTTTCACGTCGTAACGCCGCCGCTCCGCATCCGCCCTCCTGTAGTTTCCAGCGCCAGGGACGTGCGGATGGCCTGTCCGCACATTGTGGACGGCTGTCCGGCGTAATCCGCACAACGGTTACGCTGGCCGGACGAATTTACTGATCCGGCCGGACGCCCCTGGTCCCGGGACAACCTCTTATATGGCCAGACTGAGGTTGGGATTTACGTCCGCTACGGGAGAAGCGCCTTCCCACGGATTTGGGGAACTGGCTCTGGACGCGGGGATAGTGTCCGCACGTTAGGACTGACGTCCGCGGTTCGTCCGCGTGACTCGTCCGGCGTCCGCGGCGCTTTAAGATGACGCACTTTGGTGTAGTTATCCCCCGTGAGCCATTACTATAATTACGGTTATAGTAATTAAGGTTTCTTACGGCAGGAAACCGACTATCCATTATGATAATGGAGCGGTTGTTAAGTCCGCGTGTGCGGACCAGCCGCGGCAGCAGGTGACGCTCGTTCTCGTCCGGATCGTACCTTACAATACGCGGTCCGGCCGGAATGACCGGAACCCCGGCCTCCTTCTAAGAAGGGGGTCGTATATTACATGCGCAACACTTGTGGTGGCTTTTAATTCCAATTTCATCTTCATTGGATAAGGGCAATACGCCGTACAATGGTAGGCGTCCGGCCTGGACTCCGTCCGCGGGCAGCTCCGGACGTCCGCCGGCTATTGCTTTCACCATCTTTGGGCGCCTCTAGATTGGGCGCCGGTATGAAGGGTTCGCCCCCTAACCATTGAGGTTATGGACCATGCCGGCTCCGCGTCTAATCTATTGGCTCCGCGCTCCGGTAGTCGTTTGTTTGGGCTCTAGGTTGGACCGGGCTTGCTCCGCGGCCGGGCTGTACGTTGGGGTTGCTAGTGGGCGCGTCATGAACGCCCACAGGGCGCCCAATTGTCTGTCCGCCTGTCATGGGCTTGTCCGATCGCCTTGTAAGCGTTCCAGCGGCTATGGGGAGTGATTTTGTTTATTTTCCATCTCAGTTATTATTTATTGGGAGGATTATAAGCCACAAGTGTGCGGCATGTCTCTGGAGAATTCTGTTCTTGCTCATTTACTGATACAAAGTGAGACAAGTAAGTGAAATTTCCTTTCCGGTGCAAAAGAGAGTAAGAAATCGGGAGATTTCTGCTTTCGCTAGAGGGGTGTAAGGGATTGCGCTAATTTTGACAGTGACGGATTGCTGTGATATTTGAAAAGACTGGAGAACGGCAATTTATTGTTGTTTTCGTCTGACATATTCGTACAAGCCACAAGTTAGTGGTTACTGTCAATTTTATGCCCAATTTCTACCTTGCTGGGGTGATTAATTTTACGTCATTTACCGCCGGTGCGGACGCAAAAGCGAATGACTAATCTTAATTACTGTATGATATTTGCAAGGTCCCCCGGGATAGAAATTTATTTTCTACCCGTATACATGGTTTGATTTGGAGTCACCGGAGGGAAATGATTGCACCCGCATGAGCTAATAGTGCATGTATTTTGGTCCGGGCGTGTGTCAGTATGACCGGGGACAGAGTTTTGCAGCGACACCGCGTGCATTGCTGCACGTGTAGTATAGCTGTCATTTGTTACATATATATATATGTAAAAATGTCGTTCTCGGATTTTTATTAATCTCCAGATGTGTAGCACATGTGTTTTGTGCCACTCGCATTTCGTCCGCTGATGCCGCGCTGGATCCCGCGGGATCCGCGTGTCCGGTGTTCCGAGATGCGGGTGATTTTGCCAGTTGTAAATTCCCCAGGCGGGCCGTGCTGGAGATGTGCGGGCGGGCGGGCGGCTGCATGTTAGTGCAGACGTCCGTCCATCTGCGTGTCTTTACACAGGCCTGTGCGGGTTGCAGTATACAGGTACTGGCAGTCGATGCGGCTTGCCGCGTTGGCTTTGATAGCTGTCTGCGACAGCTGTCCGCAGGTGTATGTGTGTCTGTTAGATGTACATATGTCATGCGGGCGTGCCGGAGTCGCTCCCGCGGCTCCGCGCTGCCTCAGACCCGTTCTGCGGATCTGAGGAGCCGGCCGGCAGGGCGGTCGGCAACATTTTTAGAGGTACTACCACTTTTGATCACTCGGTGTGTCGTTTTACAAAATTTCTAAATTTAAAGTTTAACCTTAAAGATATTCCAAAGACTCGACACACCGTCCTTTTATAACGGATGACCTTCCGAGGTCATCACACGGTTTTGGACCACCTCGGTCAAAATTTTAGCTTGTTTATCACGGGGGATAACTACGCACTTCGGTGTAGTTATCCCCCGTGAGCCATTACTATAATTACGGTTATAGTAATTAAGGTTTCTTACGGCAGGAAACCGACTATCCATTATGATAATGGAGCGGTTGTTAAGTCCGCGTGTGCGGACCAGCCGCGGCAGCAGGTGACGCTCGTTCTCGTCCGGATCGTACCTTACAATACGCGGTCCGGCCGGAATGACCGGAACCCCGGCCTCCTTCTAAGAAGGGGGTCGTATATTACATGCGCAACACTTGTGGTGGCTTTTAATTCCAATTTCATCTTCATTGGATAAGGGCAATACGCCGTACAATGGTAGGCGTCCGGCCTGGACTCCGTCCGCGGGCAGCTCCGGACGTCCGCCGGCTATTGCTTTCACCATCTTTGGGCGCCTCTAGATTGGGCGCCGGTATGAAGGGTTCGCCCCCTAACCATTGAGGTTATGGACCATGCCGGCTCCGCGTCTAATCTATTGGCTCCGCGCTCCGGTAGTCGTTTGTTTGGGCTCTAGGTTGGACCGGGCTTGCTCCGCGGCCGGGCTGTACGTTGGGGTTGCTAGTGGGCGCGTCATGAACGCCCACAGGGCGCCCAATTGTCTGTCCGCCTGTCATGGGCTTGTCCGATCGCCTTGTAAGCGTTCCAGCGGCTATGGGGAGTGATTTTGTTTATTTTCCATCTCAGTTATTATTTATTGGGAGGATTATAAGCCACAAGTGTGCGGCATGTCTCTGGAGAATTCTGTTCTTGCTCATTTACTGATACAAAGTGAGACAAGTAAGTGAAATTTCCTTTCCGGTGCAAAAGAGAGTAAGAAATCGGGAGATTTCTGCTTTCGCTAGAGGGGTGTAAGGGATTGCGCTAATTTTGACAGTGACGGATTGCTGTGATATTTGAAAAGACTGGAGAACGGCAATTTATTGTTGTTTTCGTCTGACATATTCGTACAAGCCACAAGTTAGTGGTTACTGTCAATTTTATGCCCAATTTCTACTTTGCTGGGGTGATTAATTTTACGTCATTTACCGCCGGTGCGGACGCAAAAGCGAATGACTAATCTTAATTACTGTATGATATTTGCAAGGTCCCCCGGGATAGAAATTTATTTTCTACCCGTATACATGGTTTGATTTGGAGTCACCGGAGGGAAATGATTGCACCCGCATGAGCTAATAGTGCATGTATTTTGGTCCGGGCGTGTGTCAGTATGACCGGGGACAGAGTTTTGCAGCGACACCGCGTGCATTGCTGCACGTGTAGTATAGCTGTCATTTGTTACATATATATATATGTAAAAATGTCGTTCTCGGATTTTTATTAATCTCCAGATGTGTAGCACATGTGTTTTGTGCCACTCGCATTTCGTCCGCTGATGCCGCGCTGGATCCCGCGGGATCCGCGTGTCCGGTGTTCCGAGATGCGGGTGATTTTGCCAGTTGTAAATTCCCCAGGCGGGCCGTGCTGGAGATGTGCGGGCGGGCGGGCGGCTGCATGTTAGTGCAGACGTCCGTCCATCTGCGTGTCTTTACACAGGCCTGTGCGGGTTGCAGTATACAGGTACTGGCAGTCGATGCGGCTTGCCGCGTTGGCTTTGATAGCTGTCTGCGACAGCTGTCCGCAGGTGTATGTGTGTCTGTTAGATGTACATATGTCATGCGGGCGTGCCGGAGTCGCTCCCGCGGCTCCGCCCTGCCTCAGACCCGTTCTGCGGATCTGAGGAGCCGGCCGGCAGGGCGGTCGGCAACATTTTTAGAGGTACTACCACTTTTGATCACTCGGTGTGTCGTTTTACAAAATTTCTAAATTTAAAGTTTAACCTTAAAGATATTCCAAAGACTCGACACACCGTCCTTTTATAACGGATGACCTTCCAAGGTCATCACACGGTTTTGGACCACCTCGGTCAAAATTTTAGCTTGTTTATGAGGATTTATTCAAAATTGCAAAGCGCGTTATAGTTTACTCCGTAAGTCCGGGGGTAGTTCCCCATTCTTCCAAAAGGGACTCTTAAAGTCCTAGTGTCTTGCGCCGTGACTTCCGGGCGTTGCCATCTTGCCTTCTTCCGGACCCCGCCATGCGAAGCCTTCGTCGGGTTTTGGCTGTTTTGGGCGCGGGCGGAACATGTTGGGGACCAACATTGTAAGAAGGGGGTAATGTGGCGATTTTGCCCTAAGCACGCGGCAGGTGATTGTAAACATAAATGCCATTTATGTGGCCTTTTCGTACTTGGCCTTGTTTTGACATGCTCCGTTCGAGCGTGCGTTGCCACGGCGACGTATTGTAATTTACGCTCCAGTAAACTATAACAATGGATCGATTAGACCTCGCGTGCGTCCTACAGCTTGTGGTGTATTATATATACACTGGAAGCGACTCGTTCGAGGTGATTGTCCAAGATCGAGAGACAGGACGCACACGAGGCTCGCCATGAGCTTTGTGTTCCCTGTTAGCGAGTAGTGGGCTCCTAGAGCCCTGGGGACGATTTCCGTGGGGAGGCCCGGGCTGGGAGAGACAAGTTGCTGACTCGGGGGCCTTCGGCCCTGTGGATCGCCAGCTCTCTCCCTTCCCGGGACGTGTGACAGAGGCTCTGGCCAGCATGTCGGGCTGTACGGGGTTCCGTCCCCGAGGCAGACCGCGGCTCGCCAGGCCCCGCCAGTTAACACCGTAGGGATGAACCAGTTTCTGAACGGTGTCCGTAGGCCTGGGAGTGTCGGGTGGGCTGTTACCTGGTTACCGTTAATGCTGAAGTAGTTACCGTGTCCGCCGCGACCTCCGGTGAGCGGCCCTGCCGCAAGGATCCGGAATAGCGGATGCGCGTCCGCAAGGACTCGGATGAGAGAGGACTATCCTCGAGGATCCCGAAGAGCGGACGGTAGTCAATAACTTTACATTAATATGTAAACAACATTTATTGACAAATTCGATGAACCACGTGCACAACAGTCACATCTATACATGTATGTATTTCATCATACTATTCAAGTACGTGAATGCGGCAAACAAATCGTGTGTAGTATAAATGCGATCTGGCACTGTAACTTGAACAGTTCGTAAGCTACTGTGTCGGCGCTTTTTGTCCTTGATGGGAATGGCCTCGACCCACTTCGAGAAATAGCAACTACAGGTAAGCATGTATTTATTCCCGTCCCGTGTCGTTTGGAGTGGCCCCACCAGATTCACACCGACCTAAAAAGAAAATGGTTGTTGATTTAATATTTGAAATTATGGCCACTGTATAATTGCAATTATAGCCACTGCATAATTGTTCTTGCTTCGAACTTGGGCTACTGTATAATTGCATTCGAGAACGTATACGGGGGCTCATTCGACAACAGTAGGGTATAATTTTAACTTAAAGCTCTGACTAACCTGATGCCAGAAAGCGGCTGTGACAGATATTTGTGAGAATATCATAGAACATGAGTAATATTTGTGGGTACCTACCTGGTAAGGCTGGAAATACTGTTGGTGGGATGGCGCGAATCCTGGGGGTGGTGCTACACAGTGCTCCATGTCAGGCGAGTAATGGTCCAATAAAGTATTATTCCGAATCAAAGGCGCGTATTCTTTGCACTCGGTAAAATGGTCGTCTTTTAGATTCCGTAAAGGTTGTGGTTCCGATTCAAAATCCAAAGAGTCAATAAAAATTCGGAAATTCGCGCGCCTTATATACATGATTACTGTTATCCCTTGTTGGTTTAAAACAATACGGTACGATGACATCAGATTTGCAGCAGATTTCATGATCTGTTGGGGAAGTAATCAATGAGTGTAATCTACTCGTACCCTACTTATTCCATACATATCCATATGTCAGACCTTGCTGGTGAGTGTCAATTGCCATTAGTTCGTGTGTGATTACACACGCATGCAATCGATGTTAGAAATAGGGACATTGATGAATCTTTATTATTGGTATGTTGAATCGTTATGGTTGGGGTAAAAATTGCAATTAAGACAAAGTGCAGTCATGGGGGAAACAGTTTTTGGCAAGGCGATTGCCAAATAATGTTCGCCGGGCACACTATTTGGCAGCCGCCCTGCCATATTCTGTTCCCCACACACTATTTAGGGGGAATACTATTTGGCTCTACACCGGCCGTAGCGGCATTTTATGGGTTTTTGTTGAAGAAATAATATCTGAGAAAGACGTGATAACATCAATATATTGCGGTAGGTTAACCCACTGTTGTAGTATATGGGAGACAACCACCCATTCCTTCATGAATCTTCATGTCACTATAAATATTGCGGTGTACAAAATATCTATATCATATATGGCCATTTAACACTGTATCAAATTATATTTTCACGGGAAATTGTTCAGTGAATTGATTGATAAAATCTGAATGTATACTTTGGCGGTTCTGATTGTGAAACAATTGAGCAAAGTATTTGACTCATTTTTCAAATATCGGTGGCTTACAATTTTTACATACGCAATTCATGGCAGATACCAATAATAATCTGAATGCATTGACAATATGTTGTCGGATACAAATATAATTCCATGATTTAGACCTAATCCAGGAAAAAGAATCAACTATACACATATGTGACGCGGCTCATCTGTCACAGGGCACAACCACAGAACTGGTATCGTGAGTCTATTTATGATTGAGGGCAGGCCAAGGTACAGGAAAACACCAAGAAGGCCAGAAGATCAGCTTATGCCTTGATGAGTGCATGCCTGTACGGGTACAATGGTGTCCACCAACATGTTGAGATCCAGCTGTGGCAGACATACGCCCTCCCGGTCCTGTCATTTGGCCTAGAAGGTCGGAGACTCAACCATTGAGATGTGGAGCAGCTTGGGAAATGCCAGCGGCAGATACTCTGTAAGATTATGAATCTGCTGAAATCAACTGCTGTTCCTGTTGTATACATCCTGTCTAGTGTGCTTCCAGTCAAAGCGATCCTTGATAAACTGACACAGGCCCAGTTTGCTACCTACTTCAGAAGAAGCTGACATCATCCTTCGGCAGGCGCTGATGAAAGAATTCTCATCACACAGCATGGTCATATATGTCAAGGAGCTCAAGGCTGAGTATGACCTACATTCCCAGTACCACCTCCTGGAGAATGTTCCAACCAAGCCCTCCTGGAAGCAGTGTATATCTTTGGCAAACCTACCCTGCACAGAGCCTTATAGCCTGGGCAAATGATGGAAATGATGACCAGAACACACCACCCTGGCTACAGAACATCACCTCAATGCCCTGACCCACATTGGCACCTGGGACAGACCCGAACAAGTGCCAGACCAACCCATCCCACCACCACAGGTACAGCAAACCGGAGTTCCCAAGAAGATCTGATCGGTTCGAACAGTAGGGTGATTATAAACCACACTCGCTCCACTGCAGGCTCATCAAACTAGAATATTCTGGAGGCTCTTCCGAATCTGCATGCAGGGTTGCTATGACTGGCATCATTCCCAGAACACCAGAGGCCAGTAACCAGATCCCAGCAATAGAGGAGGTCCAATAACACCGATCATCCAACCTGCACAGCAAAAACAAGGTCCATGTCTGGCTATCTAATGCAGAAACCAGCACACATCCAATCCACAATCATGAGCTCCATGAGGACAACTACCCGAGCCCCAAACTGGCTGAGGTATAAAACAAAACACAACCAGAATACCTATGTATGTATGTATTTATTGACCGAAGTCCAGATATGCAGTTAACATGACAGTATAATGCCATGAATACATGTACAATAGGTATTATGATTCTCAAAATATGCATATATCAGTCTTTGATTCATTCAAATTCGATTCATTTGAACACCGCTTCAATAGTTCTTAACAGTTTTGCACACTCCGTTGTGTTTATGAATGTACCAATTGAGTCCGTATGTGTATGAGCACGCAACTTATGCACTATTGCGCATCTATAAAGTACATGTTCGACGGCTTGGGGCTCAGTGTTACACTGACACAGTCTGTCTTCTTGTGGTGTTTTATCCCAGTGGCCTGTCTCGATGCGTAACTTATGGGATCCATTTCAATACCTAGTGAGAATGATTCTGTCCTGTTCAAATAGCTCGGTGTCACCATATACTATGCTATATGTCAGTTCCGTATTCACAACCAGATAGTCCCCTACTTTACTTTGAGGGTCGCTTGCTGCTTTCTGTCTGATCCTGTCTGCTGTGTCATGGATTATTGACGCACCAAAGCTTGCAGCATCCATGTGCGGGGAAACTAGTAGGTCATTATTATGGCACACATATGGCAGACTGAGCTATTCAGCCTTTCGCACAAGCCGAGTCAGTGGTGAGTCTGGATTATACATGGAGTCCTACATTATACAATATTGGAGGAGCCCAGAATAACCCTAACCGCATCTTGGATATGCTACACGACTCTTCGAGTATGAGAAACACACTCTTGGCATTCTGATCCTTGATCATGAGTTACATATCAAGGATGACCCAATATTTCCCGTCCACAGGCTACATGGATAGGGAGGGGAAGCCATCATATGGCCCCACCACCTTACCCAATTTTCACACCTCTGGAAGATGGAAACAACAGATGTACCACCATCAAGATCAAGACAGATGGCCCAAGTGACATGGTGATCATCAGTGCATTCCTGCCATGCCGTGGACCCAAGGCAGTAGAAGACAATTTCTTTGAGAACCTTGATGCCATGCAAGAAATCATCACCAAATACCGAGCTACCAATAGTGAAGTCCTTCGACGCAGTGACTTTAACTCCAGCATTACCAATCCAAGACCTCATAGAAATACAGTATGCCGTGAGTTCCTCATCAAGCACAAGTTCAAGCTTCCAGACCCAACAAATGCTCCAAGCTTTCACCATCACAATGACACATGAAGCAGCCACATTGAGTTTATCGTGGCAATGGATGGTACCAATATCCCCTGCCTTACATTGATGGCAAAATCGGAACTGATGAGGAAGAAATAGCTGAAGCCTGGGAAGCCTACTTCCACAAACTGGGTATCCCTAGCTGCATCCAGACTTTAACAAAGAACGCAGATCTACGATCCGGAACAACACCAAGACGATCAAGGCCCTGTCTGAGTCTAGCGAGCACATTACAGCCCCAGTGATAGTGAAGGAGACTCTGGATGTCATACACAAGCTGAACTCGAGTAAAGCATCCGATTTGTCAAACCTACAGGCTGAGCACTTCAAGCTGAATCCTGCCAGGTTACCACCACACCTGTCCAAACTCCTCATAGGCATAATGGCCCTGCAGTATATCCACCAACAATTTCATTCTGGAACTTCTGATTCCTATACCGAAGAAGAGAAAGGACCCACTCTCACAAACAAACCACTGAGGCATACCCTCATTTGGAACTAACTACAAGTGGGATTTTCTCAGGGTATGTCACCATTCTGGGGGTTCAAGGACAAGAAACTCCCTATGTTTGCTGCAGCCCTTGATGTTCAGAAGGTGTTCAGCACAGTGTGGCATGACTCTTTTCTGTGGAATCTGCATATGTTTGAAATTGCCCATAACTGGTTCCTAAGGAAGACAATGCCTGTCAACCTATCCATTAGATTCCTGATTGGAGAATCTAATGGGTAGGCCAGTCAAGCTCTTCCAAGATGTGGTCTAAACACCCCCCCCCCCCCGGTCAACCCTAGACTACAAGGCAATCATTAATGGTCTACTTCTCAAGTCTGGCCTCGCACGAAGCTAGGCCCATATGGCCTGGTTGCCAGCACCTCTGCTGATGACATGCTTGTAGTCACCAATGATGAAGATGAACTCCAGCTTCTCCTCGACATAGTCATGAAAGTACTCCCAAGATGAGCGACATATCATTCACCCCACAAAATCCATGATCCTGGTGTACAATAATGCCAAGCAATCAGACACAAACTCAAATGTTACCATTGTAAAACATTTCAGCAAATGATGTCCCTCCAACAGCGCACAGCTTCAGATGCCATCCACTCGCTCATCGGAGTACCACTGATCACTGCCCTCTTACACATGAAGGTGCTGTCACTGCTCGGTGCAATCGCCCGATCAACAGACACCTTCATGCATCGAATCGACCTACGGCGGCTTGCCGTCAAGGGATTCAGATCGAACTCCTGGTTCATTTGAGAGACGTTGCACTACTGTATGACCTGCCATCCCCATACAAGCAGTTCGTAACCCCAATACGAAAAGCTCAATAGAAATCACTGGTCAAAAAGAGCATCTACACCTTCTATGAGCAGAAGCTCCAACATGAAGCATGGGCCAAGTCGATACTCTTTAACCTGCACACGAACTTTCACTTCTGTTGTCCACGATTAGAACATGTTGTCTATGGTTAGAACAGAATACTAGTAAATTAAATCCATGTGTCAGAGTACTCACATCCGGTTGAGTGCTCCAAGCCACTTTGCCATGGCTACCTATCAGGTCCCAATCAAAGGACGCTTTTTTGATTCGAAGCACGTACGTCGCTTAGTGACGTATTGTCTTTTATCGATCAACTGTACTGAACACTGGCTGTTTACGTCATCTCTCGTGCTCTCGCCTCTAGCATAAATACTGTGGCCACATTTTGTGTGGCCGGAGTTGTCTCAGAGACTAAGCACGACAGGTGAGCTCACGCCATGAGCTCCTTGTCTCTGTTCGGGTAAAGGCCAGTCAGGCCTCAGAGACGACTTCCATAGGGGGCCCAGGTGGGGAATGACTCGGGGGGTGTACGCCCTCTGGATCACCGGTCTCCCACCTGGGATGGTGCGACACAGGCTCTGGCAGACCGTCGGGCTGTCCAGGGTTCTATCCCTGCGACAGTGCCGTCGGCGAGGCTGGCCAGCAACATGCCCACGTGCGCGAGTTCTGTGGTGCCGCTCCCATGGCATCTCAGGCTCCGCACACGGCTACATTACCATAACTATGTACTATGCATGTTGTATATGATGTTGTTGATGTTGGTGATGATGATGGTGATGGTGTTATGATGTGATGTATGACGACCGGACTCGTCCGGGCGGACTGTTACCTGGTTGTAGTGCTAGTAATTACCGACGCCCAACGCGTGCGCCCTGTGCGCCACGGGCGCCGAACTTTACAGAAATCTGAAACAAATCCGTGAAATAGGTGTATGACAAGCTCATAGGTACCCAAATCACAAGCCAAAAGGCCACTGAGTTGATGGTAGATCCAATGGGGGTACCTGCTGATATCATGTGCTTTTGGGGCTCTAAAACAGTCTATTAGGCCCAAGAAGTACAAAAAACGTCATGTCCATTGTCTGCATTATGCAAAAACAAACATGACAAAATTCAATGTAACATTATTACGTTTTTGTATGTATTTGACACAGTAGACTGTTTCTATGTCTTATCTATACCTGAATTACATTGTGGCGATCCTGGTGGCAAACAGGAACCCCATTCACTTTGGGCAGGGCATAGGTCAGGTCGTCGACCTCTGCACTCCACACTTTAAAGTCCAAACTTCCAAGTCCATCTCCACAAAAGCCACCCTCCTGCCAGCACCGTACTTCCGATCACAGTGAGAGCAAAAGCCCCACAAGACCATCCCAGTTCTCCCTACTCAGGGGAGGGAGAAGCCCTTCGTCGTGACCTCCCTCGTCCTCTAACCCTCCACATCTTTCTCTCTTACACTGCCAGCACCAGGACATGCCTTCCACGATACTATATGATCTTCATCAGGTAAACTATCACGAGTACCACATCTGTCACAAGTACATAATTCTTAGGCTCCTCCAAATCTTTATATGATCTTCGTCAGGTATATCACGAGTATCACATCTGCTACAAATACAAGTACATAATTCATAGGCTTCTCCAAATACGTTACGTGTACGTACACATAACGTATTTGACGTACGTTCGTTATAGTTTCGTATTCGTTACGTATGGCCTAGTCGTTAACCATGATAACGAAAACGGTAAAACGAATTTTGTAATTACCGGCCCCTGGACCCATTTCGCCCGAGTAAACAGGTAAAAGTTCATAAAAGTATAACTGTATAAAATTCGTTCTTACTCAGCGTACTAAATTATCACATTATGACAAAGTTGGCGCTCCTGAGCAACGTGACGCCAGAGATCGGCAATTGTCGGCTTTCCCGTAAAGCGGGAATTCCCCATCAACATTTTCCTGTGTGTTGCGTTGTTTACCAGTTTACTCTCTCTTCACCAGTTGTTTGATCCCGCCCCACCGGGGACAGTGAAACTTCACCAGTGAAGCAACGGAGCCAGTTCCCCGGGCCAGTTTCTAGGTCAGGTCAAGTGGTATTTAATCGTTTGTACACGCTATATTCAAACGAGAGTTACTCGGTAAACTTGTTGGTGAAACTGATACATACATGTACGCTCTTATGATACTATAGACAAAGTACGTCTTTCGGGAATACCTGCTGAGGACCGCAGGTCCGAAAGACGAAGTGCCATGCATGATAAAAAGTGTAGCTCGATGCGAATGAAATCTATTCGCCGTTTGACACCTCGAAACATGGTAAAAACTGACGAAAATTCCAGCTAAACATACCAAAATGGCTAGGATAATCATTTATAAGTTGTTATCTGCACTAAAATCGCTGATTTATTATGTTTTACAAACATCTTGAATCGTTTGAACCAAGGATGCAAAATCTGGCAACTTTCTCGCTTCGATTCAATGCACTCAATGGCGGTTTAATACGATGTTGAATCAAATCGAAACTGGCTTAGTGTTGCGTACATGTTGTTTAGCATTACGCAACACATGTCCGTTTCGATTTGATTCTACACCATATTTCTGTGTCACGGAGTTTATCGAGGCAATGGTGAAACTGCCATTGAATCGAAGCGAGAAACTTGCCGGATTTTGCTGGTTTAGTTCAAACGATTGAAAATGTTTGTAAAACACAATGAATCAACGATTTTAACACAGATAACAACTTTGAAATGATTATACTTGCCATTTTGGTAAGTTTAGCTGTAATTTCCGTTAGTTTTCACCAAGTTTTGAGCTGTCAAACAGCGAATAGATTTCGTTCGCATCGAGGTACACTTTCTATCATGCATGGCACTTCGTCTTTCGGACCTGCGGTCCTCAGCAGGTATCCGTCCCCGAAAGACGTACTTTGTTTAATGATACTAGAGAGTTCTAGATCTAGATTCTAGCTCAGGTCACCGCCGTCTATAACCCGTAAGCATCCTTCCTACCCTCTCTAAAATCTGGGACACCTGCAAACGAGTTCCAAGTTCCGAGTTCCAAGTTCCAAGTTCCAAGTTTAAAGTTCTAAGAAAAAGGAGTCGTCGGTGTTCATGGTGTTCAGTCAGTACCGTAAAACTTCTAATAAACGCCCGGGCGTCTATTGATTTCAGTTACACTCTAGACCGGGTGTCTATTAGAACCCGGCGTTTATTGATTTCAGTCATTGTCTGGAACCGGCGTTTATTGGAATTGGCGAGGCCTGTGTTACGATATGACAAATCGGACGACAGTTTAGATATTAAAAGCTGGTAATTCCCGACTGGGACGCGTTGAACTTGACGTTGTCGATATCTATACGTTGCTATGTTACACAATGTACGTAGATCCGGCGTCTATTAGAACCCGGCGCCTATTAATTTCAGTATAACTGAACCTCCGGCGTCTATTAGAACCCCGCGTCTATTTGAAACCCGGCGTCTTTTAGAAGTTTTACGGTGTTTCTACACATGCCACGCTTTTTCAGGAGTTCTTTGAACATTGAGTCTAAAAGTTGCAGAGACAAGGGATCATGGCGTCAGTTTGAAGGCGCAGCACCACTATATGTTACACGTTCGAATAAATGATAAATATCAACTTCTTCTATTAAATATTTGTTCAGTCATCCACAGCATAGTTCGTTGGTGATGCCTGAACAATTATTTAATGAAAGAAATTGACAAGATCCGAATTTATTCTGTCATAATGCAATAAGTATTATTTTCATTCCCCTTTGTTTTCAATTTTCCCATCATTAGGCATCCCGATTGAAAATCGGGAGGCCTTATGTTTTTGTCTGTTTTTTTTTTTTTTTTTTTCTTTTTTTTTTTTTTTTTTCTTCCGCCGTTTGGTTTCCGGATCATAACTCTTGAACGCCTTGATCTATCTTTCCGAAATTTTCACAGCTCATCCGAAATACTTTGCTCCTAACCCCTATTGTTTTTCGTCGAGATCCGAAATCCAAGATGGCCGCCAGCGGCCATTTTGGAAAAAAAAATCGGGCGATTCCTGTCAATGTCATAATTTGATTCAGGCAATTTCCAGGGGGAAAAATTTTTTGGGTGTATTTTTTTTTGGACTTGGAATTTTTCCCTCGCCTGCCCCCATGCACATGTAATACTGTGACTGAGCCATGCTACTGTATTCACTGACTGCAGCCTGCATGTCCAGCATGAGGCTGGTCTCTGCCCTCTCAGCCAGTGCAGTACACTCCCCCCTCCAATGGACGGCCCCCCAGATGGACGGCCAAACTGTTATGTACGGACAATTGTTCATTCACGAACCCACTTCAATGATAAACAACCCCAGATGGACGGACACCCGCAGAACGCGGACAACGGACAATAACTATTGTAGAAACCGGCCGTAATGAGCGGCCAAAACGGCCATAATCTTAATCACGTTGATGTCTCGCCACGAAATCTCGCCAGTGTTTACATCGTTAGTCGCCAGGTGTCAGAGATCGCAATTGGGATCACACCACTATTGCGGAATAACACCACTCGTCGTGGGCTATAAATCGGCTTAAAGAAAGTAAATCTTGTGGAGAAAGGTGAGAAATGTCAGGGAAATGTGTGGGATATCAGTGTTTTCTGGTCAGAAATGTGTTGTGTGTTCAACTGTTGATCAGGCAAATGCAAATTTGTAATCTTTGGCTATAAAACAAAAATATAGAAATTTTGTAAACAAGCAACTTGCTTTTGTGTCAATGCGCGCCAGAAAACATGTGATTTGAACGGTACTGTCACTCGAGGGACATTTAAACAAATTTTCGACGGCGAATTTGCACGAATCTGATATTATTTTGTTCCAAGGTAATGATCTCGCTAATCATGTTATATGGAGGTTTTTTGTGGACTCGTTTTTTTTTAATATTTTTTTTCGTTATCATTGCCACCAATGCAGATCTTATTGTGGCGTGATGCCTGTCACCGGTGCATTATGATGACATAGGGTAATGTTTATTTTCTGTTTCTACGGCATTTTTTTCAGGTTAACATCCCATATTTGGTACTGTTGTCTGCCCAATACAATGCTTTATACAGTATATTCATCATGGATGCCAATTTTATTGAAAAATATAGAGAAAAACTACAAAATAACTGGGAAATCGGTCATAATGGCCAATGTCATATGTGGAAAAAATATTTAAATAAGGATGGATATGGTCAAATTAATGTCAAAATCACTGACAAGTGGCAGAATGTGACTGTACATAGGTTATCGTATTTATTATTTCATAATTTGACTTTTGTCGACATTCACGGTCAAGATATAAGCCATAGGTGCCACAACAAAGCATGCGTGAATCCAGCTCACTTATCGTTAGAATATGATGTCATTAATCAGAACAGAAATATTTGTGTTCATCTCAATCAGTGTCAGCACCATTGGCCATTTCAGGACTGCTTATTAAATTTAAAGATGTAAAAGGTGTGTATTCATGCAAAAAACATGCATATAATAGTAAATAGTCACCATTGACTGCAACGAGGCTCCCCTCAAGGCGGCGGTCCTGGCGTGTCAGGTGAGGGCCGAACCTGACACCCAACGCAGGGTTTGTGGGTCATAGTGGGACTCTTCCGGCGGTACGTTGGTCAGCGCCAGTCCCAGTATTTGTATCCATTGCAGGGGTAGGGCAGCACTCCACATTCCCGGACACCTCTACGGTAAGCCTGTCGATCGTCGTCGGCGATCTGTCGTCCGGAGTGAACTCAGGTTCATCCCTGACAGATGGTGCCTGTATGGGAAAGTTACAAGTGGTGTAAAGGCTTACTGTAGGGGTGTTCGTTATGAGCTGGTTTTGGTTTTCCCCGCTTTCGGAGGCAGTAACCCCCAGTACCAACATCTTTTATGTCTTCTAGTGGGTCATGTATTTGGGGATCAAGTTGTCCTTTCTGATAATCGGGTCTGACCCTCTTCGCATATTTAGCCCTGAGATATGACCTCATCTGTCTGACACGATTGAACATTTTCATTTGTCGCACTTTTCTCTGCTGTAAATATGTTATGTGGTACTTGGAGCGATGTTGTATGTGTTTGACAGCCCTGGCCACATGTCGTCCCTTTGTTATCGGGCTGTTCACTGCCTCCAGTTTCTTAATTAGAGAGTTCCCTGCGCCGTGATTCAATCGGTGGACGGCTGAGTTAGCACGGGCCACTGCATTCCGACTGTAGGTGACATTCTTTGGTAGGCTGACACTTATTCCCCTGTTGACTGCCTCATTTTTGTTTGTGTTGGTGTTGTGTTTGGTTATTCTCAGTGCCTCAACCCCTAGTCTGAGATTCAGTAGCGCCCTCAGAATTGCCCGGTCATCATCACTGACTGCTAGGCTCCTCAAACCGCAGTTCCACAGGTACGGTGACCGGCGCCACCAACAGTTTTTCTTGCCTCCATTGCAAACTATGCCAGTGTACCTGCATCCACTACAGTCTCCACTATAGCAGTCGAGTGTTGTACTCATAACTGCAGGCATCTTCTTGGCGATAGCATGCATGTCACCTGCATAATCCTGATGCATACGATTCATGATGGCATGACATCGCGTCTTCAGGTCCAGGCCCAGGATCTTTTGCTGTTCTTTCCGTCTTTCCGCACTGGACCCCGGGAACATGGCATCACTGAATTTGGCTTGAATGGTTTGACGGAACACTGACTGCCCCAGGTGAGTGGTGTCTGCCTGTCTTTCCACGTGGCAGCTGGGAAACTTGTTCTCCATGGCAGCTTTCACACCCTCAGCACCGCGGCCGTCTCCGTCAGTGGTCACGTACTGCACAAGCAAGCCGGAGTCAGCCAGGTCTTCACCAATGCTTTCACCAATGTGCCTCTCTGATAACGGATCATCAGGATTCACATTGGCTGTGCAGTCAGGATGACCTGGACACTGAACATTGAAGCCCCTATTGCGAAACCATGAACCAACCCAGCATAGCTTGTTGTCCATATGGACCCCAATGATTTGCTTCTGAGTGGTCTGATTTTCGACGGCGATACCAACTGCCTGCGAAGCATTCTGACCCATCTTGTGGCGGCTTCCGATTGTCGTGCTGTCATATCGAACATCAAAAGATATGTTTACCGCAGCATCTCGGTTCAGCCCTCGCAGCACGTTGATGTCACCAGCTTCACGTCGTCTTGCCCTCATGTCCCTCATATTCAAGGTTCGGATGGCCTTCCCTACGCTGTTCGACATGCGTTGCATAGCACTCAGTGCTGGTGGCGGAGTATTGGTTGATGCAATCAACATGCGGGCTTTCGTATTGCTGATCGGAGTGTCTTGGAGACCAACTTGTAATCCAACATTGCATGAGGCACGTTTAGGCCCTCGCTTGTTGGATTTGACCTCTGTATACAACTTGAACATACCCGAGGTGTATGAGCAGTTGGCACAGGCCAATGACTGCTTCCAGCCGAGCCCCCGCTTTATCTCTCGGTCAACTTTCAGATATGGCCTGTCACATTCTCCTGTGTGTGTATGTTCAGTGAATGCCATGTTCCACATTTCAGCTGCCTTGTTGTTGTTGACCAGCCTCATTTCATCATTCTCTCCCTCTTCCGTCAGGTACGCGGTGGAGACATCTGGCTCCGTACTCTGACGCGGTCTCAACAGCATTGCCGGTCCTGGGCGGTTCTCGGCATCAGGCCCGTATAGTACTCCACCAGGTGACATCTTCGCTACACGCTGGAATACGCTACTGGTGAGTCGCTCAATTCTCCTGTTTTCACAGCTTTTGATCAGACTGTGAGCTGCCATCCTATGTCGCTTGGCCCGAACACCTTTCTTGAAATGACCCTTGTTAACAAGTTGGTGATGAGCTCTGGTGGTCATGTCTTTCCTGAACCTGCCATCTTTGTTCCTCGCCTTTACAATAGCTGATTTAGCCATATTGCTTAAATAATAATTTCACTTTGGTATCAAACACAAGTATCCTGATGTGGAGATTTAGTTGGAATGACTGTTTTTCACTTGTCCCATAGTACTGTATGTGTTAGGTTTGTCTGATTAATGATGTTTATCGTAAAGTGACAGATCTGGGACATGTACATGTTTTCTGTGTCCGATGTATATTGGCATTTCACATTGATCCAGAACCTAGAAAGCTGCTATTGTAATAATTTAAATATTGCAAGTTTGAAGTTCTCATGTTATGTACGGGTGCACTATGACGGACAAGCTCCAAATTTTCACTGTCAGGAAAAAAACTAAAATGCTTATATTTTTTTATTTTCACACAATATTCTGCATGTTCACTATCAGTGATACTTTTCGATGGTAAAATTATATAAAAAAAACTTTTTCGTGAAATCTGAGACCTTGCGTCGGAAGTTATTTCAGTTCAAATTGGGTAAGAAGTAGGCATTTTAGGGTAAAATAGGGCATGTTGTAAAATATTAATGATAATTACTGCAATTAAACAATCAACTAAAACATATAGTTATCATGAAGTGTTGATACCACAATGTGCTCAGGTAAAATAAAAATCATGAAATCTCAAAGCATCTGGATACATGACCAGGATGAATGTTGAGTATCAGTATGCCATATGTGGTGCTGCAGCATGCCGTCCCTTCCCTCATTCGCTCACGGTGCCTATACGACTATGTGTTTTGCACGTCGGGTCGATTCGATATCAAATTTTCGGTCTGACAATTCAATTGCCAATACAATAGTGATATATAATAGCCATATTACATTTGTCATCTCTGTATGTTCAATACCTATTAGGGATCACACCACTATTGCGGAATAACACCACTCGTCGTGGGCTATAAATCGGCTTAAAGAAAGTAAATCTTGTGGAGAAAGGTGAGAAATGTCAGGGAAATGTGTGGGATATCAGTGTTTTCTGGTCAGAAATGTGTTGTGTGTTCAACTGTTGATCAGGCAAATGCAAATTTGTAATCTTTGGCTATAAAACAAAAATATAGAAATTTTGTAAACAAGCAACTTGCTTTTGTGTCAATGCGCGCCAGAAAACATGTGATTTGAACGGTACTGTCACTCGAGGGACATTTAAACAAATTTTCGACGGCGAATTTGCACGAATCTGATATTATTTTGTTCCAAGGTAATGATCTCGCTAATCATGTTATATGGAGGTTTTTTGTGGACTCGTTTTTTTTTAATATTTTTTTTCGTTATCATTGCCACCAATGCAGATCTTATTGTGGCGTGATGCCTGTCACCGGTGCATTATGATGACATAGGGTAATGTTTATTTTCTGTTTCTACGGCATTTTTTTCAGGTTAACATCCCATATTTGGTACTGTTGTCTGCCCAATACAATGCTTTATACAGTATATTCATCATGGATGCCAATTTTATTGAAAAATATAGAGAAAAACTACAAAATAACTGGGAAATCGGTCATAATGGCCAATGTCATATGTGGAAAAAATATTTAAATAAGGATGGATATGGTCAAATTAATGTCAAAATCACTGACAAGTGGCAGAATGTGACTGTACATAGGTTATCGTATTTATTATTTCATAATTTGACTTTTGTCGACATTCACGGTCAAGATATAAGCCATAGGTGCCACAACAAAGCATGCGTGAATCCAGCTCACTTATCGTTAGAATATGATGTCATTAATCAGAACAGAAATATTTGTGTTCATCTCAATCAGTGTCAGCACCATTGGCCATTTCAGGACTGCTTATTAAATTTAAAGATGTAAAAGGTGTGTATTCATGCAAAAAACATGCATATAATAGTAAATAGTCACCATTGACTGCAACGAGGCTCCCCTCAAGGCGGCGGTCCTGGCGTGTCAGGTGAGGGCCGAACCTGACACCCAACGCAGGGTTTGTGGGTCATAGTGGGACTCTTCCGGCGGTACGTTGGTCAGCGCCAGTCCCAGTATTTGTATCCATTGCAGGGGTAGGGCAGCACTCCACATTCCCGGACACCTCTACGGTAAGCCTGTCGATCGTCGTCGGCGATCTGTCGTCCGGAGTGAACTCAGGTTCATCCCTGACAGATGGTGCCTGTATGGGAAAGTTACAAGTGGTGTAAAGGCTTACTGTAGGGGTGTTCGTTATGAGCTGGTTTTGGTTTTCCCCGCTTTCGGAGGCAGTAACCCCCAGTACCAACATCTTTTATGTCTTCTAGTGGGTCATGTATTTGGGGATCAAGTTGTCCTTTCTGATAATCGGGTCTGACCCTCTTCGCATATTTAGCCCTGAGATATGACCTCATCTGTCTGACACGATTGAACATTTTCATTTGTCGCACTTTTCTCTGCTGTAAATATGTTATGTGGTACTTGGAGCGATGTTGTATGTGTTTGACAGCCCTGGCCACATGTCGTCCCTTTGTTATCGGGCTGTTCACTGCCTCCAGTTTCTTAATTAGAGAGTTCCCTGCGCCGTGATTCAATCGGTGGACGGCTGAGTTAGCACGGGCCACTGCATTCCGACTGTAGGTGACATTCTTTGGTAGGCTGACACTTATTCCCCTGTTGACTGCCTCATTTTTGTTTGTGTTGGTGTTGTGTTTGGTTATTCTCAGTGCCTCAACCCCTAGTCTGAGATTCAGTAGCGCCCTCAGAATTGCCCGGTCATCATCACTGACTGCTAGGCTCCTCAAACCGCAGTTCCACAGGTACGGTGACCGGCGCCACCAACAGTTTTTCTTGCCTCCATTGCAAACTATGCCAGTGTACCTGCATCCACTACAGTCTCCACTATAGCAGTCGAGTGTTGTACTCATAACTGCAGGCATCTTCTTGGCGATAGCATGCATGTCACCTGCATAATCCTGATGCATACGATTCATGATGGCATGACATCGCGTCTTCAGGTCCAGGCCCAGGATCTTTTGCTGTTCTTTCCGTCTTTCCGCACTGGACCCCGGGAACATGGCATCACTGAATTTGGCTTGAATGGTTTGACGGAACACTGACTGCCCCAGGTGAGTGGTGTCTGCCTGTCTTTCCACGTGGCAGCTGGGAAACTTGTTCTCCATGGCAGCTTTCACACCCTCAGCACCGCGGCCGTCTCCGTCAGTGGTCACGTACTGCACAAGCAAGCCGGAGTCAGCCAGGTCTTCACCAATGCTTTCACCAATGTGCCTCTCTGATAACGGATCATCAGGATTCACATTGGCTGTGCAGTCAGGATGACCTGGACACTGAACATTGAAGCCCCTATTGCGAAACCATGAACCAACCCAGCATAGCTTGTTGTCCATATGGACCCCAATGATTTGCTTCTGAGTGGTCTGATTTTCGACGGCGATACCAACTGCCTGCGAAGCATTCTGACCCATCTTGTGGCGGCTTCCGATTGTCGTGCTGTCATATCGAACATCAAAAGATATGTTTACCGCAGCATCTCGGTTCAGCCCTCGCAGCACGTTGATGTCACCAGCTTCACGTCGTCTTGCCCTCATGTCCCTCATATTCAAGGTTCGGATGGCCTTCCCTACGCTGTTCGACATGCGTTGCATAGCACTCAGTGCTGGTGGCGGAGTATTGGTTGATGCAATCAACATGCGGGCTTTCGTATTGCTGATCGGAGTGTCTTGGAGACCAACTTGTAATCCAACATTGCATGAGGCACGTTTAGGCCCTCGCTTGTTGGATTTGACCTCTGTATACAACTTGAACATACCCGAGGTGTATGAGCAGTTGGCACAGGCCAATGACTGCTTCCAGCCGAGCCCCCGCTTTATCTCTCGGTCAACTTTCAGATATGGCCTGTCACATTCTCCTGTGTGTGTATGTTCAGTGAATGCCATGTTCCACATTTCAGCTGCCTTGTTGTTGTTGACCAGCCTCATTTCATCATTCTCTCCCTCTTCCGTCAGGTACGCGGTGGAGACATCTGGCTCCGTACTCTGACGCGGTCTCAACAGCATTGCCGGTCCTGGGCGGTTCTCGGCATCAGGCCCGTATAGTACTCCACCAGGTGACATCTTCGCTACACGCTGGAATACGCTACTGGTGAGTCGCTCAATTCTCCTGTTTTCACAGCTTTTGATCAGACTGTGAGCTGCCATCCTATGTCGCTTGGCCCGAACACCTTTCTTGAAATGACCCTTGTTAACAAGTTGGTGATGAGCTCTGGTGGTCATGTCTTTCCTGAACCTGCCATCTTTGTTCCTCGCCTTTACAATAGCTGATTTAGCCATATTGCTTAAATAATAATTTCACTTTGGTATCAAACACAAGTATCCTGATGTGGAGATTTAGTTGGAATGACTGTTTTTCACTTGTCCCATAGTACTGTATGTGTTAGGTTTGTCTGATTAATGATGTTTATCGTAAAGTGACAGATCTGGGACATGTACATGTTTTCTGTGTCCGATGTATATTGGCATTTCACATTGATCCAGAACCTAGAAAGCTGCTATTGTAATAATTTAAATATTGCAAGTTTGAAGTTCTCATGTTATGTACGGGTGCACTATGACGGACAAGCTCCAAATTTTCACTGTCAGGAAAAAAACTAAAATGCTTATATTTTTTTATTTTCACACAATATTCTGCATGTTCACTATCAGTGATACTTTTCGATGGTAAAATTATATAAAAAAAACTTTTTCGTGAAATCTGAGACCTTGCGTCGGAAGTTATTTCAGTTCAAATTGGGTAAGAAGTAGGCATTTTAGGGTAAAATAGGGCATGTTGTAAAATATTAATGATAATTACTGCAATTAAACAATCAACTAAAACATATAGTTATCATGAAGTGTTGATACCACAATGTGCTCAGGTAAAATAAAAATCATGAAATCTCAAAGCATCTGGATACATGACCAGGATGAATGTTGAGTATCAGTATGCCATATGTGGTGCTGCAGCATGCCGTCCCTTCCCTCATTCGCTCACGGTGCCTATACGACTATGTGTTTTGCACGTCGGGTCGATTCGATATCAAATTTTCGGTCTGACAATTCAATTGCCAATACAATAGTGATATATAATAGCCATATTACATTTGTCATCTCTGTATGTTCAATACCTATTAGGGATCACACCACTATTGCGGAATAACACCACTCGTCGTGGGCTATAAATCGGCTTAAAGAAAGTAAATCTTGTGGAGAAAGGTGAGAAATGTCAGGGAAATGTGTGGGATATCAGTGTTTTCTGGTCAGAAATGTGTTGTGTGTTCAACTGTTGATCAGGCAAATGCAAATTTGTAATCTTTGGCTATAAAACAAAAATATAGAAATTTTGTAAACAAGCAACTTGCTTTTGTGTCAATGCGCGCCAGAAAACATGTGATTTGAACGGTACTGTCACTCGAGGGACATTTAAACAAATTTTCGACGGCGAATTTGCACGAATCTGATATTATTTTGTTCCAAGGTAATGATCTCGCTAATCATGTTATATGGAGGTTTTTTGTGGACTCGTTTTTTTTTAATATTTTTTTTCGTTATCATTGCCACCAATGCAGATCTTATTGTGGCGTGATGCCTGTCACCGGTGCATTATGATGACATAGGGTAATGTTTATTTTCTGTTTCTACGGCATTTTTTTCAGGTTAACATCCCATATTTGGTACTGTTGTCTGCCCAATACAATGCTTTATACAGTATATTCATCATGGATGCCAATTTTATTGAAAAATATAGAGAAAAACTACAAAATAACTGGGAAATCGGTCATAATGGCCAATGTCATATGTGGAAAAAATATTTAAATAAGGATGGATATGGTCAAATTAATGTCAAAATCACTGACAAGTGGCAGAATGTGACTGTACATAGGTTATCGTATTTATTATTTCATAATTTGACTTTTGTCGACATTCACGGTCAAGATATAAGCCATAGGTGCCACAACAAAGCATGCGTGAATCCAGCTCACTTATCGTTAGAATATGATGTCATTAATCAGAACAGAAATATTTGTGTTCATCTCAATCAGTGTCAGCACCATTGGCCATTTCAGGACTGCTTATTAAATTTAAAGATGTAAAAGGTGTGTATTCATGCAAAAAACATGCATATAATAGTAAATAGTCACCATTGACTGCAACGAGGCTCCCCTCAAGGCGGCGGTCCTGGCGTGTCAGGTGAGGGCCGAACCTGACACCCAACGCAGGGTTTGTGGGTCATAGTGGGACTCTTCCGGCGGTACGTTGGTCAGCGCCAGTCCCAGTATTTGTATCCATTGCAGGGGTAGGGCAGCACTCCACATTCCCGGACACCTCTACGGTAAGCCTGTCGATCGTCGTCGGCGATCTGTCGTCCGGAGTGAACTCAGGTTCATCCCTGACAGATGGTGCCTGTATGGGAAAGTTACAAGTGGTGTAAAGGCTTACTGTAGGGGTGTTCGTTATGAGCTGGTTTTGGTTTTCCCCGCTTTCGGAGGCAGTAACCCCCAGTACCAACATCTTTTATGTCTTCTAGTGGGTCATGTATTTGGGGATCAAGTTGTCCTTTCTGATAATCGGGTCTGACCCTCTTCGCATATTTAGCCCTGAGATATGACCTCATCTGTCTGACACGATTGAACATTTTCATTTGTCGCACTTTTCTCTGCTGTAAATATGTTATGTGGTACTTGGAGCGATGTTGTATGTGTTTGACAGCCCTGGCCACATGTCGTCCCTTTGTTATCGGGCTGTTCACTGCCTCCAGTTTCTTAATTAGAGAGTTCCCTGCGCCGTGATTCAATCGGTGGACGGCTGAGTTAGCACGGGCCACTGCATTCCGACTGTAGGTGACATTCTTTGGTAGGCTGACACTTATTCCCCTGTTGACTGCCTCATTTTTGTTTGTGTTGGTGTTGTGTTTGGTTATTCTCAGTGCCTCAACCCCTAGTCTGAGATTCAGTAGCGCCCTCAGAATTGCCCGGTCATCATCACTGACTGCTAGGCTCCTCAAACCGCAGTTCCACAGGTACGGTGACCGGCGCCACCAACAGTTTTTCTTGCCTCCATTGCAAACTATGCCAGTGTACCTGCATCCACTACAGTCTCCACTATAGCAGTCGAGTGTTGTACTCATAACTGCAGGCATCTTCTTGGCGATAGCATGCATGTCACCTGCATAATCCTGATGCATACGATTCATGATGGCATGACATCGCGTCTTCAGGTCCAGGCCCAGGATCTTTTGCTGTTCTTTCCGTCTTTCCGCACTGGACCCCGGGAACATGGCATCACTGAATTTGGCTTGAATGGTTTGACGGAACACTGACTGCCCCAGGTGAGTGGTGTCTGCCTGTCTTTCCACGTGGCAGCTGGGAAACTTGTTCTCCATGGCAGCTTTCACACCCTCAGCACCGCGGCCGTCTCCGTCAGTGGTCACGTACTGCACAAGCAAGCCGGAGTCAGCCAGGTCTTCACCAATGCTTTCACCAATGTGCCTCTCTGATAACGGATCATCAGGATTCACATTGGCTGTGCAGTCAGGATGACCTGGACACTGAACATTGAAGCCCCTATTGCGAAACCATGAACCAACCCAGCATAGCTTGTTGTCCATATGGACCCCAATGATTTGCTTCTGAGTGGTCTGATTTTCGACGGCGATACCAACTGCCTGCGAAGCATTCTGACCCATCTTGTGGCGGCTTCCGATTGTCGTGCTGTCATATCGAACATCAAAAGATATGTTTACCGCAGCATCTCGGTTCAGCCCTCGCAGCACGTTGATGTCACCAGCTTCACGTCGTCTTGCCCTCATGTCCCTCATATTCAAGGTTCGGATGGCCTTCCCTACGCTGTTCGACATGCGTTGCATAGCACTCAGTGCTGGTGGCGGAGTATTGGTTGATGCAATCAACATGCGGGCTTTCGTATTGCTGATCGGAGTGTCTTGGAGACCAACTTGTAATCCAACATTGCATGAGGCACGTTTAGGCCCTCGCTTGTTGGATTTGACCTCTGTATACAACTTGAACATACCCGAGGTGTATGAGCAGTTGGCACAGGCCAATGACTGCTTCCAGCCGAGCCCCCGCTTTATCTCTCGGTCAACTTTCAGATATGGCCTGTCACATTCTCCTGTGTGTGTATGTTCAGTGAATGCCATGTTCCACATTTCAGCTGCCTTGTTGTTGTTGACCAGCCTCATTTCATCATTCTCTCCCTCTTCCGTCAGGTACGCGGTGGAGACATCTGGCTCCGTACTCTGACGCGGTCTCAACAGCATTGCCGGTCCTGGGCGGTTCTCGGCATCAGGCCCGTATAGTACTCCACCAGGTGACATCTTCGCTACACGCTGGAATACGCTACTGGTGAGTCGCTCAATTCTCCTGTTTTCACAGCTTTTGATCAGACTGTGAGCTGCCATCCTATGTCGCTTGGCCCGAACACCTTTCTTGAAATGACCCTTGTTAACAAGTTGGTGATGAGCTCTGGTGGTCATGTCTTTCCTGAACCTGCCATCTTTGTTCCTCGCCTTTACAATAGCTGATTTAGCCATATTGCTTAAATAATAATTTCACTTTGGTATCAAACACAAGTATCCTGATGTGGAGATTTAGTTGGAATGACTGTTTTTCACTTGTCCCATAGTACTGTATGTGTTAGGTTTGTCTGATTAATGATGTTTATCGTAAAGTGACAGATCTGGGACATGTACATGTTTTCTGTGTCCGATGTATATTGGCATTTCACATTGATCCAGAACCTAGAAAGCTGCTATTGTAATAATTTAAATATTGCAAGTTTGAAGTTCTCATGTTATGTACGGGTGCACTATGACGGACAAGCTCCAAATTTTCACTGTCAGGAAAAAAACTAAAATGCTTATATTTTTTTATTTTCACACAATATTCTGCATGTTCACTATCAGTGATACTTTTCGATGGTAAAATTATATAAAAAAAACTTTTTCGTGAAATCTGAGACCTTGCGTCGGAAGTTATTTCAGTTCAAATTGGGTAAGAAGTAGGCATTTTAGGGTAAAATAGGGCATGTTGTAAAATATTAATGATAATTACTGCAATTAAACAATCAACTAAAACATATAGTTATCATGAAGTGTTGATACCACAATGTGCTCAGGTAAAATAAAAATCATGAAATCTCAAAGCATCTGGATACATGACCAGGATGAATGTTGAGTATCAGTATGCCATATGTGGTGCTGCAGCATGCCGTCCCTTCCCTCATTCGCTCACGGTGCCTATACGACTATGTGTTTTGCACGTCGGGTCGATTCGATATCAAATTTTCGGTCTGACAATTCAATTGCCAATACAATAGTGATATATAATAGCCATATTACATTTGTCATCTCTGTATGTTCAATACCTATTGACAGTGTCACCGGTGCATTATGATGACATAGGGTAATGTTTATTTTCTGTTTCTACGGCATTTTTTTCAGGTTAACATCCCATATTTGGTACTGTTGTCTGCCCAATACAATGCTTTATACAGTATATTCATCATGGATGCCAATTTTATTGAAAAATATAGAGAAAAACTACAAAATAACTGGGAAATCGGTCATAATGGCCAATGTCATATGTGGAAAAAATATTTAAATAAGGATGGATATGGTCAAATTAATGTCAAAATCACTGACAAGTGGCAGAATGTGACTGTACATAGGTTATCGTATTTATTATTTCATAATTTGACTTTTGTCGACATTCACGGTCAAGATATAAGCCATAGGTGCCACAACAAAGCATGCGTGAATCCAGCTCACTTATCGTTAGAATATGATGTCATTAATCAGAACAGAAATATTTGTGTTCATCTCAATCAGTGTCAGCACCATTGGCCATTTCAGGACTGCTTATTAAATTTAAAGATGTAAAAGGTGTGTATTCATGCAAAAAACATGCATATAATAGTAAATAGTCACCATTGACTGCAACGAGGCTCCCCTCAAGGCGGCGGTCCTGGCGTGTCAGGTGAGGGCCGGACCTGACACCCAACGCAGGGTTTGTGGGTCATAGTGGGACTCTTCCGGCGGTACGTTGGTCAGCGCCAGTCCCAGTATTTGTATCCATGGCAGGGGTAGGGCAGCACTCCACATTCCCGGACACCTCTACGGTAAGCCTGTCGATCGTCGTCGGCGATCTGTCGTCCGGAGTGAACTCAGGTTCATCCCTGACAGATGGTGCCTGTATGGGAAAGTTACAAGTGGTGTAAAGGCTTACTGTAGGGGTGTTCGTTATGAGCTGGTTTTGGTTTTCCCCGCTTTCGGAGGCAGTAACCCCCAGTACCAACATCTTTTATGTCTTCTAGTGGGTCATGTATTTGGGGATCAAGTTGTCCTTTCTGATAATCGGGTCTGACCCTCTTCGCATATTTAGCCCTGAGATATGACCTCATCTGTCTGACACGATTGAACATTTTCATTTGTCGCACTTTTCTCTGCTGTAAATATGTTATGTGGTACTTGGAGCGATGTTGTATGTGTTTGACAGCCCTGGCCACATGTCGTCCCTTTGTTATCGGGCTGTTCACTGCCTCCAGTTTCTTAATTAGAGAGTTCCCTGCGCCGTGATTCAATCGGTGGACGGCTGAGTTAGCACGGGCCACTGCATTCCGACTGTAGGTGACATTCTTTGGTAGGCTGACACTTATTCCCCTGTTGACTGCCTCATTTTTGTTTGTGTTGGTGTTGTGTTTGGTTATTCTCAGTGCCTCAACCCCTAGTCTGAGATTCAGTAGCGCCCTCAGAATTGCCCGGTCATCATCACTGACTGCTAGGCTCCTCAAACCGCAGTTCCACAGGTACGGTGACCGGCGCCACCAACAGTTTTTCTTGCCTCCATTGCAAACTATGCCAGTGTACCTGCATCCACTACAGTCTCCACTATAGCAGTCGAGTGTTGTACTCATAACTGCAGGCATCTTCTTGGCGATAGCATGCATGTCACCTGCATAATCCTGATGCATACGATTCATGATGGCATGACATCGCGTCTTCAGGTCCAGGCCCAGGATCTTTTGCTGTTCTTTCCGTCTTTCCGCACTGGACCCCGGGAACATGGCATCACTGAATTTGGCTTGAATGGTTTGACGGAACACTGACTGCCCCAGGTGAGTGGTGTCTGCCTGTCTTTCCACGTGGCAGCTGGGAAACTTGTTCTCCATGGCAGCTTTCACACCCTCAGCACCGCGGCCGTCTCCGTCAGTGGTCACGTACTGCACAAGCAAGCCGGAGTCAGCCAGGTCTTCACCAATGCTTTCACCAATGTGCCTCTCTGATAACGGATCATCAGGATTCACATTGGCTGTGCAGTCAGGATGACCTGGACACTGAACATTGAAGCCCCTATTGCGAAACCATGAACCAACCCAGCATAGCTTGTTGTCCATATGGACCCCAATGATTTGCTTCTGAGTGGTCTGATTTTCGACGGCGATACCAACTGCCTGCGAAGCATTCTGACCCATCTTGTGGCGGCTTCCGATTGTCGTGCTGTCATATCGAACATCAAAACATATGTTTACCGCAGCATCTCGGTTCAGCCCTCGCAGCACGTTGATGTCACCAGCTTCACGTCGTCTTGCCCTCATGTCCCTCATATTCAAGGTTCGGATGGCCTTCCCTACGCTGTTCAACATGCGTTGCATAGCACTCAGTGCTGGTGGCGGAGTATTGGTTGATGCAATCAACATGCGGGCTTTCGTATTGCTGATCGGAGTGTCTTGGAGACCAACTTGTAATCCAACATTGCATGAGGCACGTTTAGGCCCTCGCTTGTTGGATTTGACCTCTGTATACAACTTGAACATACCCGAGGTGTATGAGCAGTTGGCACAGGCCAATGACTGCTTCCAGCCGAGCCCCCGCTTTATCTCTCGGTCAACTTTCAGATATGGCCTGTCACATTCTCCTGTGTGTGTATGTTCAGTGAATGCCATGTTCCACATTTCAGCTGCCTTGTTGTTGACCAGCCTCATTTCATCATTCTCTCCCTCTTCCGTCAGGTACGCGGTGGAGACATCTGGCTCCGTACTCTGACGCGGTCTCAACAGCATTGCCGGTCCTGGGCGGTTCTCGGCATCAGGCCCGTATAGTACTCCACCAGGTGACATCTTCGCTACACGCTTTAATACGCTACTGGTGAGTCGCTCAATTCTCCTGTTTTCACAGCTTTTGATCAGACTGTGAGCTGCCATCCTATGTCGCTTGGCCCGAACACCTTTCTTGAAATGACCCTTGTTAACAAGTTGGTGATGAGCTCTGGTGGTCATGTCTTTCCTGAACCTGCCATCTTTGTTCCTCGCCTTTACAATAGCTGATTTAGCCATATTGCTTAAATAATAATTTCACTTTGGTATCAAACACAAGTATCCTGATGTGGAGATTTAGTTGGAATGACTGTTTTTCACTTGTCCCATAGTACTGTATGTGTTAGGTTTGTCTGATTAATGATGTTTATCGTAAAGTGACAGATCTGGGACATGTACATGTTTTCTGTGTCCGATGTATATTGGCATTTCACATTGATCCAGAACCTAGAAAGCTGCTATTGTAATAATTTAAATATTGCAAGTTTGAAGTTCTCATGTTATGTACGGGTGCACTATGACGGACAAGCTCCAAATTTTCACTGTCAGGAAAAAAACTAAAATGCTTATATTTTTTTATTTTCACACAATATTCTGCATGTTCACTATCAGTGATACTTTTCGATGGTAAAATTATATAAAAAAAACTTTTTCGTGAAATCTGAGACCTTGCGTCGGAAGTTATTTCAGTTCAAATTGGGTAAGAAGTAGGCATTTTAGGGTAAAATAGGGCATGTTGTAAAATATTAATGATAATTACTGCAATTAAACAATCAACTAAAACATATAGTTATCATGAAGTGTTGATACCACAATGTGCTCAGGTAAAATAAAAATCATGAAATCTCAAAGCATCTGGATACATGACCAGGATGAATGTTGAGTATCAGCAGTCAGGAACAGATACAAATTTGGTAATTGTTATGAATTACCAAAATATGACATTTTAACATCATTTAAAAATTACACAAAAAAGAAACGGCAAAAGTACATGACCATTTTGTGATATTTTAGCAATTACCTATTTTGGTAATTTCAGTCCAATTTTCTTGTTCGGATGCCTTCTGTGAATTGCATGCTGTGTACGGATTGCTGCAAATCTATTGAGAGTACACCTTATGATGTAAGCTTTCTTTTGTCAAGTTTATAGCAATCCGTACACAGCATGCAATTCACAGCAGGCATCTGAACAAGAAAATTAGACTGAAGTTACCAAAAGAGGTAATTGTTAAAATATCACAAAATGGTCATGTATTTTTGCTATTTCCTTTTTGTGTAATTTCTAAATGATGTTAAAATGTCATATTTTGGTAATTCATAACAATTACCAAATTTGTATCTGTTCCTGACTGATCAGTATGCCATATGTGGTGCTGCAGCATGCCGTCCCTTCCCTCATTCGCTCACGGTGCCTATACGACTATGTGTTTTGCACGTCGGGTCGATTCGATATCAAATTTTCGGTCTGACAATTCAATTGCCAATACAATAGTGATATATAATAGCCATATTACATTTGTCATCTCTGTATGTTCAATACCTATTAGGGATCACACCACTATTGCGGAATAACACCACTCGTCGTGGGCTATAAATCGGCTTAAAGAAAGTAAATCTTGTGGAGAAAGGTGAGAAATGTCAGGGAAATGTGTGGGATATCAGTGTTTTCTGGTCAGAAATGTGTTGTGTGTTCAACTGTTGATCAGGCAAATGCAAATTTGTAATCTTTGGCTATAAAACAAAAATATAGAAATTTTGTAAACAAGCAACTTGCTTTTGTGTCAATGCGCGCCAGAAAACATGTGATTTGAACGGTACTGTCACTCGAGGGACATTTAAACAAATTTTCGACGGCGAATTTGCACGAATCTGATATTATTTTGTTCCAAGGTAATGATCTCGCTAATCATGTTATATGGAGGTTTTTTGTGGACTCGTTTTTTTTTAATATTTTTTTTCGTTATCATTGCCACCAATGCAGATCTTATTGTGGCGTGATGCCTGACAGTGTCACCGGTGCATTATGATGACATAGGGTAATGTTTATTTTCTGTTTCTACGGCATTTTTTTCAGGTTAACATCCCATATTTGGTACTGTTGTCTGCCCAATACAATGCTTTATACAGTATATTCATCATGGATGCCAATTTTATTGAAAAATATAGAGAAAAACTACAAAATAACTGGGAAATCGGTCATAATGGCCAATGTCATATGTGGAAAAAATATTTAAATAAGGATGGATATGGTCAAATTAATGTCAAAATCACTGACAAGTGGCAGAATGTGACTGTACATAGGTTATCGTATTTATTATTTCATAATTTGACTTTTGTCGACATTCACGGTCAAGATATAAGCCATAGGTGCCACAACAAAGCATGCGTGAATCCAGCTCACTTATCGTTAGAATATGATGTCATTAATCAGAACAGAAATATTTGTGTTCATCTCAATCAGTGTCAGCACCATTGGCCATTTCAGGACTGCTTATTAAATTTAAAGATGTAAAAGGTGTGTATTCATGCAAAAAACATGCATATAATAGTAAATAGTCACCATTGACTGCAACGAGGCTCCCCTCAAGGCGGCGGTCCTGGCGTGTCAGGTGAGGGCCGGACCTGACACCCAACGCAGGGTTTGTGGGTCATAGTGGGACTCTTCCGGCGGTACGTTGGTCAGCGCCAGTCCCAGTATTTGTATCCATGGCAGGGGTAGGGCAGCACTCCACATTCCCGGACACCTCTACGGTAAGCCTGTCGATCGTCGTCGGCGATCTGTCGTCCGGAGTGAACTCAGGTTCATCCCTGACAGATGGTGCCTGTATGGGAAAGTTACAAGTGGTGTAAAGGCTTACTGTAGGGGTGTTCGTTATGAGCTGGTTTTGGTTTTCCCCGCTTTCGGAGGCAGTAACCCCCAGTACCAACATCTTTTATGTCTTCTAGTGGGTCATGTATTTGGGGATCAAGTTGTCCTTTCTGATAATCGGGTCTGACCCTCTTCGCATATTTAGCCCTGAGATATGACCTCATCTGTCTGACACGATTGAACATTTTCATTTGTCGCACTTTTCTCTGCTGTAAATATGTTATGTGGTACTTGGAGCGATGTTGTATGTGTTTGACAGCCCTGGCCACATGTCGTCCCTTTGTTATCGGGCTGTTCACTGCCTCCAGTTTCTTAATTAGAGAGTTCCCTGCGCCGTGATTCAATCGGTGGACGGCTGAGTTAGCACGGGCCACTGCATTCCGACTGTAGGTGACATTCTTTGGTAGGCTGACACTTATTCCCCTGTTGACTGCCTCATTTTTGTTTGTGTTGGTGTTGTGTTTGGTTATTCTCAGTGCCTCAACCCCTAGTCTGAGATTCAGTAGCGCCCTCAGAATTGCCCGGTCATCATCACTGACTGCTAGGCTCCTCAAACCGCAGTTCCACAGGTACGGTGACCGGCGCCACCAACAGTTTTTCTTGCCTCCATTGCAAACTATGCCAGTGTACCTGCATCCACTACAGTCTCCACTATAGCAGTCGAGTGTTGTACTCATAACTGCAGGCATCTTCTTGGCGATAGCATGCATGTCACCTGCATAATCCTGATGCATACGATTCATGATGGCATGACATCGCGTCTTCAGGTCCAGGCCCAGGATCTTTTGCTGTTCTTTCCGTCTTTCCGCACTGGACCCCGGGAACATGGCATCACTGAATTTGGCTTGAATGGTTTGACGGAACACTGACTGCCCCAGGTGAGTGGTGTCTGCCTGTCTTTCCACGTGGCAGCTGGGAAACTTGTTCTCCATGGCAGCTTTCACACCCTCAGCACCGCGGCCGTCTCCGTCAGTGGTCACGTACTGCACAAGCAAGCCGGAGTCAGCCAGGTCTTCACCAATGCTTTCACCAATGTGCCTCTCTGATAACGGATCATCAGGATTCACATTGGCTGTGCAGTCAGGATGACCTGGACACTGAACATTGAAGCCCCTATTGCGAAACCATGAACCAACCCAGCATAGCTTGTTGTCCATATGGACCCCAATGATTTGCTTCTGAGTGGTCTGATTTTCGACGGCGATACCAACTGCCTGCGAAGCATTCTGACCCATCTTGTGGCGGCTTCCGATTGTCGTGCTGTCATATCGAACATCAAAAGATATGTTTACCGCAGCATCTCGGTTCAGCCCTCGCAGCACGTTGATGTCACCAGCTTCACGTCGTCTTGCCCTCATGTCCCTCATATTCAAGGTTCGGATGGCCTTCCCTACGCTGTTCGACATGCGTTGCATAGCACTCAGTGCTGGTGGCGGAGTATTGGTTGATGCAATCAACATGCGGGCTTTCGTATTGCTGATCGGAGTGTCTTGGAGACCAACTTGTAATCCAACATTGCATGAGGCACGTTTAGGCCCTCGCTTGTTGGATTTGACCTCTGTATACAACTTGAACATACCCGAGGTGTATGAGCAGTTGGCACAGGCCAATGACTGCTTCCAGCCGAGCCCCCGCTTTATCTCTCGGTCAACTTTCAGATATGGCCTGTCACATTCTCCTGTGTGTGTATGTTCAGTGAATGCCATGTTCCACATTTCAGCTGCCTTGTTGTTGTTGACCAGCCTCATTTCATCATTCTCTCCCTCTTCCGTCAGGTACGCGGTGGAGACATCTGGCTCCGTACTCTGACGCGGTCTCAACAGCATTGCCGGTCCTGGGCGGTTCTCGGCATCAGGCCCGTATAGTACTCCACCAGGTGACATCTTCGCTACACGCTGGAATACGCTACTGGTGAGTCGCTCAATTCTCCTGTTTTCACAGCTTTTGATCAGACTGTGAGCTGCCATCCTATGTCGCTTGGCCCGAACACCTTTCTTGAAATGACCCTTGTTAACAAGTTGGTGATGAGCTCTGGTGGTCATGTCTTTCCTGAACCTGCCATCTTTGTTCCTCGCCTGTACAATAGCTGATTTAGCCATATTGCTTAAATAATAATTTCACTTTGGTATCAAACACAAGTATCCTGATGTGGAGATTTAGTTGGAATGACTGTTTTTCACTTGTCCCATAGTACTGTATGTGTTAGGTTTGTCTGATTAATGATGTTTATCGTAAAGTGACAGATCTGGGACATGTACATGTTTTCTGTGTCCGATGTATATTGGCATTTCACATTGATCCAGAACCTAGAAAGCTGCTATTGTAATAATTTAAATATTGCAAGTTTGAAGTTCTCATGTTATGTACGGGTGCACTATGACGGACAAGCTCCAAATTTTCACTGTCAGGAAAAAAACTAAAATGCTTATATTTTTTTATTTTCACACAATATTCTGCATGTTCACTATCAGTGATACTTTTCGATGGTAAAATTATATAAAAAAAACTTTTTCGTGAAATCTGAGACCTTGCGTCGGAAGTTATTTCAGTTCAAATTGGGTAAGAAGTAGGCATTTTAGGGTAAAATAGGGCATGTTGTAAAATATTAATGATAATTACTGCAATTAAACAATCAACTAAAACATATAGTTATCATGAAGTGTTGATACCACAATGTGCTCAGGTAAAATAAAAATCATGAAATCTCAAAGCATCTGGATACATGACCAGGATGAATGTTGAGTATCAGTATGCCATATGTGGTGCTGCAGCATGCCGTCCCTTCCCTCATTCGCTCACGGTGCCTATACGACTATGTGTTTTGCACGTCGGGTCGATTCGATATCAAATTTTCGGTCTGACAATTCAATTGCCAATACAATAGTGATATATAATAGCCATATTACATTTGTCATCTCTGTATGTTCAATACCTATTAGGGATCACACCACTATTGCGGAATAACACCACTCGTCGTGGGCTATAAATCGGCTTAAAGAAAGTAAATCTTGTGGAGAAAGGTGAGAAATGTCAGGGAAATGTGTGGGATATCAGTGTTTTCTGGTCAGAAATGTGTTGTGTGTTCAACTGTTGATCAGGCAAATGCAAATTTGTAATCTTTGGCTATAAAACAAAAATATAGAAATTTTGTAAACAAGCAACTTGCTTTTGTGTCAATGCGCGCCAGAAAACATGTGATTTGAACGGTACTGTCACTCGAGGGACATTTAAACAAATTTTCGACGGCGAATTTGCACGAATCTGATATTATTTTGTTCCAAGGTAATGATCTCGCTAATCATGTTATATGGAGGTTTTTTGTGGACTCGTTTTTTTTTAATATTTTTTTTCGTTATCATTGCCACCAATGCAGATCTTATTGTGGCGTGATGCCAATTGCGATTGGCTATCAGTATCAACAAGCATTGAGCCAGGCATTCAGTGAACCATTCAGTGAATTGGAAACATCGGGGGGGGGGGGGGGGGGGGATAAGTGGGGGGGGGGGGGCGTAGGCCTGGTAGTGTGGACCCAAATGTAACTAATGAAGTGTGTAACCATGCAGACTCGTCTCCGCCACAGTGTTTTTACAACGATTTTTCACATCAGTAATTTTGCGTTGTCGTTTGTGACATCTGAAATGAAGCGCATCACTGGGTGTCTATTTTCACAATTACAATAACATGTCCCTTACAAACGTGATAAAAACACCTTGATTTCTGTGGGTATAAATATGAGAGGATATCTATTCCTTTTCATAATTTTTGCTTGTCTCAGACTTACAAATCACGAAATCACAATTCAATACAATGAGCGGAAAATGCAAAACTCTCACACTTGAACAACGTGTAAACGTAATCAAGGAGCTCGACAGTGGAAAGTCTTGTCAACCGTTGCTCAGTTAATTTGTTTCTGTCAAACATTGTGACAAAATGACTGAAAGCTCTGCATGTTTTTATAATCTTGACATTAGAATTATCAAAAAAATGAATAAATATACTGGGTCATACTAGTATACATTTGATAAAGAAATCAATACTTGATATTGAAATATATAAATAAGTAAATGAATGAAAATATACTGAAGCAACAGTGAATACATTGTATTCAATACTGTTTTGAAACGGTGATGAACACATAACAGTGCACCTTTAATGAAAGGACACCTCCAATGTAAGGACACTTTTGCTTGGATATGTGGGTGTCCTTACATTGCAGGTTTTACTGTATATGAGAGCTCAGTAATGCCTTACAAGATCAGCCACTCTGTCCAGCACAGCGATAGGCTCCGCCCCTCTCAGCCAGCCCTGCTCAGTCATGCCTTACAAGATCAGCCAGTCTGTCCAGCACAGCAATATAGGCTCCGCCCTCTCAGCCAGCCCTGCTCAGTCATGCCTGACAAGTGATACAGCTAGCATGTCCAACTTGGCCCCAGGCTCATATCCATGCATAATCCCTCACTCCCCCCTCCAAAGCCTGGTTTACTAGTGTGTGTACATGGTAAAAGAATGAAGTTCCACCCCACAGGATACAATAGTTGGTTAATAAGCCAACACACATGACACAACATGCTTGGGGGATGATTTGCCCTGTCTGCGTTTATATTGTACAAACATGTACATGTATTGTTTGAATGTTTTGTTATTCAACTCTATTTCACATGCAATGACCAAATCATCATTGTTTTAGTTAGCTGGGAAATGTTTGGCTTTGGTTATAATGTGAATGCGAATATTCCGCTGTTTTGTACCAGTTTTGGAATCACAAAATTGTCCAAGATGACACAGCATTCTTTTAGTCACATATCATTTTACATTTGACAGGAGCACCTGAAAAATATCACAAACATCCTGATTAAATATACTAGTACTCTGAATATTGGCTGGGTAGTACTCTGAATATTGGCTGGGTAATTGTCCATTCATTTTGGGTGGCAAATGTCTGGTGGGCCAAGTTGTCAAGATGATAGAAAGCAGTTCTGGTAAGAAACTGTCTGATGAGCTCTCACTCTTAACCACATACAATGGCCTATGTATCCTTTTTAGGTTACCGGACCTTTGGTCCGATAACCTATTGGCATGGCGTTGCGTCCGTCGTCCGTCCGTCCGGCGTTAACATTTTTATCTTTAAACTTAACGATCGAATCTTTCTGAAATTTTGCACAAAAATGCCTAAAAATATTTTGAGAAGGAGGTATTTTTTTGTTTTTTGATTTTCGCATTTTTTTCAAAATGGCGGCCATTTTTGTCGAAAAACGCTCAATTTTGGACTTTGACAGCCATTTTCTCCAAAACTGTCTGATCAGTTTTGAGTTTTTGGTTTCAAAAGATTCCCCTCATATACCTCTGTGATATGTATAAGTTTGGTTGCCCTAAATTCGCCGGTTTCCGTGCGGCGGCCATTTTGAATTTTTGGCGGGTTGGCGAAAAAAATTTTTTTCGCCCCAAATCGCATTACTATCCATTTTGGGCCATTTCTAGGGCAAAAAAAAAATTTCACCCTTTCAAAAAAATTTTGGACTTGGAAAATTTTCGGCACTTTTTTCCTTCATAATGGGAGCTGTCCGGACTGTACTCATAGAACGCTTGAAGATAGAGCTTAGAAATTGGCACTTTCAAATGGGAAGTCATATATGGCGACTTGTGTGGTGACCTTGAATTTGACCTTGGATGACCTTTAAAGGTCAAAACAGCCATTTTTGGGTCGAAAAACGCTCAAATTTGCACCTGGTCTGTATTTTCTCAAAAAGTGTCTGATCAGTTTTGAGATTTTTGCTTAAAAAGATTCCTCTTATATACCTCTGTGACGTGTATAAGTTTTGTTGCCCTTGAATCGCCGATCTCCTTGTGGCGGCCATTTTGAATTTTTGACGAGTCGGCGAAAAAAATTTTTTTCGCCCCAAATCACATTACTATCCATTTTGGGCCATTTCTAGGCAAAAAAAAATTTTCACCCTTTGAAAAAATTTTGGACTTAGAAAAATTTCGGCACTTTTTTCCTTCATAATGGGAGCTGTCCGGAGTGTACTCATAGAACGCTTGAAAATAGAGCTTACAAATTGGCACTTTCAAATGGGAAGTCATATATGGCGACTTGTGTGGTGACCTTGAATCTGACCTTCGATGACCTTGAAAGGTCAAAACAGCCATTTTGGGGTCAAAAAATGCCCAGATTTGCCTCTGTAGATGGAATGCTTGCAGAGAGAGCTCATGTTATGAACAGGAAGACATATATGGCACAACTAATGATGACCTTGAACTTGACGTCAGATGACCTTGAGTGCCAAATGTCTGACTTGGAATGTGTAAATTGACCTGAGCGGCCTAAACGATTCCACCCAACATATAGAATATCAAATGCCGCACACATACATGTAATGGTAACATCGAAGTTCATACGGATGACCTTGATTGGGATTTACACTGCAAACCTTGATTGGTAAATCTCAAGGTCTGTAACCTGCCAATGCTGCCATGGCCAAACCAAAATTGTCCGGTAACCTATCTTAGCCTTTGGGCTAATTTTTCTCAGTCCAGTATGACCATTTGAAATGATAAGAACAAATTGGGGGATGCCACAAAGCCTATAGGCTTTTATGTCTAGTTTGTATTTAGTTTTGTGAATGTAAAATATAGAAATGATATAAAAATACATGTGGCGATTTTGCACATAGATCGCGGCAGCTCCAAGCACGCGTTGCCCCGGCAACGCTTTGGAATCCTCTTTTGCCCAGTAAACTATAACAATGGTTTGACCTAGTTTCCCTTCGTGTCTCGTGTATTGGGGTTTATATACTCTGGTACCGTTTTGATCTGTGAGTTGTCTCAGAGTAAGGCGAGAGGGACGACGGGGAGCTCAGCCATGAGCCCTCGCAGGCCCTGGGGACGACTTCAATGGGGAGCCCGGGCTGGGGTAGACCTTGATGACTCGGGGGCGCACGCCCTCTGGATCACCGGTCTTCTCCACCCGGGATGGTGCGACACAGGCTCTGGCAGACTGTTGGGCTGTCCGGGGTTCTAACCCCGAGTCGGACCGCGCCGAGCCAAGCCTCACAAGCTAACACCACGGTGATGATCCTGTATCTGAGTGGTGTCTGTACATTGGGCTCGTTGGGCGGGCTGCTACCTGGTTAAAGTTCTGATGATAGAGTAATGACTGCGCCTGCAGTGACTTTGGTGAGCGGACCTCCGCGAGGATCTGGGGATAGCGGGTGAGCGTCCGCGATGACCTGTGGTGAGAGGACTATCCTCGAGGATCCCAGATAGCGGACGACGTTAAAACTTTACAATACATTTGAACTAAATAGAATCGAACGAAAAACACACCCAACTATCCGAAATTTCAAATCATACCCGCGTGGCACTCTGAGGTCCGCGCGTACCAGGCGTCAGCTTGGAAGGTTAGGTTTTCGACTTTGTGATATTGAACAGCTGTTGAAAGGTGGCACAAGAAAGTGATTTGATGAGTTGGAGAGACCCGATGCAGAAATATAAAAAGGATAACAGCACTTTCTTGGGACTTTAAATGCGGAACTTGGAACTCGGGACTTGGAACTCGGAACTTGAAACTCGGAACTTGGAACTTGAAACTCGTTTTCGTGTGTCCCCTAAAATCTAGGGCTAATACAAGTACATGGGTAACCGGTCACGGTCACAGAAACGCTTTTCAACCGGGTAAAGGGCCACTGTATGGGATTCGGCTTTTAGGGGATTTAAAAGCCGAATCCCATACAGTGGCCCTTTAAGCTTCTCGTAGATAAAATGGTAGATCTATATAGATAAAAGGGCTTCAACGAGTACATAATTTCGTGACTGGTTACTCGTTGGCTTTTAACCGAACCGTAACCAGTTACTCGTTCAAAAATATAGAACTAAATATTGTCCAAAGTAACACCAATTTTTTTTCGCAGTTCGCATTTTATCAAATCTCTGTGTCAAAAAAGGGTCAAACTCCTGCCTAAAGCTGGACATTAGACGTCATTTTCACGTTATGATGAATAAACATTCTACAGTCAAACTTCCATTAGTGAACACCTCCCATCAGTGAACAACTCGTATTAGTGAACAGTTTTCCCCGGCCCCAAATGAACGCCTATCCTTTAACATTGGAGCTCTCTTCAGATTAGTGAACACCTCTCTACTGTGAACAGTGAACACCTTTTTGGGTCCCAAAGGGGGCATTTCAATGTTAATAGATCTCTATTTAGTGAACATAGGCAATTCAATGTTAACCGATTATCAGGGTATCATTGACCCTAACTGCCAAACACCGTTGGCTCCCATCCCCCCTCCTCCCCTAATGCCTCTAAGCCATCTTGTCTGCTTTCACTTATCATAGATTCTGTGACCAGCATTGTCACACCTCATTGACCGTCAGCCTCCCTTTCCCAGCTTCTCTGTTATTACAGTCTAAAGCAAGGGGATTCACTGGGCACAATTAATTTTACCTGACCAAGTGCAAACATGTCAAGTAGAAAATAGACTCATGCCTATAACCTAAAGAAAGATTTCACCTCATGCACCAAGAATGACAGCTTGAACTCGAGTAGATTAAATTGATGATAGTGGAATAACAATGAAGAAACCCCCTTATATACAGTGGGGTCCAAAAGTCTTAGACCACATTGAGAGTGTCATCATAACTGGCGTAAAATAGAAGATTGTGTTCATTACATGCGGGCTCCGAAGCTGAATCCTCTGTCTATACTTCATAGACATGTATCACAAAATGATACCAGAAGGTTTATTTGGTAAAATCAACAAATTTACCAAAAAAACTTAAATAAATATAGAAATGTTAAATATTTATTCATATGTCACCAACTCTTGGGGTTGGTGACAACGCATTAAGATAACTGGTTACAATGAAACTGATGTTGACCAACACACAATCACCAACTACATTGCACCCTAATCCCGTTATACCTGGTAATTCGCATTCCATCATTTTTCCCTATTAAATTTTAAAACATTCAAATTTAATATTTTTCCCCCAAAAATTAATCAAATATTCTTATTTTGCACAACCAGACTTTCTCAATATCTGGTGTTATTTGTGCTTACATACATTGTACATGAAAGTGACTGAAAGAACAAATAACATAATTTAAATGAAATAAATTATATTTTCATGATAGGTTTTAAAAAAAGGTAATATTTTCAGGGTGGTCTAAGACCTGACATTGGCCAAAGTTGTCAGCATGTGCCAGCTGACAGAAATCAGAAACTCACAAGTACAGGAGTTCGCCGCTATACAATGAACAACTCCCTACTGTGAACACTGTTTCATGGTCCCAAATATCAATTTGCAATACAAATGACCCTCTACTTAGTGAACATAAGCAATTGCACTGTACTGTAAAAAGACTAATTTTGGCGGCTATTAAATTTTGCGTTTGTGAGCCCCACGTTATTTGGCGGAGATTTAATTTGGCGGTTTTTCCCCTACCGCCAAATCCGCCAAATAAATGGTCCGCCAAAATTAGTAGTTTTACAGTAATCACACAGGGCAGAGAAATCTGTCTTCTGGGCAACAACAAGGTAATTAACACGTCTCTCACACTGCTGTACCTGGTTGCCTCTTGGCCTGGCTCCACTGACTGGTGTCTCACACACTGTTGTGCCTGGTTGCCTCTTGGCCTGGCTCCACTGACTGGTGTCTCACACACTGTTGTGCCTGGTTGCCTCTTGGCCTGGCTCCACTGCCTGGTGTCTCACACACTGTTGTGTCTGGTTGCCTCTCGGCCTGGCTCCACTGCCTGGTGTCTCACACACTGTTGTGCCTGGTTGCCTCTTGGCCTGGCTCCACAGACTGGTGTCTCACACACTGTTATGCCTGATTGCATCTTTCCCACATTCTGCCTAACTGGTGTTTCCACAGCCTAGATCATACAATAGGAAGCCACAAGTATTTACTGCAGGGTAGGGCGACCTTATCTACTCAAGCAGATCATCATCAGCTTGACATAGCATTGTTTTATGGGGCCTGCCCAGTGCCCAGTGTGATGTTTATGTCTATGACATGCAGTACTTGAGCAGATTTCTAGGTTTCTAATGTGTTGCTTAAGAGGGTATATTTACCAGATGTAGTTCAGACTTTTTTTTCTCAGAAATCAAAACTGTTATTCAGTAGCCATGGCCTCACTCGCCAGACAAATACCTGACGACGTCACTGGTAACATGTGACAATGAAGCTGTGATACAAGATTACATGTTCGATTTTATTTTTTATCTTGATGGTACTTTTTAGCCCCCCGTCTGAAAGCCGTGGAGCTATTGGGATGGATTGACACGTGTCTGCCGTGTCTGTTGCCCCATGTTTTCCTGACTCAAATCTTTCAGAATCTTCTCCGTCCAAAGTACTATTCCTATGGTCCCCAAACGTGGAATACTGCTCGGTTATTGTGTGTTCTCCAAATGATACGTAACATTTGCAGCAAATTCGGAGGCTTTCTAATAAAATTTAGCGCTTAAACACCAAATTCATCATACATGTGCTTGTGTTTATACATACGGGTTGCGGGCGTGCGGCCGGGAATCAATATCACTTTAACGCATGCGCAGACGGGACAATATGATCGCAAATGGTGATTGTTTATCTTCGCATATCGACCAAGAAACGAGATTTTATCCAATCGTAGAATTTTTGATAGCAGAAAACACCTGGATTTTGGTGTAATCGCTGTTGATGTTTCTGTAAATCCACTGTAGTATGTTTATCAAGTGATAAATATCTCGGTAATTGCAGGATATACAACAAAGGCACCGGTCACGGGCAAAGATCTATAAATAGCACTGTTCATTGATTGGTTGGAAGTGGCGGAACACCCGAGAGTTCCCCGAGTGTTTCCCGAGTATTTCCTAATATGGGACATCAGCCATTGAGCATGACTGGGCGATAAATCGTGAAAATGAATCAGCGGCGAAAAAGACATATTTAGGTATCACCCCTGGGATCCCTCCGATGAACTTCCGTGTACCCAATCAAATAGTGCCTAAAAAAACCTCAGTTTTCATGACATGTCTGCAGTCTTTGTGGATTCTGCATACAATTATTGGTGTGTTTGGGATGTACAAAGCTTCAAACATGACAGTACATGTTGTTTTGACGAACTATAGAGCAATGCCAAATTGTAAACAGAAATTCTGATGTTTGATATTCCTACGCCGGAAACACGTGTTTCGAGGGACTCGGAGCTGTCAGAGGCTCGTCGGGAAGACGGTCGGAAACGGGTGATTTTTTAGGTTACCGGACCTTTGGTCCGATAACCTATTGCCGTGGCGTTGCGTCCATCGTCCGTCGTCGTCCGTCGTCGTCCGTCTACATTTTTAGGTTACCGGACCTATGGTCCGATAACCTATTGGCATGGCGTTGCGTCCGTCGTCCGTCGTCGTCGTCCGTCGTCGTCGTCCACATTTTTATCTTTTTTGTTTACTGGCGAATTCTTCTGAAATTTTGCACAAAAATACTTAAAAATAATTCAAGAAGGAGGTATTTTTTAGTTTTTTGATTTTCACATTTTTTTCAAAATGGCGGCCGTTTTCGACGAAAAATGCCTGATTTTGGACTTTGGTGGCCATTTTCTCAAAATCTGTTCAGTAACTTTTTTTCTTTTTGATACATAACACTCCTGATATGTACTCCTATGATGTCTATAAATTTCGTTGCGCTTGAATCGCTCGAAGTGGGCCATTTTGGCCCAAACTCGGCCCAAATGGGACTTTCCCATGTTAAATTCTCCTATGCTTTATAATGGGACACATTATGCCTAATATCTCACTTGATATTGAGATTAGAGACTAGCAATCAATTGTGGACATATAGGAAATGATATATGCTGAATATTGTCGTGACCTTGAATTTGACCTTTGACCTCATTTTCAAGGTCACATGACAAATTGGCTAATATCTCGCTTATTATCGACTTTACAGCTTAGGATTCAATTGTGAACATATAGGTAATGATATATGCTGAATATTCTCATGACCTTGAATTTGACCTTTGACCTCATTTTCAAGGTCACATGACAAAATGGCTAATATCTCGCTTATTATCGACTTTACAGCTTAGGAATACATTGTGAACATATAGGAAATGATATATGCTGAATTTTCTCGTGACCTCGAATTTGACCTTGACCTCATTTCCAAGGTCACAGGACAAAGTTGCTAATATCTCGCTTATTATCGACTTTACAGCTTAGGAATCAATTGTGAACATATAGGAAATGATATATGCTGAATATTTTTGTGACCTTGAATTTGACCTTGGACCTCATTTTCAAGGTCACAGGACAAAATGGCCAATATCTTGCTTATTAGTGACTTTACGCCTTATGAATCAATTGTGAACATATAGGAAATGATATATGCTGAATATTCTAGTGACCTTGAATTTGACTTTTGACCTCATTTTCAAGGTCAACAGGACAAAATGGCTAATATCTTGCTTATTATCAACTTTACAGCTTAGGAATCAATTGTGAACATATAGGAAATGATATATTCTGAATATTCTCATGACCTTGAATTTGACCTTTGACCTAATTTTCAAGGCCAGTCATTTTATTTTCAAGGTCAGAATACAAAATGGTTTATATCTCTCTTATTATCAAATTCACAGCTTAGGGGTCCATAGTGAACATATAGGAAATGATGTATGTTGAATATTTTGGTGATCTAGAATTTGACCTTTGATCCAATTTTCAAGGTCAGAGAAAAAAAGGGTAATATGTCGTTTATTATCATCTTTACAGCTTAGGAATCAATTGCGAATATAGAGGAATGATATATACTGAATCTTTTCATGAACTTGAACTTTGACCTCATTTTCTAGGTCACATCACCGATCACAGAATGGCTAATATCTCACTTATTATCGACTTTACAGTTTAGGAATTTATTGTGGACATACTAGAAGTGATATATTTGTTGAAAAATTATTTTCAAGGTCACTGGACAAAAGGCTAATATCTAAAATGTATATTGTCCGGTAACCTTTCTTAGCCCTTGGGCTAATTTTTAGGTTACCGGACCTATGGTCCGATAACCTATTGCCGTCACGTTGCGTCCGTCGTCCGTCCGTCGTCCGGCGTCCGTCGTCCGTCCACATTTTTATCTTTAAAGTTTACAGGCGGATTTTCCTGAAATTTTGCACAAAGTTGCCTAAAAATATTTCAAGAGGGGGTTATTTTTTAGTTTTTTGATTTTCGCATTTTTCTCAAAATGGCGGCCATTTTTGACGAAAAATGGCCAATTTTGGACTTTGGCGGCCATTTTCTCAAAAACTGATCAGTTTTGAGATTTTTGTTTCAAAAGATTCCCCTTATGTACCTTTATGATGTGTATAAGTTTTGTTGCCCTTGAATCGCCGGTCTCCGTGTGGCGGCCATTTTGAATTTTTGACGGGTCGGCGAAAAAAATTTTATTTGTCCCAAATCGCGTTACTATCCATTTTGGGTCATTTCTAGACAAAAAAAAATTTTTCACCCTTTGAAAAAAATTTTGGACTGTCTGATCAGTTTTGAGATTATTGTTTCAAAATATTCCCCTTATGTACCTTTATGATGTTTATAAGTTTTGTTGCCCTTGAATCGCCAGTCTCCGTGTGGCGGCCATTTTGAATTTTTGACAGGTCGGCGAAAAAAATTTTGTTTGCCCCAAATCGCGTTACTATTCATTTTGGGTCATTTCTAGACAAAAAAAAAATTTTCACCCTTTGAAAAAAATTTTGGACTTAGAAAATTTTCGGCACTTTTTTCCTTCATAATGGGAGCTGCCAGGACTGTACTCATAGTACGCTTGAAGATAGAGCTTAGATATTGGCACTTTCAAATAGGAAGTCATATATAGCGAGTTGGGAGGTGACCTTGAATTTGACCTTTGATGACCTTGAAAAGTCAAAACAGCCATTTTTGGGTGAAAAAATGCCCAAATTTGCCTCTACAGATGAAATGCATGTAGATAGAGCTTCAGTTTGCATTATGAACATATAGGAAGTCATATATGAAACAACTGATGATGACCTTGATTTTGACCTTGGATGACCTTGAGTGCTAAATGTCTTGACTTGAAATCTTGAAAGTGGCCTCTGAAGTATAAACTTTTGCACATACAGGTTAGGATTGTGTATAAGCCTGTAAAAGAGTCATGTATAAATGGCACATGAACTTGACCTTAAAGACCTTGAAGGGCGAATCTCAAAATCTGAAATTGGCTTCTACACACGAAATACTTGTTGATAAAACTTTTTTTTTTGCCGACTCGGCACTTCCTGTTTGGCCGTATCTTGGAAACGGTGAGTCGTAGAGCGAAACGGAGCTCAATTCCGGCCTTCTGTATTATGAACATACGAAGTCATATGCAGCATACCTGATGGTGACATTGAGATTCACAAAGATGACCTTGACTGGTAAATCTCAAAATCACATGTCACCTACAATGCTTGAAACCAAAATTGTCCGGTAACCTATCTTAGCCCTTGGGCTAATTTTCATTTGGACATAGCGAAAAAACGAGCATGTGACCATATGACGAATCTACCTTTGTATTACTGCCCAGTGATGTAGCTATCAGAAACAATGAACAATATGTTGAGTTTCTTCCCCTTTCATAGAGATAAGAGGGTCCGAAGTGGGACAATTTACATTGATTATATAGGGCCTTCTAACCCAGGTGTGCAGTCTTAAGCAAAGAATTCACGCGAACACACAATGACAGCTCACTGCAATGCACGCATGCCCAATCACTAAACGGACATGTTTCAAATGCTGCCCTGCCAGTCGGCCTAAATTTAAGCATGCGTGCTTCACGGTGCTCGACTTGCTCGATTCCCAAGCAAAGCAAGTGCTTGACGGTAACAGACCATGTATGTTCGATAAAAATTGCACACAGTCACTCCTCTGTAGTCTGTCCGATTCCGATCATAGTGCACCCGTGATTTGATTGGCGGAGCAGGGGCTCGATGTTTGAATCGACGAAATTATCGAAAAGTCTTATTACAGATAGCATTATGTCACGGATTGTTTAGATCTGAAAATATGTCGTATCTGCTTGAATACGATCAGTTCATTTGTATGAATCACATGATTCACGACGGCCCAAGTGGAGCATTGATCACGAGTACGTTATGACAATACAGCAGCGGATTAACGATCGTCACTTACATGTACCGATAAAGGTTTACTTTCTAAATGAACAAAAAAACCGAATAACAAAAACAAGTTGTGATTTGCATTTATAGACTTTGCCGTGAAATAATATATAGTACCGGCCAGCCTGAGCGACGCTCCTCGTCGCTCAGGCTGAGTACTGGCCCTACCGGAGTAATAGACATTAACCCATATTATTAATTGTATACAATCAACACATGAATCTAAATGTGGTAAATACATTAACACAGTTGTATGGATTGAAACAACAATATATACCCACTATTAGAAATGACAAAGTTTATTTTATACATCACCAATCTAAACTACTACATGCTCCTTTTCGATCCTTTGGATCGTTCTGGATAGAAATTCGCGTACTGAAAGCAAGGCACGATCGTCTGCCTGCATGACTCGCGCGCTCCTTTTGCCGCCAAAACCGCCGCGCATATGCGCGCCCAGCTGCGCAGAAGCTTCACTTTTCTGTCCACCGCCATTTTTGCTTGGCAGCTTTGGATTTTGGTTCCCGGTGAATTCGTAGAATTTAGTCTGCAAACTAGACTTTTGCGATATATTCTTACGGAATTTCACCTGCCACGTTCATAGACATCGTTTTGTGTCTATTTGGATAAGTATTGGTCGATAGTTTGTTACTTGCTAGATCGTCAGCGATTTGTATAGCCAGTTCACCCTATTATCGTCCATCCGTCGTACTTGATAGTGTACTTGTTGTTTATTTTATACATCACCAATCTAAACTACTACATGCTCCTTTTCGATCCTTTGGATCGTTCTGGATAGAAATTCGCGTACTGAAAGCAAGGCACGATCGTCTGCCTGCATGACTCGAGCGCTCCTTTTGCCGCCAAAACCGCCGCGCATATGCGCGCGCAGCTGCGCAGAAGCTTCACTTTTCTGTCCACCGCCATTTTTGCTTGGCAGCTTTGGATTTTGGTTCCCGGTGAATTCGTAGAATTTAGTCTGCAAACTAGACTTTTGCGATATATTCTTACGGAATTTCACCTGCCACGTTCATAGACATCGTTTTGTGTCTATTTGGATAAGTATCGGTCGATAGTTTGTTACTTGCTAGATCGTCAGCGATTTGTATAGCCAGTTCACCCTATTATCGTCCATCCGTCGTACTTGATAGTGTACTTGTTGTTTACATCTATCAATAGTTCTACGTTAATTTTCTACTGTATATATTGTGTATACGTATACTGTAGTTTATATATTCGTAGTCCTCTTAGGGTTCTTTTTTCAGCGCGGTCTCAGGTTTGCATATTTTGCCCGCCCTGTTACTGTGTGTGGTTAGTTCCCTTGTGTGATCATGACTTCACAATCCTCCCTTGGTACCGGTGCCATGGACGAACGTCCATGCCCGAAGTGTCTGGTCAATACCCTCAGAGGAGGGGAGAAACACAGTGTGTGTTTCGACTGTTTAGACCATGGCCCGGTATCTATGGAGGATTTGAGGTGTGATCTGTGTCGTTTCTGGCGTCCCTCTTCCTTCGTGCAGGCGACTGCAAAGTATTCCGAAGCCTCGTTGGCTCGTCGGGATGCTTTGAGGCTTGCGGAAGCTTCGGCTCCGCAAGTCCGCAAGTCGCCCATGGAGGTGGAGACTCCGCCTGTGACGGCACAGATTGCGTCCGGTGTTAGCCAGCCCCTGGGGCTAACACAGGACATGGTCAACGCGGCTGTGCAATCTTTCTTTGCACAGTCGTTATCGTCCCTTCAGGGTCCCCTCCTGCCGGGTCTCTCTTCCCTGCTTGGACAGGGAGTCCCGGCCGGTTCTTCGGCTGCCCCTTCGTCGCAGGGAGAGCTTGCTCCCCCTGCTGGCAAGAAGTCGAAATCTTCTAAGAAGAAGGTTTCAGTTCTTGCCAAGGCGAAAGCAGCCAAGGAACCGCACTCCACCTTCGTCGTCCCTCAGTCGGGGCCGATCGAGGTGGAGGGGTCCGTCGTCTCTTCCCCGGGGCCTTCCAAGAAGAGGAAGCGTGCTTCCTCTAAGCGCCGTGGTGCTGAGACCACATCGATTTTCGATGTGGCTCAGGCTTCGTCCGACCTCTCGGTGGGCGACGATCAGGCTTCGGGCTTCGATCGGCGGAGCATCTTGGATGGCTCAGTCGGGTCCTCGGTCTCGAGGTTCGAGGGGGGAGAGTTCCCCTTGTTTGGGGGTGAGGCTCTCGATCGTTCGTGCGATCGGGAGTCTTCACTTGGCGATCGTGCTCCTGGTCCTCGATCAGGGCACGATCGGGCGGGTGGTGCTGGGGTCGTTACTCAGGGCCACTCAAGTCCTGTGTACGCGGATGTAAGTCGCCGGACGGGCGCGATCGCTGAGCAGGCATTCCATCGCCCGTCCTTTGATGTACCCTTGGGGTCATCGAGGTCTTCGATCGGACCTGTGAGGTCCAACGATCGGGGGGGTCGAGTGGAAGCTGATCAGGAGTCGTCCTCCTCGGAGGATGAGACTTCCGATCAGGCCGGGGGTTCTAACTTCCGGTGGGCTTTGGAGTCGGTTGCGAGGCGAATGGACTTGCCGATCGATGCTCCAGGGCCCTCACGGGGAACCGGTAGGTTCGCGTCGGCGCCAGTTCGTCGGCCGATCCGGCTCCCTGTGGCTCCTGCGTTGGTCAAGTCCTTCGACAAGATCAACAAGGGAGTTATGGCTAAGAAGGATGTGGCTCGTACGGAGTCGACATTCCCGACTAGCCGTGTTCGACCTGAGTCGATCGACACCTATCGGACTGTAGAGTCCGAGGGTGGACATCAGACTTCCGTCCCGGTCGAAGACCCTAACCTTCACCTGCTTTCCCGGAAGCAGGGTACGGTCTGGTCAGCTTATGTGAAAAAGGCTCGCCTTTCTCACTGGCAGACGCTGTCTCATCAATTGATGGGGCAGCTCTCGTTGACAGATCACCTGACCACCTTGGTTCAGGAGTTTGTGGACGAGGCGGATCTGGAGGAGGGGAGTCGCGCCAACATACATGCAGCACTCGGCGTCTTGGCCGGAGTGGTCCATGCTGCTGAGCGTGACAGTGCGCACCTGGGCGCACAATTGGATCTCACCATGCGTGATGCCGATCTCCGTCTGCTTGACGTGTCCGCTACGGACGTCGCTGAGCTACGTGGGAGGCCGCTTTTCTCAGGCTATACCTACGCCAACCTCTCTCGATCGGATATTTCCGTCATGCGGGAACATCTCCGGGATGAGGCTATGGCCAAGGCTTTGCTTGGGAAGTCGGCGGGGTCTGGGACAGGCAAGAAGACCAAGGGTCAGAAGCCTGCCCAACCTCAGGCACCACATGCACCCGCTTCTACGCAGCCGCCCTTTCGTGGGGCGCAGCCTCCCCCTCCCCAGGGGGATGGCAAGCGCGGAGGCAAAGGGGGTGGACGCTTCAAGGGCAAAGGGAAAGCTTCTGGTAAGAAGTGACTCGTTGCGGGAAAGCGTAGGCTCTGTGGAAGGTTCAGTTCTATCGGAATTCGATCTTCCACAACCTGGTCCAGTCGGGGGACGCCTGGCTCAGTTCGTCCAGAACTGGAGCGATCTGGCGTCGTCAGACAATTCAGTCGTGGCATGGGTGAAGTTCGGTCTCACCTTCAGATGGGAGGCTGGAAAACCACCGATCAGACCCAAAGCGTGGTTCTTCCCTGTGCCCGGCGATCGGGAAAAGTTTCAGCTTCTGCAGCACGAGGTGCAGCAGTTGCTAGAGAAACGTGCGATCGAGGTGGTCAAGGACGAGAGAGGATTCTATTCTCTCATCTTCCTAGTGCCGAAAAAGACAGGCGGGTGGCGTCCCGTTTTCGATCTGTCAAACCTCAACAAATTCCTGATCATACCCAGGTTCAAGATGGAGTCGGCGCTTTCCGTCCAGAAAGCTCTGTCCAAGGGGAAGTGGGCAGTCAGTATCGACGTCAAGGACGCGTACTTACATGTGCCAATACACCCAGCCGATCGGCGATACCTCAAGTTCGCCTTCGAAGGTTCGGTGTATCAGTTCAGGGTACTTCCTTTTGGAGTAGCCACCGCCCCTTACGTGTTCACCCGTATCGTAAGGACGATGGCAGCCAGGTTTCGATCGGTTGGAATTCAATTCCACCATTATATCGACGATTGGTTAATCATAGCCGACTCCCCGTCTCAGGCTATAGAGCAATCCGGGTTCGTCCTCAGGTTGGCGACCAGCCTCGGCTGGATCCCCAATTGGGCGAAGTCTCATCTGTCCCCGACACAGAGGTTCGAGTATGTCGGGGTAGATTACGATCTAGAGCGAGGAGTAGCTCTTCCTCCGCGGAAGAGAGTTCTCAAGGCGATTGCGGCGATGGAAGTCGCGCTGACGCAGTCGTCGATCACAGCTCGACAGTTTCTGTCCATCATCGGTCTGTTGGCGTCGATGGAGAAACAGGTGCCGTTCGGCAGGTGCTTCCTCAGACCCATTCAATGGTGTCTAGCGTTGCAATGGCGGATCCTCACCGATCGACTAGACCAAGTCGTATCGGTGGACGATCGTGCTCGGGAAGCAATGCATTGGTGGCGGGACCATCGGAATCTTTTCCGAGGGATGCCACTCGCGGAGTATCTGCCCGATCGGACCTTCTTCACCGATGCGTCAGAATTGGCTTGGGGAGCTCATATGGACGAGCACGAACTCTCTGCTGTGTGGAACACGAGCGAGAGGGCGTTGCACATCAATGTCCTAGAGCTGCGAGCGGTGAGACGTGCGTTCGAGATCTGGGGGCCTCAGAGTCCCCCAGGGACGAAGTGGTTGGTCTTCACAGACAACAGCACAGTAGTGGCGCACATAAACAAACAAGGTGGAACTCGGTCGAGTCAGCTTTGTTTGGAGGCCGAGTGTCTGATCAGGTTTGCCTTCAAGTACCGTCTGTTTATCAGGGCGAGGCACCTGCCGGGTCACAGGAATGTCCTAGCGGACGCTCTGTCGAGACCGGACAAGATCATAGGCACGGAGTGGAGTCTGCATCCGGAGGTGTTTCGGCGCGTTTGTCAGGCGTTCGGGACACCGAACATAGACCTGTTCGCAACCTCTCGGAATCACAAGCTCCCGGTCTACTTCTCACCTCTGCCAGAGAGCGAGGCACTGGCTGTGGACGCGATGTCTCAGTCGTGGGACGGGATGTTCGGGTATGCGTACCCGCCAACTCGGTTCCTAACAGAAGTGCTGCACAAAGTAGCCAGGTCTCAGTGCGAGATTCTGTTGGTGGCGCCATGCTGGCCGATGCAGGCGTGGTTCCCCCTGCTACTGTCCCTCCTGATCGATGTACCACGGGTTCTCCCGATCGAGGACAGGTTGCTGAAGCAACCGGGGCGGGATATATTTCACGATTCCGTCCACGTGCTCAAATTACACGTCTGGAGGCTATCGAGCGATCCTTCCAGGAGGCAGGGTTTTCTCAGCAGGTGTCCGTACATCTCGCGAGAAAGAATAGGAGATCCTCCTCTAAAACGTATGAGGCTAAATGGAGAGTATTCGTACGTTGGTGTAACGGAAGGCGCATTGATCCGCTCTCTGCCCCTCTGAATGCAGTGCTAGACTTTCTCTGCTATCTCTTTGATAGGCTTAATTTGAAGCCTACTACGATCGAGGGATACAGGTCCATGCTGGGCCCTGTATTCCGTGCTAGGGGGATCGATTTAACTAATAATCGTATCCTTGCTGATCTCTTGGCGTCCTTTAGGACGCAAAGGCCACGTGGAGTTCCTACTCTACCGGATTGGGACATGGCTTTTGTGCTATATTGTCTTACTAAAGCACCTTGGGAGCCTCTCAAGGAAGTTTCCTTGCAGAGGTTAACTCTTAAGACTTTCCTGCTAGTTATGCTAGCAAGTGGTCGAAGACGCTCAGATGTCGCGGCGATCGACGTATCGCGAGTCGCATTTGGCGCGGATGGGTCCGTTTCCTTATACCCAGTACGTGATTTTATGCCTAAAACACGGGCTGCAGTTGAGGGCGGGAAAGCGTTCTCCCCTATCGTAATTCCGTCACTGGGCGGTTACGTAGGACGGAATGAGCCGGACGCTCTATTGTGTCCGGTAAGAGCGCTGAAAATCTACATCGATCGTACCAGATCGATCAGGAAAGATCGCAAGCGATTATTTATTTCCTATCAGCCTAACAGGGCTACGGATATCTCCACAGCTACACTATCCCGATGGGTGAAGGTTGTAGTGAGGACTGTCTATGCGGAATCAGGTGCTGACGATCGAGTCACTTACAAAATATCGTCCCACCAAATCCGACACATCTCGATGTCTTTGGCGGCCAGGTCGAATATTCCGTTGGAATATATCGTGAGGGCTGGAATGTGGACTAATTCTACGACATTCATCGGGTTCTATCTGTCCAATGCTGCCGAACTTCAGGACCAGTCGTCCAGATTTAGACTGGGTCCGCTGGTCGTAGCGCAAGCTGTTGTTTGAACCAGCTGGACAGAAAAGTCTTGGTTTTAATGTGCACGTGTATATAAGCAACACTTTGTGTTTGTGTTTGAGTTTCTTTTTGTTACGGTCTCAAGTAGAGTTCCGTTTTCCACCGATGGGTGAAGAAGAAATTCGTGCATGTCGGAGGCAAGCGATCGCACCGCTAGGTGAGTATCTTTATTATATTACTAAAGATATATCGAAAATGTAGCATTTTAGCGATTCGCTTGAAATCAAGACTATCGTCTGTTTTCATGACTCTCTAGCACTACTGCTCCACCGCCTATCCTTTGATTCTAAGGAGCATGTAGTAGTTTAGATTGGTGATGTATAAAATAAACTTCCCAAATTTTAATTGTAAATTTGCCGTTTATTGTTATTACTCACCTCTAAACTACTACAGTAAAGGCCCTCCCATCCATCCCCGCCAGTTGTGTGCTAGGGGCTTCCTTTTGTCGTTTTTTGGACAGAAAAGTGAAGCTTCTGCGCAGCTGCGCGCGCATATGCGCGGCGGTTTTGGCGGCAAAAGGAGCGCTCGAGTCATGCAGGCAGACGATCGTGCCTTGCTTTCAGTACGCGAATTTCTATCCAGAACGATCCAAAGGATCGAAAAGGAGCATGTAGTAGTTTAGAGGTGAGTAATAACAATAAACGGCAAATTTACAATTAAAATTTGGGAAGTTTACATCTATCAATAGTTCTACGTTAATTTTCTACTGTATATATTTTGTAAACGTATACTGTAGTTTATATATTCGTAGTCCTCTTAGGGTTCTTTTTCAGCGCGGTCTCAGGTTTGCGTATTTTGCCCGCCCTGTTACTGTGTGTGGTTAGTTCCCTTTCGTGATCATGACTTCACAATCCTCCCTTGGTACCGGTGCCATGGACGAACGTCCATGCCCGAAGTGTCTGGTCAATACCCTCCGAGGAGGGGAGAAACACAGTTTGTGTTTCGACTGTTTGGACCATGGCCCGGTATCTATGGAGGATTTGAGGTGTGATCTGTGCCGTTTCTGGCGTCCCTCTTCCTTCGTGCAGGCGACTGCAAAGTATTCTGAAGCCTCGTTGGCTCGTCGGGATGCTTTGAGGCTTGCGGAAGCTTCGGCTCCGCAAGTCCGCCAGTCGCCCATGGAGGTGGAGACCGCCTGTGACGGCACAGATTACGTCCGGTGTTAGCCAGCCCCTGGGGCTAACACAGGACATGGTCAACGCGGCTGTGCAATCCTTCTTTGCACAGTCGTTGTCGTCCCTTCAGGGTCCCCTCCTGCCGGGTCTCTCTTCCCTGCTTGGACAGGGAGTCCCGGCCGGTTCTTCGGCTGCCCCTTCGTCGCAGGGAGAGCTTGCTCCCCCTGCTGGCAAGAAGTCGAAATCTTCTAAGAAGAAGGTTTCAGTTCTTGCCAAGGCGAAAGCAGCCAAGGAACCGCACTCCACCTTCGTCGTCCCTCAGTCGGGGCCGATCGAGGTGGAGGGGTCCGTCGTCTCTTCCCCTGGGCCTTCCAAGAAGAGGAAGCGTGCTTCCTCTAAGCGCCGTGGTGCTGAGACCACATCGATTTTCGATGTGGCTCAGGCTTCGTCCGACCTCTCGGTGGGCGACGATCAGGCTTCGGGCTTCGATCGGCGGAGCATCTTGGATGGCTCATTCGGGTCCTCGGTCTCGAGGTTCGAGGGGGAAGAGTTCCCTTTGTTTGAGGGTGAGGCTCTCGATCGTTTGTGCGATCGGGAGTCTTCACTTGGCGGTCGTGCTCCTGGTCCTCGATCAGGGCACGATCGGGCGGGTGGTGCTGGGGTCGTTCCTCAGGACCACTCAAGTCCTGTGTACGCGGATGTAAGTCGCAGGACGGGCGCGATCGCTGAGCAGGCATTCCCTCGCCCGTCCTTTGATGTACCCTTGGGGTCATCGAGGTCTTCGATCGGACCTGTGAGGTCCAACGATCGGGGGGGTCGAGTGGAAGCTGATCAGGAGTCGTCCTCCTCGGAGGATGAGATTTCCGATCAGGCCGGAGGTTCTAACTTCCGGTGGGCTTTGGAGTCGGTCGCAAGGCGTATGGACTTGCCGATCGATGCTCCAGGGCCCTCACGGGGAACCGGTAGGTTCGCGTCGGCGCCAGTTCGTCGGCCGATCCGGCTCCCTGTGGCTCCCGCGTTGGTCAAGTCCTTCGACAAGATCAACAAGGGAGTTACGGCTAAGAAGGATGTGGCTCGTACGGAGTCGACATACCCGACTAGCCGTGTTCGACCTGAGTCGATCGACACCTATCGGACTGTAGAGTCCGAGGGTGGACATCAGACTTCCGTCCCGGTCGAAGACCCTAACCTTCACCTGCTTTCCCGGAAGCAGGGTACGGTCTGGTCAGCTTATGTGAAAAAGGCTCGCCTTTCTCACTGGCAGACGCTGTCTCATCAATTGATGGGGCAGCTCTCGTTGACGGATCACCTGACCACTTTGGTTCAGGAGTTTGTGGACGAGGCGGATCTGGAGGGGAGTCGCGCCAACATTCATGCAGCACTCGGCGTCTTGGCCGGAGTGGTCCATGCTGCTGAGCGTGACAGTGCGCACCTGGGCGCACAATTGGATCTCACCATGCGTGATGCCGATCTCCGTCTGCTTGACGTGTCCGCTACGGACGTCGCTGAGCTACGTGGGAGGCCGCTTTTCTCAGGCTATACCTACGCCAACCTCTCTCGATCGGATATTTCCGTCATGCGGGAACATCTCCGGGATGAGGCTATGGCCAAGGCTTTGCTTGGGAAGTCGGCGGGGTCTGGGACAGGCAAGAAGACCAAGGGTCAGAAGCCTGCCCAACCTCAGGCACCACATGCACCCGCTTCTGCGCAGCCTCCCCCTCCTCAGGGGGATGGCAAGCGTGGAGGCAAAGGGGGTGGACGCTTCAAGGGCAAAGGGAAATCTTCTGGTAAGAAGTGACTCGTTGCGGGAAAGCGTAGGCTCTGTGGAAGGTTCAGTTCTGTCGGAATTCGATCTTCCACAACCTGGTCCAGTCGGCGGACGCCTGGCTCAGTTCGTCCAGAACTGGAGCGATCTGGCGTCGTCAGACAATTCAGTCGTGGCATGGGTGAAGTTCGGTCTCACCTTCAGATGGGAGGCTGGAAAACCACCGATCAGACCCAAAGCGTGGTTCGTGCCCGGCGATCGGGAAAAGTTTCAGCTTCTGCAGCACGAGGTGCAGCAGTTGCTAGAGAAACGTGCGATCGAGGTGGTCAAGGACGAGAGAGGATTCTATTCTCTCATCTTCCTAGTGCCGAAAAAGACAGGCGGGTGGCGTCCCGTTTTCGATCTGTCAAACCTCAACAAATTCCTGATCATACCCAGGTTCAAGATGGAGTCGGCGCTTTCCGTTCAGAAAGCTCTGTCCAAGGGGAAGTGGGCAGTCAGTATCGACGTCAAGGACGCGTACTTACATGTGCCCATACACCCAGCCGATCGGCGATACCTCAAGTTCGCCTTCGAGGGTTCGGGGTATCAGTTCAGGGTACTTCCTTTTGGAGTAGCCACCGCCCCTTACGTGTTCACCCGTATCGTAAGGACGATGGCAGCCAGGTTTCGATCGGTTGGAATTCAATTCCACCATTATATCGACGATTGGTTAATCATAGCCGACTCCCCGTCTCAGGCTATAGAGCAATCCGGGTTCGTCCTCAGGTTGGCGACCAGCCTTGGCTGGATCCCCAATTGGGCGAAGTCTCATCTGTCCCCGACACAGAGGTTCGAGTATGTCGGGGTAGATTACGATCTAGAGCGAGGAGTAGCTCTTCCTCCGCGGAAGAGAGTTCTCAAGGCGATTGCGGCGATGGAGGTCGCGCTGACGCAGTCGTCGATCACAGCTCGACAGTTTCTGTCCATCATCGGTCTGTTGGCGTCGATGGAGAAACAGGTGCCGTTCGGCAGGTGCTTCCTCAGACCCATTCAATGGTGTCTAGCATTGCAATGGCGGATCCTCACCGATCGGCTAGACCAAGTCGTGTCGGTGGACGATCGTGCTCGGGAAGCAATGCATTGGTGGCGGGACCATCGGAATCTTTTCCGAGGGATGCCACTGGCGGAGTATCTGCCCGATCGGACCTTCTTCACCGATGCGTCAGAATTGGCTTGGGGAGCTCATATGGACGAGCACGAACTCTCTGCTGTGTGGAACACGAGCGAGAGGGCGTTGCACATCAATGTCCTAGAGCTGCGAGCGGTGAGACGTGCGTTCGAGATCTGGGGGCCTCAGAGTCCCCCAGGGACGAAATGGCTGGTCTTCACAGACAACAGCACAGTGGTGGCGCACATAAACAAACAAGGGGGAACTCGGTCGAGTCAGCTTTGTTTGGAGGCCGAGTGTCTGATCAGGTTTGCCTTCAAGTACCGTCTGTTTATCAGGGCGAGGCACCTACCGGGTCACAGGAATGTCCTAGCGGACGCTCTGTCGAGACCGGACATGATCATAGGCACGGAGTGGAGTTTGCATCCGGGAGTGTTTCGGCGCGTTTGTCAGGCGTTCGGGACACCGAACATAGACCTGTTCGCAACCTCTCGGAATCACAAGCTCCCGGTCTACTTCTCACCTCTGCCAGAGAGCGAGGCACTGGCTGTGGACGCGATGTCTCAGTCGTGGGACGGGATGTTCGGGTATGCGTACCCGCCAACTCGGTTCCTAACAGAAGTGCTGCACAAAGTAGCCAGGTCTCAGTGCGAGATTCTGTTGGTGGCGCCATGCTGGCCGATGCAGGCGTGGTTCCCGCTGCTACTGTCCCTCCTGATCGATGTACCACGGGTTCTCCCGATCGAGCACAGGTTGCTGAAGCAACCGGGGAGGGATATATTTCACGATTCCGTCCACGTGCTCAAATTACACGTGTGGAGGCTATCGAGCGATCCTTCCAGGAGGCAGGATTTTCTCAGCAGGTGTCCGTACATCTCGCGAGAAAGAATAGGAGATCCTCCTCTAAAACGTATGAGGCTAAATGGAGAGTATTCGTACGTTGGTGTAACGGAAGGCGCATTGATCCGCTCTCTGCCCCTCTGAATGCAGTGCTAGACTTTCTCTGCTATCTCTTTGATAGGCTTAATTTGAAGCCTACTACGATCGAGGGATACAGGTCCATGCTGGGCCCTGTATTCCGTGCTAAGGGGATCGATTTAACTAATAATCGTATCCTTGCTGATCTCTTGGCGTCCTTTAGGACGCAAAGGCCACGGGGAGTTCCTACTCTACCGGATTGGGACATGGCTTTTGTGCTATATTGTCTTACTAAAGCACCTTGGGAGCCTCTCAAGGAAGTGTCCTTGCAGAGGTTAACTCTTAAGACTTTCTTGCTAGTTATGCTAGCAAGTGGTCGAAGACGCTCAGATGTCGCGGCGATCGACGTATCGCGAGTCGCATTTGGCGCGGATGGGTCCGTTTCCTTATACCCAGTACGTGATTTTATGCCTAAAACACGTGCTGCGGTTGAGGGCGGGAAAGCGTTCTCCCCTATCGTAATTCCGTCACTGGGCGGTTACGTAGGACGGAATGAGCCGGACGCTCTATTGTGCCCGGTAAGAGCGCTGAAAATCTACATCGATCGTACCAGATCGATCAGGAAAGATCGCAAGCGGTTATTTATTTCCTATCAGCCTAATAGGGCTACGGATATCTCCACAGCTACACTATCCCGATGGGTGAAGGTTGTAGTGAGGACTGTCTATGCGGAGTCAGGTGCTGACGATCGAGTCACTTACAAAATATCGTCCCACCAAATCCGACACATCTCGATGTCTTTGGCGGCCAGGTCGAATATTCCGTTGGAATATATCGTGAGGGCTGGAATGTGGACTAATTCTACGACATTCATCGGGTTCTATCTGTCCAATGCTGCCGAACTTCAGGACCAGTCGTCCAGATTTAGACTGGGTCCGCTGGTCGTAGCGCAAGCGGTTGTTTGAACCAGCTGGACAGAAAAGTCTTGGTTTTAACGTGCACGTGTATATAAGCAACACTTTGTGTTTGTGTTTGAGTTCTGTATGTTACGGTCTCAAGTAGAGTTCCGTTTTCCACCGATGGGTGAAGAAGAAATTCGTGCATGTCGGAGGCAAGCGATCGCACCGCTAGGTGAGTATCTTTATTATATTACTAAAGATATATCGAAAATGTAGCATTTTAGCGATTCGCTTGAAATCAAGACTATCGTCTGTTTTCATGACTCTCTAGCACTACTGCTGCACCGCCTATCCTTTGATTCTAAGGAGCATGTAGTAGTTTAGATTGGTGATGTATAAAATAAACTTCCCAAATTTTAATTGTAAATTTGCCGTTTATTGTTATTACTCACCTCTAAACTACTACAGTAAAGGCCCTCCCATCCATCCCCGCCAGTTGTGTGCTAGGGGCTTCCTTTTGTCGTTTTTTGGACAGAAAAGTGAAGCTTCTGCGCAGCTGCGCGCGCATATGCGCGGCGGTTTTGGCGGCAAAAGGAGCGCTCGAGTCATGCAGGCAGACGATCGTGCCTTGCTTTCAGTACGCGAATTTCTATCCAGAACGATCCAAAGGATCGAAAAGGAGCATGTAGTAGTTTAGAGGTGAGTAATAACAATAAACGGCAAATTTACAATTAAAATTTGGGAAATTTATTCAGTCTGCAATAGCTTTATTTTGTATATAGAATGAGAATTCATACAAATTTTGGTCTGAAAATATGTATTGTGTGCCTAAATTGAGTTGACAAAATCAAGATTCAAACTCAGGCTAATAACCGCCTCTGTGGCCGAGTGGATGGGACCGGTGGCTCTTGAAGCAACGAAGCTCAGAGGCGGTAGGTGACGCGGGTTCAATCCTCGTCACCGGCACAAAGTAGCTGGAGTTTTCATCCTGGCAATGCAAAGGTTTCTCCATTCGAATGTGCTTTCCAAATTCTAAATTGTCACCCGACGGGGGATGGGGAAGACAGGCAGAATTGCCTATCATCATGGACCGTCGTTAAATAAATCTGATCATTATTATTATTATTATAATCATTTTCCTCAGAGCGGCCCGCGTTACCGGCAAGCTTTACACACAGTCTTGTGATATCATTGGTATTAGCAACCGGCAATGAATGTAGGCCGATCATTCTCTATCCGATGTAAACTTTCAGGCACAGTTAATGTCGATTTTCTGATTATCTGTCATCGAATTGTGCCTATTCCCTATTTATTACTGACGATCTCAAGATGTACTTCAAGTTTGCATGACGAACAAGAATGCTAGATTTGGCTGATTTAACTTTAAAACAGGGAAGGGAGAGTAAACTTTCATATATGAACTTTTCACTGGCATCGATGGATACATTGGCAAAGTACATGAAGTACACAACACACTGATCATCATTGTACTAATAGTTCTAATAGATTCTGGTAAAAATCCCTCGTGAGACGTTGGTGGTAAGAAAAGTGGGGGTGCTGGAAGGTAGAGTGGTAGTAAGCATGCATTAGCAATTTCTTCATTCTTCTTTGAAACTTAATATAACGATAGTGACACTGTATTGTAATCCTTGTAAACTACTCATTCCAGAATTTTTATGTTCTTTTTGTGTGAATTTTTTTTCTTTGAAGAATCACCATTTATTAAGGCATTTCGGCAGAAATGCCTTTATGGTTTTAGCAGAATTTTTTTTTTTTTTTTTTTTTCTTCTTCCGCCACTTTTGGTTTCCGGACGATAACTTTAGATTGCCTTGACGGATCCTTGTCAAATTTTCACCACAAGTCAGAAATGATATGTGGAAGAACCCTATTCTTTTTGAGCCGGATCCGAGGTCCGTGAGGTCCGTGAGGATGAAATCAAGGCTAATTTTGAGACTTGGTTTCCGGACGATAACTGGAAAAATATTTATGCAATAGTTGCAGAACTCTGCATGGAGGTTCATATGCCACCAGGGAAGAACCCTATTGATTTTGGGATCGATCCGTCAAACGACCTTTGACCTAGAGGTCAAAATAATTTTTTGCTGATTCATCCTTGAGGCTTCCTGCATATCTCAGAAACCGTGCATCGTAGAGCGAAACGGACGTTATTTTCGGACTCGTTGCCCTAGACAAACATCTCTAGGGTGCACTTTTTTTTTTGATCCGGCTCCGAGGTCCGTGAGGTCCGTGAGGATGAAATCGAGGAACTTGGTTTCCGGACGATAACTCAAAAAATATTCAGGCAAAAGTTGCAGAATTTTGCACGGAGGTTTATATATCACCAGGGAAGAACCCTATTGATTTTGGGATCGATACCTCAAACGACCTTTGACCTAGAGGTCGAAATAATTTTTTGCTGAGTCATCCTTGAGGCATCCTGCATATCTCGGAAACGGTGCGTCGTAGAGCGAAACGGACGTTATTTTCGGACTCGTCGCCCTAGACAAATATGTCTAAGGGGTATTATGGATGAACTTTGACCTTGACCCAAAATTTTTTTGCCGAGTCGGCATTTTTCGTTTTCGTCGATATCTCGGAAACGGTGCATCCTAGAGCGAAACGGACGTTATTTTCGGACTCGTCGCACTAGACAAACATGTCTAAGGGGTATTATGGATGAACTTTGACCTTGACCCGAAATTTTTTTGCCGAGTCGGCATTTTTCGTTTTCGTCGATATCTCGGAAACGGTGCGTCGTAGAGCGAAACGGACGTTATTTTCGGACTCGTCGCCCTAGACAAATATGTCTAAGGGGTATTATGGATGAACTTTGACCTTGACCCAAAATTTTTTTGCCGAGTCGGCATTTTTCGTTTTCGTCGATATCTCGGAAACGGTGCGTCCTAGAGCGAAACGGACGTTATTTTCGGACTCGTCGCACTAGACAAACATGCCTAAGGGGTATTATGGATGAACTTTGACCTTGACCCGAAATTTTTTTGCCGAGTCGGCATTTTTCGTTTTCGTCGATATCTCGGAAACGGTGCGTCGTAGAGCGAAACGGACGTTATTTTCGGACTCGTCGCACTAGACAAACATGTCTAAGGGGAATTATTGATGAACTTTGACCTTGACCCGAAATTTTTTTGCCGAGTCGGCATTTTTCGTTTTCGTCGATATCTCGGAAACGGTGCGTCGTAGAGCGAAACGGACGTTATTTTCGGACTCGCCGCACTAGACAAAGATGTCTAAGGGGTATTATGGATGAACTTTGACCTTGAACCGAAATTTTTTTGCCGAGTCGGCATTTTTCGTTTTCGTCGATATCTCGGAAACGGTGCGTCGTAGAGCGAAACGGACGTTATATTCGGACTCGTCGCACTAGACAAACATGTCTAAGGGGTATTATGGATGAACTTTGACCTTAACCCGAAATTTTTTTCCCGAGTCGACATTTTTCGTTTTCGTCGATATCTCGGAAACGGTGCGTCGTAGAGCGAAACGGACGTTATTTTCGGACTCGTCGCACTAGACAAACATGTCTATGGGGAATCATTGATGAATTTTGACCTTGACCCGAAATTTTTTTGCCGAGTCGGCATTTTTCGTTTTCGTCGATATCTCGGAAACGGTGCGTCGTAGAGCGAAACGGACGTTATTTTCGGACTCGTCGCACTAGACAAACATGTCTATGGGGAATCATTGATGAATTTTGACCTTGACCCGAAATTTTTTTGCCGAGTCGGCATTTTTCGTTTTCGTCGATATCTCGGAAACGGTGCGTCGTAGAGCGAAACGGACGTTATTTTCGGACTCGTCGCACTAGACAAACATGTCTAAGGGGAATTATTGATGAACTTTGACCTTGACCCGAAATTTTTTTGCCGAGTCGGCATTTTTCGTTTTCGTCGATATCTCGGAAACGGTGCGTCGTAGAGCGAAACGGACGTTATTTTCGGACTCGCCGCACTAGACAAAGATGTCTAAGGGGTATTATGGATGAACTTTGACCTTGAACCGAAATTTTTTTGCCGAGTCGGCATTTTTCGTTTTCGTCGATATCTCGGAAACGGTGCGTCGTAGAGCGAAACGGACGTTATATTCGGACTCGTCGCACTAGACAAACATGTCTAAGGGGTATTATGGATGAACTTTGACCTTAACCCGAAATTTTTTTCCCGAGTCGACATTTTTCGTTTTCGTCGATATCTCGGAAACGGTGCGTCGTAGAGCGAAACGGACGTTATTTTCGGACTCGTCGCACTAGACAAACATGTCTATGGGGAATCATTGATGAATTTTGACCTTGACCCGAAATTTTTTTGCCGAGTCGGCATTTTTCGTTTTCGTCGATATCTCGGAAACGGTGCGTCGTAGAGCGAAACGGACGTTATTTTCGGACTCGTCGCACTAGACAAACATGTCTATGGGGAATCATTGATGAATTTTGACCTTGACCCGAAATTTTTTTGCCGAGTCGGCATTTTTCGTTTTCGTCGATATCTCGGAAACGGTGCGTCGTAGAGCGAAACGGACGTTATTTTCGGACTCGTCACCCTAGACAAACATGTCTAAGGGGTATTATGGATTAACTTTGACCTTGACCCGAAATTTTTTTGCTGAGTCGGCAGTTTTTGTTTTCGTCGATATCTCGGAAACGGTGCGTCGTAGAGCGAAACGGATGGTATTATCGGACTCGTCGCCCTAGACAAACATGTCTAGCGGGTATTATGGATGAACTTTGACCTTGACCCGAAATTTGTCGACATTTTTCATTTTCGTCGATATCTAGTATTATAAATTATTCATCACACCGAAATGCCTCCAAGGCATCTTTAGGCCTTGACGTCTAGTTTATGATGGGGAAAGAACATATTATGTAGACTGTGAATGTTGCATGGTGGTATGGTGCCTCTTTTGGTAACCTCCACAAAATGTATTTAATGTATAGGTCTGCACTTCTCTGCAGGCAACTCATGAAAGCTGGAAATGTAGTTTGGATATACAAGGGGATTCATGGTATGTTATATTATACTATTTTTAGTGACCATGAACTTGATGATGGCATTGGATGAAAGTCAAGTTTGAGTCAACAACAAATGTGGGAATTGTTCCATAGCGACAAAACTGTTAGAGTTAGAGCTTAGTGTTGTATTACAAAGTCATGATGATATAGGACCACATTATACTAGTAACTATCAAAATCCATTTGATGAAATATTCTGGTTGCCTTATAATTCCGGTGAGCTACAGGGTCCTTGGCCCGATTAGTGAACACCTCCATATAACGTATTTATTCAATTAGTTCGAACAGCTAAAAATAATTAAATTTTGAAATGTTCGAATTATTAGATTCACGATAAAATCATCTGTCAAAACGGAAAAAAAAATGCAAACCCAGATTTATGATCATACACGAGTCGACAGATACCGTTCATCATCATGATCATGGTGGTTGGAACTAGGGCTTGTACTGTATGATTGATAGGTTACCCACAGACAACTAGCATTTTTAGAAAACTCGAATAACTGGCTGCTAAATCGCCCGGTAACTTGTTTATAATCTCACATTGATACTAAATTCTAGTCATATTGCATGTGCAATCGAGTCACTCGAATCGGAAAAACTTCGCAAACCGCCTGGCACTCTGAGGTCCGCGCTTTCAATATTTCTGCTCATATCGTACAGGTACATTATGAGCCCGTCATAATGTACCTCTATAGCTCATAATGGTAATTGCAAACACTGCCACCTGGCGAATATATCGCTGATTACTCATTTCGTAGACGAATCGTAGTGCTGCCGCCTGGTGAGTTGTCAGTTTTGGCATCTGACAAGTTGATTTCGTTCGTTGTTTCAATCGAAATTTTGATCGTAAATTTGCCTGTTCGAACTAAACGAGTCAATTTGAAAATTATTGTCTTCAATAGTTTTTGGTGTTCGAATTATTAGAGTGTTCGAACTAATTGAATAAATACGGTAATGAACATTTTTGCTAGGTCTCCAAGGTGTTCACTAATCAGAGGTTTGACTGTATTGCCAGAGACACGCAAACACGCCTGAGGTTATACTCTGGTCATTGTATTGTTCCGAAAGGTGTTGCTGAGTTAGATGTGGTAGTTAACAGCCAATCCTCCACTCTCAGGGTTGTGATTGTAAATGAAGGTAGCCCGATACTCAGTAAAGATGCTTGTGTTAACCTGGGTCTAGTCAAACGATGTACACCCACTGATGTGTCAGTGAGTGAGGTCAATCAAGCAAGTAGTGCTGCCAGCTTGAGTGTACAGGATGATCCGACTGATGAAATGTATTTAGAACAACATAGTAAGCTGTGTAATGATATTATTGCAAAGGCCAAATCAGATGGTTTGTTTGATGGACTTGGTGTGTTACAGAAACATGAGTATGAGTACATGAGTACAAAAACATTTATTTTTTATTTATTTTTATTTTTTTATTAGAAACATGAGAACAACATTAGTGTTAGACATGATGTTACACCAGTAAAGGAACCACCTCGTAGAGTGCCACACAAGATCCGTGATGATCTGAAACAAGAACTTGACCGTATGGAGTAGTTAGGTGTTCATTGTAAAGTAACTGAGCCGACTGAGTGGGTAAACTCTATGACCGTTGTACACAAGCCAAGCAAAACAAGAGTTTGTTTAGACCCACAGCGTCTGAACGAAGTGATAGTCCGTGAAATCTACCCAATGCGGTCACTAGAAGACGCGGCAGCGCAGATGCCAGGCGCGAGGGTATTCAGTGTTGTTGATGCAACAAGTGGCTACTGGCAGATTGAATTATCTGAAGAAGCGTCATACCTCACGACTTATAACACGCCTTTCGATAGATAATAGTTTCTACGTATGCCGTTTGGCATATCGTCCGCAAGCGAAATATGGCATCGAGCCATGGAAGCTGAGTTTGGCCATCTCAATGGCGTGGAAATCATCGTCGATAATTTCGTGATATGGGGACTTGATAATGTTGAACATGATGCGCGACTCGCAAAATTCCTCTGGCACATATGAGTCACTGGCCTGAAGCTTAATCTAAAGAAAAGTCGTTTCAGCACGAACCGTGTAACGTATGTAGGTCATGTACTGACCTCGAACGGTCTCGAACCTAATCCAAAACACATGAAGCTATATCGCAGATGCCAGAGCAAGACGATAAAGCTACCTTGCAGACTTTTCTTGGCATGGTAACATACCTCGGCAAATTTTTACCCAATTTATCTGAGCTGACCGCACCGCTTAGACAATTGCTAGAAAAAGGCGTTCTTTGGTGTTGGGGCTTGAGACATCAGCAAGCTTTTCAGAAGCTAAAACAGATTCTAGGAGAAGCCCCTGTCCTTAGGTATTATGATGCTAAGCTTCCTGTGACGTTGACCACCAACGCGGCGATGCATGGGTTGGGTGCCGTTATCGAACAAGCAAACCAACCAATTGCTTATGCATCAAGACGCACGAACAAAGCGGAGAAAAACTAGGCAACAATTGAGCACGAAATGAGCGTGATTCTCTTCAGATGTACTCGATTTCATGACTACATTTATGGCCAGAAAGTAGTCGTCGTAACTGATCACAAACCGCTGGTTGGCATCTTTGCAAAGCCACTGTATAAGCTGAGCCCTAGACTACAGCGCATGCGCACAAAATTGTCGGGGTACGACATCAAGTTGACGTGGAAACCTGGAAAGCGGTTGTTCGTCGCCGACGCATTAAGTCAAGCGGCTGTTGTAAATCAATGTTCAGTATCGCAGTTGGACAAATCGGAGGTCAATCTGATTATCAGTCAGCTTCCTGTGTCGCTAGAGAAATAGGCAGAGTTCCGTGACATGACCTCATCCTTGAAGTTTCCTGCATATCTCGGAAACATTGTGCATCGTAGAGCGAAACAGATGTTAATTTCGGACTCGTTGCCCTAGACAAACATGTCTAAGGGGTATTTGGAATGACCTTTGACCTTGAATTTTTAGGTTACCGGACCTATGGTCCGATAACCTATTGGCATGGCGTTGCGTCCGTCGTCCGTCCGTCGTCCGTTCACATTTTTATCTTTAAAGTATATGATCGAATCTTTCTGAAATTTTGCACAAAAATACCTAAAAATATTTCAAGGAAAGGTTTTTTTTTGTTTTTCGATTTTCGCATTTTTTTCAAAATGGCGGCCGTTTTCGACGAAAAATGCCTGATTTTGGACTTTGGCGGCCATTTTCTCAAAAACTGTTCAGTAACTTTTTTTCTTTTTGATACACAACACTCCTCATATGTACTCCTGTGATGTGTATAAGTTTCGTTGCGCTTGAATCGCTCAAAGTGGGCCATTTTGGGCCAAACTTGGCCCAAATGGGACTTTCCCATGTTAAATTTTCCTATGCTTTATAATGGGACACATTATGCCTTATATCTCACTTAATATTGAGATTAGAGACTAGGAATCAATTGTGGACATATAGGAAATGATATATGCTGAATATTCTCGTGACCTTGAGTTTGACCTCTGACCTCAGTTTCGAGGTCAAAGAACAAAATGGCTAATATCTCGCTTATTATCGACTTTACAGCTTAGAAATCAATTGTGGACATATAAGAAATGATATATACCGAATATTCTGATGACCTTGAATTTGACCTTTGACCTCATTTTCAAGGTCACAGGACAAAATGGCTAATATCTCACTTCTTATCGACTTTACAGCTTAGGAATCAATTATGAACATATAGGAAATGATATATGCAGATTATTGTCATGACCTTGAATTTGACCTTCGACCTCATTTTCAAGGTCACGGGACAAAATGGCTAATATCTCACTTATTATCGATTTTACAGCTTAGTGATCAATTGTGGACATGTAGGAAATGATATATGCTGAATATTCACGTGACCTTGAATTTGACCTTTGACCTCATTTTCAAGGTCACGGGACAAAATGGCTAATATCTCGCTTATTATCGACTTTACAGCTTAGGAATCAAATATGGACATACAGGAAAGGATATACGCTGAATATTCTGATGACCTCAAATTTGACCTTTGACCTTATTTTCAAGGTCACAGGACAAAATTGCTAATATCTCGCTTATTATCGACTTTACAGCTTAGGAATTAATTGTGAACATATAGGAAATGATATATGCTGAATATTCTCGTGACCTTGAATTTGACCTTTGACCTCATTTCCAAGGTCACAGGACAAAATTGCTAATATCTCGCTTATCATGCTTATTATCGACTTTATGGCTTAGGAATCAATTGTGAACATATAGGAAATGATATATGCTGGATATTCTCGTGACCTTGAATTTGACCTTTGACCTCATTTTCAAGGTCACAGGACAAAATGGCCAATATCTTGCTTATTAGCGACTTTGCAGCTTAGGAATCAATTGGTGAACTTATAGGAAATGATATATGCTGAATATTCTAGTGACCTTGAATTTGACCCTTGCCCTAAATTTCAAGGTTAGTCATTTTATTTTCAAGGTCAGAATACAAAATGGCTTATATCTCGCTTATTATCAAATTTACAGCTTAGGGGTCCATAGTGAACATATAGGAAATGATGTATGCTGAATATTTTGGTGATCTAGAATTTGACCTTTGATCTCATTTTCAAGGTCAGAGAACAAAATGGCTAATATGTCGCTTATTATCATCTTTACATCTGCCCCTGATGACGCCAGTGTGTCTTTGGATAAACTATTTGGTCGGGCTTTGTTTCTATTGCAAAATGTTGTATTTTACCTTTCTTATTGGCATCATCAAAATTTGATTGTATTGGTGGTAATAGATTGATACTTACATTTGTACCACTGAGTCGGTGTCACTACTGGCGGACGTTAAATCTGTTCCCGAGGATACCATCAACTCAGTAGCCTTCGGGCTTGTGATTGGGTACTTTTGTACTTGTCATGTATCTATTCCATGGGGTTAGATTCGGATTTCTAAATTATTTTCATAGGTTGTTGGGCAGTTGTATACTAATTCCATCTGGTGTACAGTAGAAACAACTACATTTAACACATTGTCTGCCCCTGAAGACGCCAGTGTGTCTTTGGATAAACTATTTGGTCGGGCTTTGTTTTGTTTCTATTGCAAAATGTAGTATTTTACGTTTCTTATTGGCATCATCAAAATCTGATTGTATTGGTGGTAATAGATTGATACTTACATTTACAGCATAGGAATCAATTGCGAATATAGATGAATGATATATACTGAATATTTTCATAACCTTGAACTTGAACTTTGACCTCATTTTCAAGGTCACATCACAGAATGGCTAGTGTCTCACTTATTATCGACTTTACAGCTTAGGAATTTATTGTGGACATACTAGAAGTGATATATTTGTTGAAAATTTCATGACCTTGAATTTATCAGTGACTTTATTTTCAAGGTCACTGGACAAAAGGCTAATATCTAAAATGTATATTGTCCGGTAACCTTTCTTAGCCCTTGGGCTAATTTTTCTGCTGAGTTGGGATTTTTCGTTTTCGTCGATATCTCGGAAACGACGCGTCGTAGAGCTAAACGGACGTTATCTTCGAATTCGTCGCCCTAGACAAACACGTCTATGGGCTATTATGGATGAATTTTGACCTTGACCTGAAATTTTTCTGCCCAGTCAGCATTTTTCGTTTTCATCGATATCTCGGAAACGGTGCGCCGTAGAGCGAAACGGATGTTATTTTCGGACTATTGGCATGACGTTGAGTCCGTCCGTCATCCATATATGTTGAATAATCTCATGACCTTGAACCTTTGACCTCATTTCCAAGGTCACAGGACAAAATTGCTAATATCTTGCTTCTCTATTGACTTTATAGCTTGGGAACCAATTGTGGACATATATAAAACGATATGCGCTGAATATTTCGATGACCGTGAATTTGACCTTGACCTTATTTTCAAATCACAAAATGGCTAATATCTCACTAATTATCTACTTTACAGCTTAGGAATCAGTTGTGGTCAAACTCCAGATGATATATGCTGAATATTCTCGTGACCTCGAATTGACCAATGACCTTATTTTCAAGGTTATCGGACAAAAGGCTAATATCTAAAATATAATTGTCTGGTAACCTTTCATAGCCCTTGGGCCAATTTATTTTTTTTTCATTTTTCGTCGACATTTTGGAAATGATGTGTCGTAGAGCCCATGGTAAACATGTTATAAAAACTAGACGCTTCCGGTCGCCTACGACCGCTTGGGTGTATCCCCCGTAGCCCTATCATCTCTGTTGCCCCAAATATATCACTGTCAAGTGTGAAAAACTAGAGCAAGGGCTAAAAAAGATTACCAGAGAAATGTTAAATCTCAAGTCACAACTGTTTTCTTTTCCCCAACAAAATTGCTGCACTGATTTTCCGAGGTTATTGAAGGTCGAATTCAAAATCACCACTGAAATCTCTTTATATGAATTTCCATTCGACATGTTTGATAAAATAACGAAAATACAGATAGATCAATCTTTTCACCTATTTATACTTCAACTCAGAATATTTTACAAACTTGGTTCCAAGTTGAAATTCAAAGTAAAATTCGACCAAAAATGCATTTCAAGATGACAAAATTGGAGCCAGATTGAACTTCTCCCCATAAGTTATATATCGATTCATAATACATGTATGTGCCAAACATGGTTTCAAGTTGAAATTCAAAGTAAAAGTTAATCAAAACTGCATTTCAAGATGACAAAATTGGAGTCAGATCAAACTTTTCATCATGAGTTATATTTTAACTCATAATACCTGCCCAACTTGATTTCAAGTTGAAATTCAAATTAAAGTTGACCAAAACTGCATTTCAAGATGACGAAATTGGAGTCAGATCAAACTTTTTGCCATGAGTTATATTTCAACTCATAATATGTGCCAAACTTGGTATGAAGTTGAAATTCAATGTAAAAGTTGACCAAAACTGCATTTCAAGATGACGAAATTGGAGCCAGATAGAACTTTTCGTCATAAGTTATATTTTAACTCATACTATGTGCCAAACTTGGTTTCAAGTTGAAATTCAAGCTAAAAGTTTACCAAAACTGCATTTCAAAATGAAGAAATTGGAGCCAGATCAAACTTTTCATCATAAGTTATATTTTAACTCATAATATGTGCCAAACTTGGTTTCAAGTTGAAATTCAAACTAAAAATTGACCAAAACTGCATTTCATGATGACGAAAATGGAGCCAGATCGAACTTTTCACCATAAGTTATATTTCGACTTATAATATGTGCCAAACATGCCTTCAAGTTGAAATTCAAAGTAAAAGTTGACCAAAACTGCATTTCACGATGACGAAATTGGAGCCAGATCGAATTTTTCACCATAAGTTATAATTTAACTCATAATTTGTGCCAAACATGGTCTCAAGTTGAAATTCAAAGTAAAAGTTGATCAATGTTTTCATAAAAAGCTATTGTGATCAATAATAGACTTAACTAGCAAAAAAATAATGTTAACTTATTTGGTCACAGCCATAAAATCTCTACTGGACAAAGCCTTCACCTTGTTGAGCCCAATAATAAATATTTCTTGTCTTAACTATTTTCATTGTGGTCAATAATAGACTTAACATGTAAAAATAAAGTTAACTTATTCGGTTACACCCAGAAATTTCTACCGGACAAAACCTTAACCTTGTTGAGCTCAATAATAATTGTTTCTCATCTTAACTATTTTTATTGAGGTCAATAATAGACTTAACTAGCAAAAAAAATGTTAACTTATTTGGTTACAGACATAAAATGTCTACTGGACAGAATCTTTACCTTGTTGAGCCCAATAATATATATTTCTTGTCTTAACTATTTTTATTGTGGTCAATAATAGACTAAACTAGTAAAAATAATGTTAACTTATTCAGTACACCCATGAAATCTGTACTGGACATACTTTCACCTTGTTGAGCTTAATAATAAATATTTCTCATCTTAACTATTTTTATTGTGGTCAATAATAGACCTAACTATTTTTATTGTGGTCAATAATATATATATATATATATATATATATCATTTATTTCGCATCGCCTTGATACAATTGTTGAGTATGGAACAGAAAGCACAATACAATTGTTAAATATAATTGATTCAATTGTTTGGAGTGTAGAACATAGAAACTATATTACGTAATGCATAGAAAATCTATGATTGCCCTGACTTCTTCAGGGTCAAGTACTGAATTCAGCGAACCATCTCTCAATAAACATAGTTCTCGAATTGTTTTACCACAATGTTGACAATCTGCGTCACACATATATTGCTGGGTTATACATTGCTTTAACTTTGACAAAGCATGATCAAACACACAGTCATCATTCACGTTTAATTTATACAACAAAAACCTTCTATTGGCCGCCACCGATGTGGTTGAGAAAGAACATAGATTACAACATAATTTTACAATTGAATTATGGCTGTTACAAGCCTTGCGATAGAAATTAAGGAACCTGTTCATGAGATCAACTTCAATATTTTTGCCGATAAGATGATGCAATATAGACCCATGGCTTCTCCATGGTAATCCCCATATTTTACGAACGCATTTCCTCCACGCAGTATATAGGCGCTTAATAGTATCACTATCAAGTTTCCATAACACACTGCCGTAATAACTAGTACAATATGTGTTGAACATAAATGCTTTAACCTCAGAATTGCAACTGCTAAACCTGGAATTGACGAAGTTTGTTCGATAACAGATATCACTCACAGCTGTATTAATTGCGGTGTGAAGACAATTCAGACCAATAGGGTGACCTAACCCTTAACTTAACTAGTGAAAATAATGTTAACTTATTCGGTTACACCAATGAAATTTGTACTGGACAAAACATTTACCTTGTTGAGGTTAATAATAAATATTTCTTGTCTTAACTATTTTTATTGTGGTCAATAATAGACTTAACTATTAAAAATAATGTTAACTTATTCAGTTACACCCATGAAATCTGTACTGGACAAAACCTTTACCTTGTTGAGCTTAATAATAAACGTTTCTCGTCTTAACTATTTTTATTGTGGACAATAATAGACTTAACTAGTAAAACTAATGTTAACTTATTCAGTAATATTGTCCTGTTCTCACTGAAAACAGTACTTCAGTTCCCCATTCTGAACAAGAAACCAGTGTCATTACCTTCCATTGTACAGGCTATTGGAATGATCGTACATGTCAAAATGGATATTTCAAAATTCTGTAATAAGTTAGGCTGTTAACAAATTAATATTTATATGATCATTCTAAAAAACGATTGGTTTCGTGTGACAACCCTTCCCAACAACACTTCCAAATATTATCGAGATTCGTCAAAAATTGCCATCTGTAGAGCGTTCACAAGCCATGTGTCTCAAACAGGCTGTTTTCAATGCAAAATGTGTCCCCAAACGACCAATTCAGTTGCCACGGCAACCAAAATCGATTGGTGTCGGGATCTTACCATTATATATGTGCCTGCAAAAAATAATGGTGATCGGGTGAGAATTGCGGCCTGTAGCGCGTTCACGAGCCATGTGTCTCAAACAGGCTGTTTTCAATGCAAAATGTGTCCCCAAACGACCAATTCAGTTGCCACGGAACCAAAATCGATTGGTGTCGGGATCTTACCATTATATATGTGCCTGCAAAAAATAATGGTTATCGGGTGAGAATTGCGGCCTATAGCGCGTTCAGAAGAAAATCTCTGCGGACGCGGACGACGAAGCCAAATCCATAGTCTCGGGGGATACAATTATAAATTAGTCTTAACACAGAAATGCCACCAAGCATCTTTAGGCCTTGACGTCTAGTAATATTAGGAGCATTTAGGAAGTCTTTTGATGGCTTGTCCTTGACCTCCGATGACCTTGAGTACTAAATCTCAATGTCAGGTCTGGCATGAAATGTGTAAATTGGCTTGTGGGGCTGAATCACTTGCACATACATGTACAGGTTAGGATAGCATTATTAGCATATAGGAAGTCAGATATGGTACATCGTTTGGTGACCTTGAGGTTGACTTAATCAAGTTCACGCATGACTTGAAATGTGTAAATTGGCCTTTTTAATATGGACAAAATACTTGTAGATAGACATCATATTTGTATTATGAATATACATTGTATGCAAAGTTATATGCAGTACACCTACATATAATGGTGACATTGAAATTCACAAAGATGATCTTGATTTGTAAATTTCAATGTCATATCTCACCTGTCGAGCTTGAACCAAACTTGTCCAGTAACCTATCTTAGCCCCTTGGTCTAATTTTCTGTCTGTGTGTCCCATAGGGCTGACCCGATGTGTGCTGGTTACCATGGTTACAGAGGAACAGTTCATGGTTGATGCGGAGTATTTGGTGAAGCAGTCTTCGCTGATAGGGGACACATGGCATCTGGAGCGGCCCCGGGGAGCTGTCCCTTACCTAGTGCACTGGTCAACAACTTGCTTACAGTTCATCGATCCAGCGGGCAACTTGCAATCAGACTCACTATACCACCGATCAGAATTGGTTCAGAACAGCCTCAAGCAGTCAGAACTGGTCCAAAATAGCACTGACCTGTCAGAACTGGTCCAAAATAGCACTGACCAGTCAGAACTGGTCCAAAAAAGCACTGACCAGTCAGAACTGGTCCAAAATAGCACTGACCAGTCAGAACTGGTCCAAAATAGCACTGACCAGTCAGAACTGGTCCAGTTGGAACACCATGTTCTGTACAGTCAATCTTACTCTGTCCCCGTGCTGTACTTCAATGCTTACTGCCAGAACGGTCGTTTGCTTTCGCTAGAACACTTGTGGAATCTGGTGCCAAAGGAGTACAAACTTCGCTTGTCATCTGACCGCTGGACTTTGTTGACACAGACAGAGCATCCATTACTACGGCGACCATTCTACCACCTACACCCCTGCAAGACGGCAGTGTTCCTGACACAACTGACAGACTTGACCAACAGCAACCGCTTGCTAGCCTGGCTCAGTGCTGTGGGTCCTGTTGTGCACCTGAATATGTCTCTAGAATACTGCGGTAACCACAGCAACACCAGCTGTCGACCAGAAGGAATTGTAATTAGGCATCCCGATTGAAAATCGGGAGGCCTTATGTTTTTGTCTGTTTTTTTTTTTTTTTTTTTCTTTTTTTTTTTTTTTTTTTTTTTTTTTTTTTTTTTTTTCTTCCGCCGTTCGGTTTCCGGATCATAACTCTTGAACGCCTCGATCTATCTTTCCGAAATTTTCACAGCTCATCCGAAATACTTTGCTCCTAACCCCTATTGTTTTTCGTCGAGACCCGAAATCCAAGATGGCCGCCAGCGGCCATTTTGGAAAAAAAAATCGGGCGATTCCTGTCAATGTCATAATTTGATTTTTTTTTTTTCTTCCGCCGTTCGGTTTCCGGATCATAACTCTTGAACGCCTCGATCTATCTTTCCGAAATTTTCACAGCTCATCCGAAATACTTTGCTCCTAACCCCTATTGTTTTTCGTCGAGACCCGAAATCCAAGATGGCCGCCAGCGGCCATTTTGGAAAAAAAAATCGGGCGATTCCTGTCAATGTCATAATTTGATTCAGGCAATTTCCAGGGGGAAAAAATTTTTTGGGTGTATTTTTTTTTGGACTTAGAATTTTTCCCTCGCCTGCCCCCATGCAGATGTAATACTGTGACTGAGCCATGCTACTGTATTCACTGACTGCAGCCTGCATGTCCAGCATGAGGCTAGGCTCTGCCCTCTCAGCCAGTGCAGTATATGAGAGCCCTGCTCAGTAATGCCTGTGATAAGGCAATACCCCCCCCCCCCCTCTCCCTCCCCCACCTCCACTGTCAGCCAGTCTAATCTGCATATGAATGTAGCAATGTATCAGTGACTTGTATGCACTGCCCCTCTTACCCCCCCCCCCCCCCTCTCCTGTCCCCTCACCCCAGTTTACTATACTAACACCAACAAGTTGGAACGATGCCCTCCTTCCCTTTCTAAAGAAAACAATAGGTGGTTATCTGGTGCCAAAGGAGTACAAACTTCGCTTGTCATCTGACCGCTGGACTTTGTTGACACAGACAGAGCATCCATTACTACGGCGACCATTCTACCACCTACACCCCTGCAAGACGGCAGTGTTCCTGACACAACTGACAGACTTGACCAACAGCAACCGCTTGCTAGCCTGGCTCAGTGCTGTGGGTCCTGTTGTGCACCTGAATATGTCTCTAGAATACTGCGGTAACCACAGCAACACCAGCTGTCGACCAGAAGGAATTGTAATTAGGCATCCCGATTGAAAATCGGGAGGCCTTATGTTTTTGTCTGTTTTTTTTTTTTTTTTTTTCTTTTTTTTTTTTTTTTTTTTTTTTTTTTTTTTTTTTTTCTTCCGCCGTTCGGTTTCCGGATCATAACTCTTGAACGCCTCGATCTATCTTTCCGAAATTTTCACAGCTCATCCGAAATACTTTGCTCCTAACCCCTATTGTTTTTCGTCGAGACCCGAAATCCAAGATGGCCGCCAGCGGCCATTTTGGAAAAAAAAATCGGGCGATTCCTGTCAATGTCATAATTTGATTTTTTTTTTTTCTTCCGCCGTTCGGTTTCCGGATCATAACTCTTGAACGCCTCGATCTATCTTTCCGAAATTTTCACAGCTCATCCGAAATACTTTGCTCCTAACCCCTATTGTTTTTCGTCGAGACCCGAAATCCAAGATGGCCGCCAGCGGCCATTTTGGAAAAAAAAATCGGGCGATTCCTGTCAATGTCATAATTTGATTCAGGCAATTTCCAGGGGGAAAAAATTTTTTGGGTGTATTTTTTTTTGGACTTAGAATTTTTCCCTCGCCTGCCCCCATGCAGATGTAATACTGTGACTGAGCCATGCTACTGTATTCACTGACTGCAGCCTGCATGTCCAGCATGAGGCTAGGCTCTGCCCTCTCAGCCAGTGCAGTATATGAGAGCCCTGCTCAGTAATGCCTGTGATAAGGCAATACCCCCCCCCCCCCTCTCCCTCCCCCACCTCCACTGTCAGCCAGTCTAATCTGCATATGAATGTAGCAATGTATCAGTGACTTGTATGCACTGCCCCTCTTACCCCCCCCCCCCCCCCCCTCTCCTGTCCCCTCACCCCAGTTTACTATACTAACACCAACAAGTTGGAACGATGCCCTCCTTCCCTTTCTAAAGAAAACAATAGGTGGTTATATAATGATGACCCAAACTGAAGATAACAGCTTTGAAGGTCTGCCTGGGCCTTGGTTGCCGGTCAATTGTTCATTGTATTCAGTTAAAACAGCACTGTGTTTATCTGGATGAAACTACATGCATTGTTTTGTTTTCTAGCTGTATTTCACATGCAGTGACCAAATTATCATTGTTTTACTTAGCCAGAACCCAGAATAATTTCCTTTTTGCTTGTATTATGAATGTCTGTCATGTCTGTACATTTAATACCTATTGAGATTAAAACAAATATCTGATGGACATTTGTCTAGTGAGCAACTGCTATAGTTTGAACTCTCACTCCCACCTGTGTTCAATAATCCTGGTATATGTATTATAACAGCTCATCCGAAATACTTTGCTCCTAACCCCTATTGTTTTTCGTCGAGACCCGAAATCCAAGATGGCCGCCAGCGGCCATTTTGGAAAAAAAAATCGGGCGATTCCTGTCAATGTCATAATTTGATTCAGGCAATTTCCAGGGGGAAAAAATTTTTTGGGTGTATTTTTTTTTGGACTTAGAATTTTTCCCTCGCCTGCCCCCATGCAGATGTAATACTGTGACTGAGCCATGCTACTGTATTCACTGACTGCAGCCTGCATGTCCAGCATGAGGCTAGGCTCTGCCCTCTCAGCCAGTGCAGTATATGAGAGCCCTGCTCAGTAATGCCTGTGATAAGGCAATACCCCCCCCCCCCCCCCCCCTCTCCCTCCCCCACCTCCACTGTCAGCCAGTCTAATCTGCATATGAATGTAGCAATGTATCAGTGACTTGTATGCACTGCCCCTCTTACCCCCCCCCCCCCCCCCCTCTCCTGTCCCCTCACCCCAGTTTACTATACTAACACCAACAAGTTGGAACGATGCCCTCCTTCCCTTTCTAAAGAAAACAATAGGTGGTTATATAATGATGACCCAAACTGAAGATAACAGCTTTGAAGGTCTGCCTGGGCCTTGGTTGCCGGTCAATTGTTCATTGTATTCAGTTAAAACAGCACTGTGTTTATCTGGATGAAACTACATGCATTGTTTTGTTTTCTAGCTGTATTTCACATGCAGTGACCAAATTATCATTGTTTTACTTAGCCAGAACCCAGAATAATTTCCTTTTTGCTTGTATTATGAATGTCTGTCATGTCTGTACATTTAATACCTATTGAGATTAAAACAAATATCTGATGGACATTTGTCTAGTGAGCAACTGCTATAGTTTGAACTCTCACTCCCACCTGTGTTCAATAATCCTGGTATATGTATTATAATAACAGTCAAGTTTCACCATTAGAAAAGAAAAGAAAAATTGGGGGATGCCACAAAGCCTATAGGCTTTTATGTCTAGTTCCTTAAAGCACACAGAATGGAATACATTGTTGCTGCCTGTATACAAAATCAAAATGTTTGTTAGAAAAAATCTGCATGCCTACACATATTGTGCGGTTTGTTTATCATGTTTATTGATACATGTATTTTAAACTAGACCATCTCTCGTCACTGATGACTACTGGGGTGTATCCCCCATCCGCGTCGCCCGAAACAGTTCAAAGCACAAATAAGATCATGACATTCCTTTCATCAATATCCGTAATAAATTCTCCAGAACTCTTAAAACAATATTTTATTGATCTTTCTTTTTATCACAAAATAATTTTCTGAATATTGGCTTTACAAAAGACAATAATAGACTTAACTGGTGAAATTCATGTGATTTTCCAAATAATTAATGATCCTTGCTCTAACTATTTTTAGGTTAAGTTTTTTGGATTATTAGCCATTTTGTCCTTTGACCTTAGAAATGAGGTCAAAGGTCGAATCAAGGTCATAGCAATATTCAGCATATATCATTTTCTGAGTGTTCACAAATGATTCCTAAGTTGTGAAGTCGATAATAAGCGAGATATTAGTCATTTTGTCCGGTGACCTGGAAATTTAGGTCAAAGGTAAAATTCAAGGTCACGGGAATAATCTGTATATATCATCATGATCATTTCCTATACATGTATGTTCACGGTTGATTCCCAAGCTGTAAAGTTGATAATAAGAGAGATATTAACCATTTTGTCCTGTGACCTTGAAAATTAGGTCGAAGGTCAAATTCAATGTCACAACAATATTCAGAATGTATCATTTCCTTTATGTTCACAATTGATTCCTAAGCTGTAATGTCAATAATAAGTGAGATATTAGCCTGTCCTGTGACCTTGAAAATTATGTCAAATTATTATTTCCTATATGTCGACAACTGATTCATAATCTCTAATTTCAATAATAAGTGAGATATTTGGAAAAATGTGCCCCAGTATAAAACATAGGAGAATTTAACATGGGAAAATCCCATTTGGGCCGAGTTTGGGCAACGAAACTTATACATGTCACAGGGGTACATACATGTATGAGGAGTGTTATGCATCAATAAGAAAAAAATTAGCTAATATAGGTTACCGGACAATATAATTATAATAGCTATTTTGTCCCGTGACCTTGAAAATAATACATAATTTCCTATACGTTCACATTTGATTACTAAGATGTAAATTCAGTAATAAGAGAGATACTAAGTATTGGTCATTATATCCTGTGACCTTGAAAGGGAAATGAAAAGTAAATTAAAGGTCATCAGAATATCCAGCATATATCATTTGCTGAATGTCCACAATAGAATCCTATGTTGTAAATTTGATAATAAGATATTAGCCAAGTTGTATTGTGAGACCTTGGAAATGAAGTCGAACGTCAAATTCAAGGTCACGACAATATTCAGCATTTATCATTTCCTATATAGGTCTACAATTGATTCCTAATCTGTAAAGTTGATAATTAGCCATTCTGTGCTCTGACCTTGAAAACGAGGTCAAAGATCAAATTCAAACTCACGAAAATATTCAGCATATATTATTTACTATCTGTCCACGATTGATTCATGAGCAGTAAATTCGATAATGAGGGAGATATTAGCCATTTTGTGCTCTGACCTTGAAAATGAGGTCAAAGGTCAAATTCAAGGTCATCAGAATATTCGGCATACATCATTTCCTATACGTCCACAATTTAGTCTCAAGTTATAAAGTGGATAATAAGCGAGATATTAGCGGTATTATTCTTTGACCTTGAAAATGAGGTCAAAGGTAAAATTCAAGGTCATCAGAAAATTCGGACTAGCACTACTGCACAATTGTAGCACACTGTGCAGAATTGATTTCTGAGCTGTAAAGTCGATAATAAGCCAGATAATGTATTAGCGATTTTGTGCTTTGACCTTGAAAATGAGGTCAAAGATCAAATTCAAAGTCATGACAATAATCAGCATATATCATTTCCTATGTCTCCAAAATTGATTCCTAGTCTCTAATCTCTATTCAGTGAAATATTAGACATGATGTGTCCTATTATAAAGCATATGAGAATTGAACATGAGAAAGCCCATTTGGGACCCGTCGAGAAAATGAAAAGGTATGAGGTATGTGAGAGCAATCTTTTGAAATAAAGTCTCAAAACTGTCTGAACAGTTTTTGAGAAAATGGCTGCCAAAGTCAGAAATTGGCCGTTTTTCGGCAAAAATGGCCACCATTTTGAAGAAAAAAATATGAAAATCCAAAAAACATAGGCCCAAGGGACCTGTAGCTTACCGGCTAGCCAATAGGTGATCGGACCGATGGTCTGGTTAACTTCAAGGTTACAAGTATATTCAGCATATATCATTTCCTATATGGCCACATTTGATTTCTAAGCTGTAAAGTTGATAATAAGCGAGATGATAGCCATTTTGTGCTTTGACCTTGAAAATTAGGTCAAAGGTCAATTTCAAGGTCATCAGAGTATTCGACATATATCATTTCCTATATGTCCGCAATTGATTCCTAAGCTGTAAAGTCGATAATAAGGGAGATATTAGCCATTTTGTGCTTTGACCTTGAAAATGAGGTCAAAGGTCACATTCAAGGTCATGAGAATATTTAGCTTATATCATTTCTCATATGTCCACAATTGATTCCCAAGCTGTAAAGTTAATAATTAGCGAGATATTAGCGATTTTGAGCTCTGACCTTGAAAATGAGGTCAAAGGTCAAATTCAAGGTCATGAGAATATTCAGCATATATCACTTCCTATATGTCCACAATTGATTCCGAGTCTCTAAAATCAATATTAAGTGAGATATCAAGAACATTGTGGCCCATTACAAAGCATCTTTTCAACATGGGAAAGTCCTATTTGGGCCCAGTAAACAACATCAAAATGGCCGCCACACACAGACCATATGAACTTCGATGTTACCATTACATGTATGTGTGCGGCATTTGATATTCTATATTTTGGGTGGAATCGTTTAGGCCGCTCAGGTCAATTTACACATTCCAAGTCAGACATTTGGCACTCAAGGTCATCTGACGTCAAGTTCAAGGTCATCATTAGTTGTGCCATATATGTCTTCCTATATGTTCATAATGCAAACATGAGCTGTATCTGCAAGCATTTCATCTACAGAGGCAAATCTGGGCATTTTTTGACCCCAAAATGGCTGTTTTGACCTTTCAAGGTCATCGAAGGTCAAATTCAAGGTCACCACACAAGTCGCCATATATGACTTCCCATTTGAAAGTGCCAATTTCTAAGCTCTATCTTTAAGCGTTCTATGAGTACAGACCGAACAGCTCCCATTTTGAAGGAAAAAAGTGCCGAAAATTTTCTAAGTCCAAAATTTTTTTCAAAGGGTGAAAATTTTTTTTTGCTTAGAAATGGCCCAAAATGGATAGTAATTTTTTTTCGCCGACTCGTCAAAAATTCAAAATGGCCGCCACACTGAGATCGGCGATTCAAGGGCAACAAAACTTATACACGTCACAGAGGTATATAAGAGGAATCTTCTTAAGCAAAAATCTCAAAACTGATCAGACAGTTTTTGAGAAAATACAGACCAGGTGCAAATTTGAGCGTTTTTCGACCCAAAAATGGCTGTTTTGACCTTTCAAGGTCATCGAAGGTCAAATTCAAGGTCACCACACAAGTCGCCATATATGACTTCCCATTTGAAAGTGCCAATTTCTAAGCTCTATCTTCAAGCGTTCTATGAGTACAGTCCGGACAGCTCCCATTATGAAGGAAAAAAGTGCCGAAATTTTTCTAAGTCCAAAATTTTTTTCAAAGGGTGAAAATTTTTTTTTGCCCTAGAAATGGCCCAAAATGGATAGTAATGTGATTTGGGGCGGAAAAATTTTTTTTCGCCGACCCGCCAAAAATTCAAAATGGCCGCCACACGGAAACCGGCGAATTTAGGGCAACCAAACTTATACATATCACAGAGGTATATGAGGGGAATCTTTTGAAACCAAAAACTCAAAACTGATCAGACAGTTTTTGAGAAAATGGCCGTCAAAGTCCAAAATTGAGCGTTTTTCGACAAAAACGGCCGCCATTTTGAAAAAAATGCGAAAATCAAAAAACAAAAAAATACCTCCTTCTCAAAATATTTTTAGGCATTTTTGTGCAAAATTTCAGAAAGATTTGATCGTTAACTTTAAAGATAAAAATGTTAACGCCGGACGGACGACGGACGCAACGCCATGCCAATAGGTTATCGGACCAAAGGTCCGGTAACCTAAAAATAAAAAAAAACGTCTGGGGGTATTGACCCAATACATATTCACACAAATTTATGGACAAATTCATCAGCCCAAAAAAAAAAAAGTTAACGGATGATGTGGCGGACGACCACAATGACGACGACGGATGACGGATGAAAAACCACGACAATAGCTCATCGGCCCTTACGGTGCGGTTCCTTGTTGACTCCGGCTCAGAGGTCACCCTCGTCGCCATGGAGACGTACAAGCGGATGGAGCTGCGGGATCCTGGCAGTTACAAGCTCTACGGAGCTGGTAACAACAATATCCGTATCCACCGACTGATCGACCTCCCGGTCAAACTGGGAGGTATCACCTATACTACAGAGGCGATCGTCGCGCATATCGGGGCAGCCGGGATCATTGGGATGAACTTTCTACGGATCCACCGGGTAGTGCCGGACTTCTGTTCCGGCGAACTCCGGATTGGAGGAGACATTCATTATCTCTTCCGCGAGAGTCCGTCCCGTTCCAGCTCCGGGCGGCGCGCACCACAATAGTGCCGCCCTTGAGCGAGGCCAGACCGCGCCTCCCACGCATGATCCTCGATGGTCACCCTTGCTTAGTACAACCTGTGAGTAACTTCGCCCAGGATACAGGGCTCGGAGGGACTTTGGTCAAGTCTGATACGCGCGCGATGCCCATTCTTGTGGTGAATCCCACTGACGCTCCAGTTGTACTGCGCCGCGTGAGCGTAGCAGCCATTGCTACCTTCGCAGCGTCTAGCCGGGTTATTCCTGACGATGATCCATTCACCCTGCCGGACCATTTGGAATGTCGCGTTCCGAAGGACCGGCTTGATGAGGACCAGCGTCAAGCTCTCCGCAAGCTGCTCCAGCAGTATGCGAATGTGTTCATGAGTCCTGGCGGTGCGGTTGGCAAAACAGATATAGCCAGACACCAAATCAACCTCCTGGACGAGCGTCCTATCAAACAACGTCTACGGCGAGCAGCCATAGTGCACCAAGAGGTCATTGACCGGGAGGTGCAGAAGATGCTCGAGCTAGACATCGAACCCAGTGATAGCCCTTGGGCCAGTCCTGTGGTTATGGTGAAAAAAAAGGATTGCTCATGGAGGTTCTGCGTAGGTTCGGCCCGATGGAGGTTCGGCCCGAGCCACAGGAGCCAACCCCCGCACACGGACCCGCCGTTACAGGCGCTGGCATCCCGCATTCGACCCGAAGGTGCGGCTCGTGGGTCCCGTCTGCGCCTCGGGCGAGTCTGAGTATGAGTGGCAGTTGCCCCCTGTGGTAATGACCGCTGGTACGCAGTGGGATGTAACGGATAAGGAACCGACCTACCTAGGCGGCCACTCTCTGGCGCAGCTGGCTGCTAAGCAACGAGCTGACAGTGCTCTGGCACCAGTTATATAGGCCCTTGAGGCCGTACAGAAACCTTCCAAGGCTGAGCGGAAGACCTACAAGGAGGAGACAATCTTTAGTCTCCCAGTGGGAATGCCTCGCTCTCTGGAAAGGCCTACTATGCTGGCGCTATGAGGCACTGAGCCCGCTACCTCCTATTTGGCAGTTGGATTTCGGTTGAGGTGCGCATAAAAGTACTCTATCAGCTAAACGACCTCCGGGTGACCGGCCATCTCAGCATCCGAACAACCCAACGAAAACGAAAAATGACGACTCAGCAAAAAAATTTCGGGTCAAGGTCAAATTTCATCCAAAATACCCTTAAGACATGTTTGTCTAGGGCGACGAGTCCGAAAATAACGTACATTTCACTCTATGATGTACCGTTTCCGAGATATGCAGGAAGCCTCAAGGATGATCCAGCAAAAAACTAGACGTCAAGGCCTGAAGATGCCTTGGGGCATTTCGTGTGAGTTCTATTCCTACCTAACATATACCTAAGAGACCGCGTCTAGAACCATGATGACTCTGAACTGTCCGTGGTCAAAGTTTAAGTGACATACCCCGCCCTTAGGCATCTTTGCGTTTCGCTCTACGACGGACCGTTTCTGAGATACATGTACGGCAAACAGGAAGTGCTGAGTCGGCGAAAAAAAAAATCGACACCAGAAGTCGTCTCGACCCAAGATACCCTCTAGACTAGTTAGCCTAGTGCCAGGAGGCCGAAATTAAGCTCCGTTTCGCTGTACGACGCACCATTTCCGAGATACAGCCAAACAGGAAGTGCCGAGTCGGTGAAAAAAAAAATTGACACCAGAAGACGTCTCGGCCCAAGATACCCTCTAGACTAGTTTGTCTAGTACCAGAAGGCCGGAATTGAGCTCCGTTTCGCTCTACGACTCACAATTTCCAAGATACGGCCAAACAGGAAGTGCCGAGTCGGAGAAAACAAATTCGACACCAGGGGTTGTCTCGACCCAAAATACCCATAAGCCTAGTTTGTCTAGTGCAAGGAGGCCGGAATTGAGCTCCGTTTCGCTCCACGACGCACCGTTTTCGAGATACGGCCAAACAGGAAGTGCCGAGTCGGAGAAAATAAATTCGACACCAGGGGTCATCTCAACCCAAAATGCCCACTAGACTAGTTTGTCTAGTACCAGAAGGCCGGAATTGAGCTCCATTTCGCTCTACGACACACCGTTTCCGAGATACGGCCAAACAGGAAGTGCGAGTCGCGAAAAAAAATTCGACACCAGGGGTCGTTTCGACCCAGGATACCCACTAGACTAGTTTGTCTAGTGCCAAAAGGCCGGAATTGAGCTCCGTTTCCCTGTATGATGCACCGTTTCCGAGATACAGCCAAACAGGAAGTGCCGATTCGGCGAAAAAAAAAATCGACACCAGGGGTTGTCTCGACCCAAAATACCCACTAGACTAGTTTGTCTAGTGCCAAAAGGCTGGAATTGAGCTCCGTTTCGCTCTACGACGCACCGTTTCCGAGATACGGCCAAACAGGAAGTGCCGAGTCGGCGAAAAAAAATTCGACACCAGGGGTCGTCTCGACCCAAGATAGACTAATTTGTCTAGGGCCAGGAGGCCGAAATTGAGCTCCGTTTCGCTCTACGGCACACCGTTTCCGAGATACGGCCAAACAGGAAGTGCCGAGTCGGCGAAAATAAATTCCACACCAGGGGTCGTCTCAACCCAAGATACCCACTAGACTAGTTTGTCTAGTGCCAGAAGGCTGGAATTGAGCTCCATTTCGCTCTACGACGCACCGTTTCCGAGATACGGCCAAACAGAAGTGCCGAGTTGGCGAAAAAAAATTCGACACCAGGGGTCGTCTCGACCCAAGATACCCACTAAACTATTTTGTCTAGGGCCAGGATGCCGAAATTGAGCTCCGTTTCGCTCTACGACGCACCGTTTCCGAGATATGCATGAAAGCCTCAAGGATGAATCAGCAAAAATTCTTTCGAGCTCTAGGTCAAAGGTCGTTCGACGAATTGATCCCAAAATCAATAGGGTTCTTCCTTGGTGGTATATGAACTCCCATGCAAAGAATACTTGCCATTGCATGAATACTTTTTGAGTTATCGCTCGGAAACCAAGTCTCAAAATCAACCTTGATTTCATCCTCACGGACCTCACGGACCCCGGAGCTGTAATATTTCTGACCAGTGGTGTAAATTTGGACAAGATCCGTTCAGGCGTTCCCGAGTTATTGATCGGAAACCAAAACGGCGGAAAGTGAAAAAAAAGAAGAAGAAAAAAAAAAAGAAAGAAAAAAAAAACAGACAAAACCATAAGGGCATTTCGGGCCGAAATGCCCTAATTATTTCGACCTCTAGGTCAAAAGTCGTTTGACGGATCGATCCCAAAATCAATAGGGTTTTTCCCTGGTGGTATACAAACCTCCATGCAAAATTTTGCAAATATTGGCTGAATATTTTCGAGTTATCATCCAGAAACCAAGACTCAAAATCATCCTTGATTTCATCCTCACGGACCTCATAGCCGGATCAAAAAAATAATACCCCTTAGACATGTTTGTCTAGGGCGATGAGTCCAAAAATAACATCCGTTTTGCTCTACGACGTACCGTTTCTGAGATATGCAGTAAGCCTCAAGGATGAATCAGAAAAATTAGCCCAAAGGCTAAGATAGGTTACCGGACAATTTTGGTTTGGCCATGGCAGCATTGGCAGGTAACAGACCTTGAGATTTACCAATCAAGGTTCGCAGTGTAAACATATGACCTTGGGATTTACCAATCAAGGTCATCCGTATGAACTTCGATGTAACCATTACATGTATGTGTGCGGCATTTGATATTCTATATGTTGGGTGGAATCGTTTAGGCCGCTCAGGTCAATTTACACATTCCAAGTCAGACATTTGGCACTCAAGGTCATCTGACATCAAGTTCAAGGTCATCATTAGTTGTGCCATATATGTCTTCCTATATGTTCATAATGCAAACATGAGCTCTATCTGCAAGCATTTCATCTACAAAGGCAAATCTGGGCATTTTTTGACCCCAAAATGGCTGTTTTGACCTTTCAAGTTCATCCAAGGTCAAATTCAAGGTCCAAAATTTTTTTCAAAGGGTGAAAATTTTTTTTTGCCTAGAAATGGCCCAAAATGGATAGTAATGTTATTTGGGGCGACTCGTTTTTTTCGCCGACTCGTCAAAAATTCAAAATGGCCGCCACAAGGAGATCGGCGATTCAAGGGCAACAAAACTTATACACGTCACAGAGGTATATAAGAGGAATCTTTTTAAGCAAAAATCTCAAAACTGATCAGAGAGTTTTTGAGAAAATACAGACCAGGTGCAAATTTGAGCGTTTTTCGACCCAAAAATGGCTGTAATGACCTTTGAAGGTCATCCAAGGTCAAATTCAAGGTCACCACACAAGTCGCCATATATGACTTCCCATTTGAAAGTGCCAATTTCTAAGCTCTATCTTCAAGCGTTCTATGAGTACAGTCCGGACAGCTCCCATTATGAAGGGAAAAAGTGCCGAAAAAAAAGTCTAAAATTTTTTTCAAAGGGTGAAAAAATTTTTTTGCCCTAGAAATGGCCCAAAATGGATAGTAATGCGATTTGGGGCGAAAAAATTTTTTTTCGCCGACCCGCCAAAAATTCAAAATGGCCGCCACACGGAAACCGGCAGATTTAGGGCAACCAAACTTATACATATCACAGAGGTATATGAGGGGAATCTTTTGAAACCAAAAACTCAAAACTGATCAGACAGTTTTTGAGAAAATGGCCGTCAAAGTCCAAAATTGAGCGTTTTTCGACAAAAACGGCCGCCATTTTGAAAAAAATGCGAAAATCAAAAAACAAAAAAATACCTCCTTCTCAAAATATTTTTAGGCATTTTTGTGCAAAATTTCAGAAAGATTCGATCGTTAACTTTAAAGATAAAAATGTTAACGCCGGACGGACGGACGGACGGACGACGGACGCAACGCCATGCCAATAGGTTATCGGACCAAAGGTCCGGTAACCTAAAAAATTATTTTGATCCCTAGGTCAGAGGTCGTTTGACGGATTGATCCCAATTCAGCTAAAACCATAAAGGCATTTCTGCCGCCTTAATTACAGTCAATGTTGAGGAAAAACGTCCTTAATCCCAAAACATAGGCCTAAGGGCCCTGTAGCTTACCGGCTAGCCAATAGGTGATCGGACCGATCGTCCGGTAACTACAAGGTCACAAGTATATTCAGCATAATCATTTCCTATCCACAATTGATTCTTAGGCTGTAAAGTTGACAACAAGTGAAATATGCGCCATTTTGTGCTCTGACCTTGAACATAGCACAGCTTACCGGCAATCATGAGAAACGCAGAGTATTGATTTTCCAACATATAAATTGTTACACTCATCTTGAACATGTTCGTAAATGTTGCTGGAAAAACATTTTCTGTATTGACTATAATACGAAATCAGATTACACATCACAAAGGTACATAAAGAGAATCTTATACATGATTTTGAGAAAACTGTCTGAATAGATTTAGACAAAATGGCCACCAAAGACAAAGTCCAAGGTCATCACTCAAACCGCAATATATGATTTCCTATTTGAATGTGCCAATACTCAGGCTCTATTTTGAAGTCTTCTATGAGTTTACTCCGCACAGCTCCCATTATGAAGGAAAAATTGGGTGAAATCCAAAAATTTTTTCAACGGCCAAAAAACAAAAAATTGTTTTTTTTTGCTGGAAATGGCTCAAAACGAATAGTGACTTGATTTGGGAAAACAAATTTTTTTTTCGTCGACCCGTCAAAAATCGAAAAGGCCGCCACACGCAGACCGGCGATCCAAGGGCAACGAAACTTATAAATATCACAGAGGTATATAAGAGGAATCTTTTGAAACAAAAATCTCAAAACTGATCAGACAGTGTTTGAGAAAATGGCCTCCAAAGTCCAAAATTGGCAATTTTTCGTCAAAAATGGCTGCCAAATAGGCAAAAACGATTCAATAAAAAATGTCTTTAGATACTGGCCCAAGGTATATTCTGACAAATTTATGGGGAAATTCATCATGTCAAAAAATTAGCCCAATGGGCTAGTAAGGTTACCGGAGAAATATACAGAGTTAAGCCGAGAAAGTTGAAAGTCAAATTCAAGGTGACCACTTAAATCGCCATATCTCTAACCGTGAAATTGGGATCAAAGGTCAAATTCTAGATCACCAAACTATTCGGCATACATCATTTCCTATTTCCTATCATTAAAATATTCAGAATATATCATTTCCTATATGTTCACAATTGATTCCTAAGCTGTAAAGTCGATAATAAGCAAGATATTAGCCATTTTGTCCTGTTGACCTTGAAAATGAGGTCAAAGGTCAAATTCAAGATCATGAGAATTTTCAGCATATATCATTTCCTATATGTTCACAATTAATTCCTAAGCTGTAAAGTCGCTAATAAGCAAGATATTGGCCATTTTGTCCTGTGACCTTGAAAATAGGTCAAAGGTCAAATTCAAGGTCACGAGCATTTTCAGCATATATCATTTCCTATATGTTCACAATTGATTCCTAAGCTGTAAAGTCGCTAATAAGCAAGATATTGGCCATTTTGTCCTGTGACCTTGAAAATGAGGTCAAAGGTCAAATTCAAGGTCACGAGAATATTCAGCATATATCATTACTCATATGTTCACAATTGATTCCTAAGCTGTAAAGTCGATAATAAGCGAGATACCAGCAATTTTGTCCTGTGACCTTGGAAATGAGGTCAAAGGTCAAATTCAAGGTCATGAGAATATTCTGCGTATATCATTTCCTATATGTTCACAATTGATTCCTAAGCTGTAAAGTCGATAATAAGCGAGATTTTAGCCATTTTGTCATGTGACCTTCAAAATGAGGTCAAAGGTCAAATTCAAGGTCATGAGAATTTTCAGCATATATCATTTCCTATATGTTCACAATTGATTTCTAAGCTGTTAAGTCGCTGATAAGCAAGATATTGGCCATTTTGTCCTGTGACCTTGAAAATGAGGTCAAAGGTCAAATTCAAGGTCACAAGAATTTTCAGCATATATCATTTCCTATATGTTCACAATTGATTCCTAAGCTGTAAAGTCGCTAATAAGCAAGATATTGGCCAATTTGTCCTGTGACCTTGAAAATGAGGTCAAAGGTCAAATTCAAGGTCATGAGAATATTCAGCATATATCATTTCCTATATGTTCACAATTGATTCCTAAACTGTAAAGTCGATAATAAGCGAGATATTAGCCATTTTGTCATGTGACCTTGAAAATGAGGTCAAAGGTCAAATTCAAGGTCACGAGAATATTCAGCATATATCATTTCCTATATGTTCACAACTAATTCCTAAGCTGTAAAGTCGATAATAAGCGAGATATTAGCCATTTTGTCCTGTGACCTTGAAAATGAGGTCAAAGGTCAAATTCAAGGTCACGAGAATTTTCAGCATATATCATTTCCTATATGTTCACAATTGATTCCTAAACTGTAAGGTCGATAATAAGCGAGATATCAGCCATTTTGTCATGTGACCTTGAGAATGAGGTCAAAGGTCAAATTCAAGGTCACAAGAATATTCAGCATATATCATTTCCTATATGTTCAGAACTGATTCCTAAGCTGTAAAGTCGATAATAAGCGAGATATTAGCCATTTTGTCCTGTGACCTTGAAAATGAGGTCAAAAGTCAAATTCAAGGTCACGAGAATATTCAGCATATATCATTTCCTATATGTCCACAATTCATTCCTAGTCTCTAATTTCAATATTAAGTGAGATATTAGGCTTAATGTGTCCCATTATAAAGCATAGGAGAATTTAACATGGGAAAGTCCCATTTGGGCTGAGTTTGGGCCCAAAATGGTCCACTTCGAGCGATTCAAGGGCAACGAAATTTATACATGTCACAGGGGTACATAGGAGGAGTGTCATGCATCAATAAGAAAAAAAGTTACTGAACAGATTTTGAGAAAACCACCGTCGAAGTCCAAAATTGGCCATTTTTCGACGAAAACGGCCGCTCTGACCTTGAAACCAAGGTCAGAGGTCAAATTCAAGGTCACGACAATATTCAGCATATATCATTTCCTATATGTCCACAATTGATTCCTAGTCTCTAATCTCAATATTAAGTGAGATATTAGGCTTTAATGTGTCCCATTATAAAGCATAGGAGAATTTAACATGGGAAAGTCCCATTCGGGCCGAGTTTGGGCCAAAATGGCCCACTTCGAGCGATTCAAGCGCAACGAAATTTATAGACATCATAGAAGTACATACGAGGAGTCTTATGTATCAAAAAGAAAAAAAGTTACTGAACAGATTTTGAGAAAATGGCCGCCAAAGTCCAAAATCAGGCATTTTTCGTCGAAAACGGCCGCCATTTTGAAAAAAAATGCGAAAATCAAAAAACTAAAAATTAGCCCAAAGGCTAAGATAGGTTACCGGACAATTTTGGTTTGGCCATGGCAGCATTGGCAGGTAACAGACCTTGAGATTTACCAATCAAGGTTCGTAGTGTAAACATATGACCTTGGGATTTACCAATCAAGGTCATCCGTATGAACTTCGATGTAACCATTACATGTATGTGTGCGGCATTTGATATTCTATATGTTGGGTGGAATCGTTTAGGCCGCTCAGGTCAATTTACACATTCCAAGTCAGACATTTGGCACTCAAGGTCATCTGACGTCAAGTTCAAGGCCATCATTAGTTGTGCCATATATGTCTTCCTATATGTTCATAATGCAAACATGAGCTCTATCTGCAAGCATTTCATCTACAAAGGCAAATCTGGGCATTTTTTGACCCCAAAATGGCTGTTTTTACCTTTCAAGGTCATCGAACGTCAAATTCAAGGTTACCACACAAGTCGCCATATATGACTTCCCATTTGAAAGTGCCAATTTCTAAGCTCTATCTTCAAGCGTTCTATGAGTACAGTCCTGGCAGCTCCCATTATGAAGGAAAAAAGTGCCGAAAATTTTCAAAGTCCAAAATTTTTTTCAAAGGGTGGAAATTTTTTTCTGCCTAGAAATGGCCCAAAATGGATAGAAATGTTACCTTGGGCGAAAAAAATTTTTTTTCGCTGACTCGTCAAAAATTCAAAATGGCCGCCACACTGAGATTGGCGATTCAAGGGCAACAAAACTTATACACGTCACAGAGGTATATAAGAGGAATCTTTTTAAGCAAAAATCTCAAAACTGATCAGACAGTTTTTGAGAAAATACAGACCAGGTGCAAATTTGAGCGTTTTTCGACCCAAAAATGGCTGTTTTGACCTTTCAAGGTCATCCAAGGTCAAATTCAAGGTCACCACACAAGTCGCCATATATGACTTTCGATTTGAAAGTGCCAATTTCTAAGCTCTATCTTCAAGCGTTTTATGAGTACAGTCGGGACAGCTCCCATTATGAAGGGAAAAAGTGCCGAAAATTTTCTAAGTCCAAAATTTTTTTCAAAGGGTGAAAATTTTTTTTTTGCCCTAGAAATGGCCCAAAATGGATAGTAATGCGATTTGGGGCGAAAAAATTTTTTTTCGCCGACCCGCCAAAAATTCAAAATGGCCGCCACACGGAAACCGGCAGATTTAGGGCAACCAAACTTATACATATCACAGAGGTATATGAGGGGAATCTTTTGAAACCAAAAACTCAAAACTGATCAGACAGTTTTTGAGAAAATGGCCGTCAAAGTCCAAAATTGAGCGTTTTTCGACAAAAACGGCCGCCATTTTGAAAAAAATGCGAAAATAAAAAAAATACCTCCTTCTCAAAATTTTTTTAGGCATTTTTGTGCAAAATTTCAGAAAGATTCGATCGTTAACTTTAAAGATAAAAATGTTAACGCCGGACGGACGGACGGACGGACGGACGGACGGACGGACGACGGACGCAACGCCATGCCAATAGGTTATCGGACCAAAGGTCCGGTAACCTAAAAATACCTCCTTCTTGAATTATTTTTAAGTATTTTTGTGCAAAATTTCAGAAAAATTCGCCCGTAAACAAAAAAGATAAAAATGTGGACGACGACGGACGACGACGACGGCCGACGGACGCAACGCCATGCCAATAGGTTATCGGACCATAGGTCCGGTAACCTAAAAAAATTAGCCCAAGGGCTAAGATAGGTTACCGGACAATTTTGGTTTCAAGCATTGTAGGTGACATATGATTTTGAGATTTACCAGTCAAGGTCATCTTTGTGAATCTCAATGTCACCATCAGGTATGCTGCATATGACTTCGTATACATGTTCATAATACAAACATATAAGTTTTATCAACAAGTATTTCGTGTGTAGAGGCCAATTTCAGATTTTGAAATTCGCCCTTCAAGGTCTTTAAGGTCAAGTTAAAAAAATTAGCCCAAGGGCTAAGAAAGGTTACCGGACAATATACATTTTAGATATTAGCCTTTTGTCCAGTGACCTTGAAAATAATTTTTCAACAAATATATCACTTCTAGTATGTCCACAATAAATTCCTAAGCTGTAAAGTCGATAATAAGTGAGATATTACCCATTCTGTGATCGGTGATGTGACCTAGAAAATGAGGTCAAAGTTCAAGTTCATGAAAAGATTCAGTATATATCATTCCTCTATTTTCGCAATTGATTCCTAAGCTGTAAAGATGATAATAAGCGACATATTAGCCATTTTGTTCTCTGACCTTGAAAATTGGATCAAAGGTCAAATTCTAGATCACCAAAATATTCAGCATACATCATTTCCTATATGTTCACTATGGACCCCTAAGCTGTGAATTTGATAATAAGAGAGATATAAACCATTTTGTATTCTGACCTTGAAAATAAAATGACTGGCCTTGAAATTTAGGTCAAAGGTCAAATTCAAGGTCATGAGAATATTCAGAATATATCATTTCCTATATGTTCACAATTGATTCCTAAGCTGTAAAGTTGATAATAAGCAAGATATTAGCCATTTTGTCCTGTTGACCTTGAAAATGAGGTCAAAAGTCAAATTCAAGGTCACTAGAATATTCAGCATATATCATTTCCTATACGTTCACAATTGATTCATAAGGCATAAAGTCACTAATAAGCAAGATATTGGCCATTTTGTCCTGTGACCTTGAAAATGAGGTCAAAGGTCAAATTCAAGGTCACAAAAATATTCAGCATATATCATTTCCTATATGTTCACAATTGATTCCTAAGCTGTAAAGTCGATAATAAGCGAGATATTAGCAATTTTGTCCTATGACCTTGGATATGAGGTCAAGGTCAAATTCGAGGTCATGAGAAAATTCAGCATATATCATTTCCTATATGTTCACAATGTATTCCTAAGCTGTAATGTCGATAATAAGCGAGATATTAGCCATTTTGTCCTGTGACCTTGAAAATGAGGGCAAAGGTCAAATTCAAGGTCACGACAATATTCAGCATATATCATTTCCTATATGTCCACAATTGATTCCTAGTTTCTAATCTCAATATTAAGTGAGATATTAGGCTTAATGTGTCCCATTATAAAGCATAGGAGAATTTAACATGGAAAAGTCCCATTTGGGCCAAGTTTGGGCCCAAAATGGCCCACTTCGAGTGATTCAAGGGCAACGAAATTTATACATGTTACAGAGGTACATATGAGGAGTGTTATGCATGAATAAGAAAAAAAGTTACTGAACAGATTTTGAGAAAACGACAGCCAAAGTCCAAAATTGGCCATTTTTCGACGAAAACGGCCGCCATTTTGAAATAATTGCAAAAATCAAAAAACTAAAAAATACCTCCCTCTCGAAATATTTTTAGGCATTTTTGTGCAAAATTTCAGAAAGATTCGATCGTAAACTTTAAAGATAAAAATGTAGACGGACGACGACGACGACGGATGACGACGGACGACGACGGATGACGACGGACGACGACGACGACGGACGACGACGACGCAACGCCACGGCAATAGGTTATCGGACCAAAGGTCCGGTAACCTAAAAAGTTACAGACCCGGACGGACGACGGATGGACGAAATACCACGACAATAGCTTATCGGCCCAAAGGGCGGGTAAGCTAAAAATGAGATCAAGGTCATATTCAAGGTCACGAGAACATTCAGTATATATCATCTCCTCTATGTTTCGCAATTGATTCCTAAGCTGTAAAGTCGATATTAAGCGAGATATCAGCCATTTTGTTCTCTGACCTTGAAAAGGAAGTGGAAGGTCCAAATTCAAGATCACCAAAATATTCAGTATATATCATTAAGGCATGGTCTTGTCAAAATTTTTGTTTTTGTTCTTTTTTTTCACTTTTCAGTTTCCGCACGATAACTTCAGTTTGCCTCGATGTATCTTCGCCAAATTTTCAGAAATGTTGTGTATAAGAAGCCTATTGTTTTTGAGCCGGCTCTGAGGTCCGTGAGGATGAAATCAATGTTTTTGGTTTCCGCACAATAACTCAACAAGTATTATGGCAATGACTGTGAAACTTTGCATGGAGGTTCATATATCCACCAGGGAAGAAGCCTATTGATTTTGAGGCCGATCCGTCAAACGACCTTTGACCTAGGGCTAGAAATAATTTTTGTTGATTCATCCTTGAGGCTCTCATGCATATTTCGAAAACGGTGCGTCGTAGAGCGAAACGGACGTTATTTTCAGATTCATCGCCCTAGACAAACATGTCTAAGGGGCATTATGGATGACCTTTGACCTTGACCTTAAATTTTTTCGCTGAGTCGGCATTTTTCGTTTTCGTCCATATCTAGTAAACGGTGAGTCGTAGAGCGAAACGGACGTTATTTTCAGACTCGTCGCCTTAGGCAAACATGTCTAAAGGGCATTATGGATGACCTTTGACCTTGACCTTAAATTTTTTCGCTGAGTCGGCATATTTCGTTTTTGTCCATATCTCGAGACGGTGTGTCGTAGAGCGAAACAGACGTTATTTTCGGACTCGTCGCCCTACACAAACATGTCTTAAGGGTATCAGGGATGACCTTTGCCATTTTTTATTTTCGTTGGTATCTCGGAAACTGTGCTTGGTAGAGCGAAACGGCAATACATGTAATTGCACGAATGTGTTATAGGTCTCATTGGGAGCTTATGATGTTTTTGCTGAGTCAGCATTTTGTTTTTTCATGCGTCACCCTGAAATGCCCCAAGGCCTTTAGGCCTTGACGTCTAGTTTCCTACATGTTCGCTATGGATTCCTAAGCTGTGAAGTCAATTATGAGGGAGATATAAGCCATTTTCTGCTCTGACCTTGAAAATAAGGTCAAGGTCAAATTCAAGGTCATCAAAATATTCAGTGTATATAATTTTCTATATGGCCACAATTGGTTCCCAAGCTATAAAGTCAATAGAGAAGCAAGATATTAGCCAGTTTGTCCTTTGACCTTGAAATGAGGTCAAAGGTCAAATTCGAGGTCATGGCAATATTCAGCATATCTCATTTTCTAAATGTACATAATTGATTCTTAAGCTGTAAAGTCGATAATAAGCGAGATATTAGTCATTTTGTCCTGTGACCTTGAAAATGAGGTCAAATTCAAGGTCATGAATATATTCAGTATATATCATTTGCTATACATGAATGTTGACAATTGATTCCAAAGCAATAAAGTCGATAATAAGTGAGATATTAGCCATTTTGTCCTGTGACCTTGAAAATGAGGTCAAAGGTCAAATTCAAAGTCACGAGAATATTCAGCATATATCATTTCCTATATGTCCACAATTGATTCCTAGTAAGGCTCTGCGCGGGGCGGGGATCCCCGCGTGGGCCGCGGGGTCCGCAGCCCGCGGTGCGGGGCGACAACTTGATTTGATGATGCAGTGCGGTTCGGTGTGGTGCGGGCTCAGTTTATTTTACTGTGGGGCGGTGCGGTGCGGCAAGCTTGTGCTGTTGGTGGGTGCGGTGCGGTTCTCATAAACACTAATTTGACCTCACCGCACCGCATTCCCCGCACCGCACTGCAACGCAGTATAACTTTATGTTCAGTTGATTATTCCCATATTGGTTCAATATCAGAGCGGTGGTGAATATCCCAGATGTGATGTTTGGAACAATATGGGACCTTTCTACAAATAAATAAGAACAGTTACAGAGTTTAAAAAACAGCATGACAGGATAAATTAGAATCAACATTTATATTTGGTAAAGACTTTACATGTATTGTTTCATCAATTTCATGAATGTTACAACAAATCATAATAAAGCAGGGTTGGCATGTTTTACCCAGAGGTGCGGATCGTGCAACCCCTGGTGGGTAAAAGTGGGTCATTTTATTCCAATACTCTGTCAAATGTCATTGAGAGTGTGTCAGTGAGCATATGTCAATGAGCTATTAATATATTCAGGATATCCCCAGGCATCCTATGACGTATTCTTACAGTATACTTGTATCAACATGATTAGTTAGCCAATCTCTCACTCAATTGTGAGTCTCCACACTCAGGCACAGCCTGTTACGCAACTGCTAACCAGCCGGTACTATTGTTGCTACTACAAGCACCACAGGTACTGTAAACACACCAACACAGATATATGCACCTGGATCATGCACACTCGATCTCATGAATCTGATCTTATGCAATAGAGTCTACATCTACCACATAAATCTGAGATGCAAACTACAATATTAGGTTAATGTTTTGAAAATGACAATTGAAGTTTTAAAATCTGAATGAATTATGAAATCTGCATGGTGGATAGATCTGAACCACATCAGATAATGTGACAACAGTAGAGATTATTTAGGGAATTTACTAGTATCATTATCATATAAATTCTCGGCAGGGTTGACATTAGGTACCGAAAGAATTTTGCCCACTTTTCCCAACTTTTACTAATTAAAACCTGCTGTAACCCTGCAGGGCAGGGCAAAATTCCTTTTGCCTGGGTAAAATCCAACACTGTAATAAAGATAACTAATAAGTTTTTTTTATTATTCATTGCCAACACCTGTACACAATCAAACAGATAATTACACGTATTGGAAAAATGTCGCCGAAGCTGCGGACAATTGCGGACACATATCAAATTGAATTTCCTAGTCTCTAATCTCAATATCAGCTCTCGCCGTTGCAAAGCTTTCTCTCGTTTTTCCGACACCAGGGGTCATCTCGACCCAATAAACCCCCTAGACTACTTCGTCTAGTGTGGGGAGGCCGAATTTAAGCTCCGTTTCGCTCTACGACGCACCGTTTCCGAGATACGACCAAAAACGCAGTGCAGAGTCGGCGAAAATAAATTCAACACCAGGGTACATCTCGACCCAAGATACCCCCTAAGCCTAGTTTGTCTAGTGCCACGAGGCCGAAATTAAGCTCCGTTTCACTCTAAGACGCACCGTTTCCGAGATACGGCCAAACAGGAAGTGCCCAGTTGGCGAAAAAAAATCGACACCAGGGGTCGTCTCAACCCAAGATACCACCCTAGCTTAGTTTGTCTAGTGCCAGAGGCCGAAATTGAGCTCCGTTTCGCTCTACGATGCACCATTTCCGAGATACGGCCAAACCGGAAGTGCCGAGTTGTCGAAAAAAAATTCGACACCAGGGGTCTTCTCAACCAAAGATACCACCCTAGCCTAGTTTGTCTTGTGCCAGAGGCCGAAATTGAGCTCCGTTTCGCTCTACTAGGCACCATTTCCTAGATATGGCCGAACAGGAAGTGCCGAGTCGGGGAGAAAAAGTTACGACACTAGGGGTCGTCTCGACCCAAGATACCCCTAGACTAGTTTGTCTAGTGCCAGGAGGCCGAAATTGAGCTCCGTTTCGCTCTACGACACACCGTTTCCGAGATACGGCCAAACAGGAAGTGGCGAGTCAGCAAAACAAAAATTCGAACACCAGGGGTCGTCTCGACCCAAGATACCTCTAAGCCTAGTTAAGGCATTTCGGAAGTTTCTTTTTTTTCCGCCGTTTTGGTTTCCGACCGAAAACTTTAGTTTGCCTCGATGTATCTTCGCCAAATTTTCAGCATTGGTCAGACATATTATGTGGAAGAACCCTATTGTTTTTCAGCCGGATCCGAGGTCCGTGAGGTCCTTGAGGATGAAATCAATGTTTTTTTTGGACTTTGTTTCCGCACGATAACTCAAAAAGTATGTAGGCAATGGCTGCAGAACTTTGCACGGAGGTTCATATATCAATAGGGAAGAACCCTATTGATTTTGGGATCAATCCGTCGAACGACCTTTGACCTAGAGGTCGGAAGAGTTTTCGCCCAGTCATCTTTGAGGTTTCCTGCATATCTTGGGAACGGTGCGTCGTAGAGCGAAACGGACGTTATTTTCGGACTCGTCGCCCTAGACAAACATGCCTAAGGGGTATTAAGGGTGACCTTCGACCTTGACCTTGAATTTTTCTGCTGAGTCGGCATTTTTCTTTTCAGTCGATATCTCGGAAACGGTGCGTCGTAGAGCGAAACAGACGTTATTTTAGGACTCGTGGCACTAGACAAACATGTCTAAGGGGTAATGTGGATGAACTTTGACCTTGACCTAAAATTTTTTCGCCGAGTCGGCATTTTTCGTTTTCATCGATTTCTCGGAAACGGTGCGTCGTAGAGCGAAACGGACGTTATTTTCGGACTCGTCACCCTAGACAAACATGTCTAAAAGGTATTAAGGGTGACCTTCGACCTTGACCTTGAATTTTTCTGCCGAGTCAGCCTTTTTCGTTTTCGTCGATATCTCGGAAACGGTGCGTCGTAGAGCGAAACGGACGTTATTTTCGGACTCGTGGCACTAGACAAACATGTCTAAGGGGTATTATGGATGAACTTTGACCTTGACCTAAAAATTTTTCGCCGAGTCGGCATTTTTCGTTTTCGTCGATTTCTCGGAAACGGTGCGTCGTAGAGCGAAACGGACGTTATTTTCGGACTCGTCACCCTAGACAAACATGTCTGAGGGGTATTGTGGATGAACTTTGACCTTCACCTGAATTTTTTTCACCGAGTCGGCATTTTTTGTTTCCTTCGATATCTCGGAAACGGTGCATCTTAGAGCGAAACGGACGTTATTTTCGACGAAAACGAACTTGTCTAAAGGTTATTGAGGATGACCTTTGACCTCGACCTTGAATTTTCCTGCCGAGTCGGCATTTTCTGCGTTTTCGTCGATATCTCGGAAACGGTGCGTCGTACAGCGAAACGGATGTTATTTTCGGACTCATGGCACTAGACAAACATGTCTAAGGGGTATTATGGATGAACTTTGACCTTGACCTAAAATTTTTTCGCCGAGTCGGCATTTTTCGTTTTCATCGATATCTCGGAAACGGTGCGTCGAAGAGCGAAACGGACGATATTTTCTGACTCGTCATCCTAGACAAATATGTCTTAAGGGTATTAAGGATGACCTTTTGTCCTTGACCTTGAATTTTTCTGCCGAGTCGGCATTTTTCGTTTTCGTCGATATCTTGGAAACAGTGTGTCGTAGAGCATTGTAGAGCCCATGGTAAACATGTTATAAATATTACAAATTAGTCTTAACACCGAAATGCCTCCAAGGCACCTTTAGGCCTTGACGTCTAGTTTGTCTAGTGCCAGGAGGCCGAAATTGAGCTCCGTTTCGCTCTACGACACACCGTTTCCGAGATACGGCCAAACAGGAAGTGGCGAGTCAGCAAAACAAAAATTCGAACACCAGGGGTCGTCTCGACCCAAGATACCTCTAAGCTTAGTTTGTCTAGTGCCAGAGGCCGAAATTGAGCTACGTTTCACTCTACGACGCACCGTTTCTGAGATACGGCCGAACAGGAAGTGCTGAGACGGCGAAAAAAAAATTCGACACCAGGGGTCTTCTCAACCCAAGATACCACTCTAGCCTAGTTTGTCTAGTGCCAGAGGCCGTAATTGACCTCCGTTTCGCTCTACGACACACCGTTTCCGAGATACAGCCAAACAGGAAGTGCCAAGTCGGCAAAAAAAAAATTCGAACACCAGGGGTCGTCTCGACCCAAGATACCTCCTAGACTAGTTTGTCTAGTGCCATGAGGTCTAAATTGAGCTCTGTTTCGCTCTACGACACACCATTTCCGAGATACGGCCAAACAGGAAGTGCCGAGTCGGAGAAAAAAAATTCGACACCAGAGGTCGTCTCGACCCAAGTTATCCCATAGACTAATTTGTCTAGTGCCACGAGGCCGAAATTAAGTTCCGTTTTGCTCTACGATGCACCGTTTCCGAGATACGGCCAAACAGGTAGTGCCGAGTCGGCGAAAAAAAATTCGACACCAGGGGACGTCTCGACCCAAGATACCCCCTAGTCTAGTTTGTCTAGACTCTCTTCCGAGCTCTGGGTCAAAGGTCGTTCGACGGACTGTCCGTAAAATCAATAGGGTTCTTAATTGGGTGGTATGTGAACCTCCATGCACAGCTAAAATGTATACAAAATATTTTAGGAAGACTTTTTGAGTTATCGCTCGGAAACCAAGTCCAAAAATAAACATTGAATCAGGCCTCACGGACCTCACGGACCCGGGAGCCGGCTCCAAAACAATAGGAGTCTTCCATGTAATTTTTCTGACCACTGGTGAAAATTTGGACAAGATCCGTTTAGGCGTTCCCGAGTTATTGATCGGAAACCAAAACGGCAGAAAGTGAAAAAAAAGGAAAAAAAAAACATAGAGCCGTAGGGCTCTGCGCTTACCGGACCCAAGATATATGTTTCAGTTATATGTAAGCTGGAAGCGATGTCATGAAGTCATGAGAATAATTGTACATCATTCACGCCTAAAACTTGCTCTACGTAACTCGATCGTGTTAGAGCCTAATATACAATGATATGAAACTAGAATGGAACTGACTAGTACTGTCAAAGATTCTTTGCTTTTGTATCGGTTTCAGTTTATTGAGGTCAAAGGTCAAATTTAAGCTCACAAGAATATTCGCCATATATAATTTCCTATATGTCCTCAATTGATGCCTAAACTGTAAAGTTGATAATAAGCAGGATATTAGCGATTTTGTGCTCTGACCTTGAAAACGAGATCAAGTGTCAGGTTCAAGGTCATCGAAATATTCGGCATACATCATTTCCTATATGTTCACAATTGATTCCTAAACTGTAAAGTCGATAATAAGCGAGACATTAGCCATTTTGTCCTGTGACCTTGAAAATGAGGTCAAAGGTCAAATTCAAGGTCACGATAATATTCAGAATATATCATTTCCTATATGCTGACAATTAATTTCTAAGCTGTAAAGTCGATAATAAGCGAGATATTAGCCATTTTGTGCTGTGACCTTGAAAATTAGGTCGAAGGTCAAATTCAAGGTCACGAGAATAATCAGCATATATAATTTCCATAAGAAATTTGTCCCCATTATAACATGTATAAAGCATAGGCTAATTTAACATGGGAAAGTCCTATCTGGGACCGGTCGAAAAAATCAAAATGGCTGCCACACACAAACCGACGATTCAAGGGCAACAAAACTTGTACACAGCACAAAAGTATATCAGGGGAATCTTTCGAAACAAAAATCTCAAAACTGATCATACAGTTTTTGAGAAAATGGCCGGCAAAGTCCAAAATTGGCAATTTTTCGACAAAAATGGTCCGGGAAGCTGAAAAAAAAACCCAGACAAAACCATAAGGGCATTTCGGGCCGAAATTTTTTCGTTTTTGGAAAAAACGATTCATGGCGGCCATTTTTTTCCTAAAAATGTAGACGGACGACAACGACGAGGGATGACGACGCCATGGGAATAGGTTATGGGACCAGAGGTCCAGTTATCCAAAAAAAAAAACTCTCAGGAATATTCTTAGGCATTATTGTGAAAATTTTCAGAAAGATTTGACTGTTAAAAAAAAAGATAAAAATGTGACGGACGGACACACGGACATGCGAAAGGACGGGCGTTACAAGCAGACCCAATGTTAAATTTTCTATCTTAACTTTCCCTGTAAGTCCTGAAAAATTAGCCCGAAGGCTAAGAAAGGTTACCGGACAATATATATTTTAGATATTAGCCTTTTGTTCCATCACCTTGAAAATAAGGTCATTGGTCAATTCTAGGTCACGAGAATGTTCAGCATATATCATTTCTAGTATGTACACAATTGAGTCCTAAGCTGTAAAGTCGATGATATTAGCCATTTGTGATCTGGCTTCGAAAATCAGGTCAAAGGTCAAGTTCAAAATCATGAGAATATTTAGCATATATCATTTCCTCTGAGTTCACAATCATTTCCTAAGCTGTAAAATCGATAATAAGCGAGATATTAGCCATTTTGTTCTCTGACCTGGAAAATGAGGTTAAAGGTCAAATTCAAGGTCACAAAAATATTCAGCAGATATCATTTCCTATATGTTCACTATGGATTCCTCAGCTGTAAAGTCGATAATAAGCGATATATAAGCCATTTTGTGCTATTTTCAAGGTCAAATTCAAGATCATCAAAATATTCAGTATATATATCTTTTTCTATATGTCCACAATTGGTTCCCAAGCTATAAAGTCAATAGAGGAGCAAGATATTACCCATTTTATCCTTTGACCTTGAAAATGAGGTCGATGGTCGAATTCAACGTCATGGTCCATATTCAGCATACATCATTTTCTATATAGTAAGTAAGTAGTAAGTAAGTAATTTATTTCCAGTTTTCATATATAAATCATTCAATATACAATATGATACATAAAATGCACAATTATTTGAGGAGAGAAACTAGACGTCAAGGCCTAAAAATGCCTTGGAGGCATTTCGGTGTGATGAATAATTTATAATACTAGATATCGACGAAAATGAAAAATGTCGACAAATTTCGGGTCAAGGTCAAAGTTCATCCATAATACCCGCTAGACATGTTTGTCTAGGGCGACGAGTCCGATAATACCATCCGTTTCGCTCTACGACGCACCGTTTCCGAGATATCGACGAAAACGAAAAATGCCGACTCGGCAAAAAAATTTCGGGTCAAGGTCAAAGTTAATCCATAATACCCCTTAGACATGTTTGTCTAGTGCGACGAGTCCGTTTCCGAGATATCGACGAAAACGAAAAATGCCGACTCGGCAAAAAAATTTCGGGTCAAGGTCAAAGTTCATCAATAATTCCCCATAGACATGTTTGTCTAGTGCGACGAGTCCGAAAATAACGTCCGTTTCGCTCTACGACGCACCGTTTCCGAGATATCGACGAAAACGAAAAATGTCGACTCGGGAAAAAAATTTCGGGTCAAGGTCAAAGTTCATCCATAATACCCCTTAGACATGTTTGTCCAGTGCGACGAGTCCGAATATAACGTCCGTTTCGCTCTACGACGCACCGTTTCCGAGATATCGACGAAAGCGAAAAATGCCGACTCGGCAAAAAAATTTCGGGTCAAGGTCAAAGTTCATCCATAATACCCCTTAGACATGTTTGTCTAGTGCGACGAGTCCGAAAATAACGTCCGTTTCGCTCTACGACGCACCGTTTCCGAGATATCGACGAAAACGAAAAATGCCGACTCGGCAAAAAAATTTCGGGTCAAGGTCAAAGTTCATCAATAATTCCCCTTAGACATGTTTGTCTAGTGCGACGAGTCCGAAAATAACGTCCGTTTCGCTCTACGATGCACCGTTTCCGAGATATCGACGAAAACGAAAAATGCCGACTCGGCAAAAAAATTTCGGGTCAAGGTCAAAGTTCATCAATAATTCCCCTTAGACATGTTTGTCTAGTGCGACGAGTCCGAAAATAACGTCCGTTTCGCTCTACGACGCACCGTTTCCGAGATATCGACGAAAACGAAAAATGCCGACTCGGCAAAAAAATTTCGGGTCAAGGTCAAAGTTCATCAATAATTCCCCTTAGACATGTTTGTCTAGTGCGACGAGTCCGAAAATAACATCCGTTTCGCTCTACGACGCACCGTTTCCGAGATATCGACGAAAACGAAAAATGCCGACTCGGCAAAAAAATTTCGGGTCAAGGTCAAAGTTCATCCATAATACCCCTTAGACATATTTGTCTAGTGCGACGAGTCCGAAAATAACGTCCGTTTCGCTCTAGGACGCACCGTTTCCGAGATATCGACGAAAACGAAAAATGCCGACTCGGCAAAAAAATTTTGGGTCAAGGTCAAAGTTCATCCATAATACCCCTTAGACATATTTGTCTAGGGCGACGAGTCCGAAAATAACGTCCGTTTCGCTCTACGACGCACCGTTTCCGAGATATGCAGGATGCCTCAAGGATGACTCAGCAAAAAATTATTTCGACCTCTAGGTCAAAGGTCGTTTGAGGTATCGATCCCAAAATCAATAGGGTTCTTCCCTGGTGATATATAAACCTCCGTGCAAAATTCTGCAACTTTTGCCTGAATATTTTTTGAGTTATCGTCCGGAAACCAAGTTCCTCGATTTCATCCTCACGGACCTCACGGACCTCGGAGCCAGATCAAAAAAAAAAGTACACCCTAGAGATGTTTGTCTAGGGCGACGAGTCCGAAAATAACGTCCGTTTCGCTCTACGATGCACGGTTTCTGAGATATGCAGGAAGCCTCAAGGATGAATCAGCAAAAAATTATTTTGACCTCTAGGTCAAAGGTCGTTGGACGGATCGATCCCAAAATCAATAGGGTTCTTCCCTGGTGGCATATGAACCTCCATGCAGAGTTCTGCAACTATTGCATAAATATTTTTCCAGTTATCGTCCGGAAACCAAGTCTCAAAATTAGCCTTGATTTCATCCTCACGGACCTCGGATCCGGCTCAAAAAGAATAGGGTTCTTCCACATATCATTTCTGACTTGTGGTGAAAATTTGACAAGGATCCGTCAAGGCAATCTAAAGTTATCGTCCGGAAACCAAAAGTGGCGGAAGAAAAAAAAAAAAAAAAAAAAAAATTCTGCTAAAACCATAAATGCCTTAATAAATGATAAAGGTATTCGAGTATTTGGTATAGTATTAGTATTAACTTTATGACAAGGGCCACTGGCCCCATAGGAAGAGCTTTGAAAATGTTTGCACAGAACTAGTTCAAAACCCTCGAATACTGTATCCTATTCGGTACATATATGTTGTTGCCATATTGTAACTGTAGCCCATGATATTGTACCAACTGGCCAATCATTTGCTTATTGTTTGATTTGGCCTAATATAAAATTGATTGATACCATTATTAAGGTACTGATTCCATCTGCTCCCATCTTCCAAACTAGGTGTTCTCCAGTCGCTGACGACTGCTGGAATGTATCTCCCGTAGCCCTATCACACCCCCCCCCAAAAAAAATCTCCCCCCCCCACCCCCCCAAACTATTAATAGATTCAACTTTTCACTGTGGGGCGGGATCAAACAAATGTTAACCTATTCGGTTACAGTCATGAAATATGTAGTGGACACAACCTTTACCTTATTGTGCCCAAAAATAAATGTTTTATGTTTCAACTAAATTTACTGTGGTCAATAATAGACCTAATTAGTATTCACCCATCGGTTTATTTTTTTATCTCCATCAGTAGACATGTTATATGTCCAAACTACACAGCTCAGAATGCCACATCACGATTCCCATGCAACCAATAATAGTGGTGTAGCAATCACAGGCCTATCTGATCATACGTGACATTCAACAGATGGCGCTCTTGCAGCATGCAGTAGGCCCCTACAGGAAAGTTGTGCGGTTCATTATGATGAGAACTGTCATTTTGTGATAAATGTGATGATGTGATTGTTGCATTACGAACTCGACTGGCGATTTTTGCTTTGATCATTTGTGTATGATTCTAGTAACCTAATTACAGTGTACTCTGCCGAAACCGGCTCTTGTATATACCGGAATTTTGTCTATACCGGCGTTCCTCTTAGGTCCCGAATTCTTCCCCTTTGTTTCTACAGTAAGCAACTCTCGATATACCGGATGTTGTCCATTCTGAAAACCGGCCCTATTCCTGTGACCCAACCGGCCATATCGTATTGTCCAAACCGGCGTTACTCCAATAATTCAAAATTGCGGCGTCTAAATTGCAATCAGGCATACGTCATCGGATCACAGACCGATGTCAAAGGCTGCGCTTTAGTCACACGTCTCTGTGAACACAACAACATCAGGAACATGGCGCTCACAAATTGTAATTAACGACAACTAAACTTCGTCAGTTAGGGGTCGTTTGAAGAATGCATGATTTACCTGACATAATTTCTCGAATAAAAATCACTACAAGCTCATCACTGGGGTGACACGCATCAGCGCATGTTATATTAATCAGCGCATGTTATGAACGCCATAGACATAGAGCAAATTACTTTCTATGTCTATGATAAACGCAGACGTCAATTCTATGACATCATGCAATCTTGTCTCACTATGTATATTCTGAAATTGGTTTTGATATTTGCTGATAGCACAAGATTATAATAATGTCAATAAAAAAAAAACTACAATTAATAATCGATTGACTCAAATTATTTACTCGAGTGTTCTGCAATAAATCAATACAGATCCGACCTATTACCAATAAGATAACTTTAACTACGCCGATGTCCATAAAGTTTATAACTACATGTACCTAAGATGGCTGGCCGGTATTTATTTACGTCATGTTGTGTACCGGTAACAGTGAAAACGAAGTCGGCCGGTATCTGCATATGAGACTCTTGAGACTCAGACTCTTGATAAACCGGCGCTCTGTCCATACCGGATTTTTTCCCTGGTCCCCTGGAGATCCGGTTTATACAGAGTACACTGTACTAGTAACCTATCATGCACAAAATAATCGAGTGCTTGAAACATGACTCAACCAACAAATCACCGATTTTAAAAGATGGTTGATAAGCTATGATCAATTGATTTATTTTTGTATTAAGTGCTGCAGTATCTCGTGATGTCATCTCATTAATTATTCATTAGGCTATGAGGCACGCTCACCCAACGAACAGCGATGTTTAGGTGGAAGAGGAGGGGGGAGGCATCGTGAAGAAAGTGAACTTGTTGTCATCGGCATATATGATCTCTCGAGGTGGATCATATTACTGAAATGCATCAGTAATCGCCGATTGCGATCTTGCAGATAGTTTAGCGATATATTCATGCGAGAAAACTCATCGGACCATTCAGCAGACCTGATTTTTACCCGGGTGCGGGCCAGCTTTCATTTATCACGATTGGGTCGTAGTCCGACGTCTTCACGCGGATGGGGGGGGGGGGGGGGGAGGGGGGGGGGGGGCAGGCTGTGGTGCGGGACGGGGATGAAGCGGGTCGAGTGTGGCTGGCTGCCTCGCTAGGGGGGGCCACACTTATTTGCATTTGGCCTACTGAGCATACCAGCACTTGCCACAAGTTTTCATTTATTATGTTGCCGTATCAAGCCGTTTTTCCGTTTTTGCAATAGCTTATGTACTATCTATGTAGTGTGGAATGTTTATGCAAAATTTTGAGTGCATCTGATACAAGAAAGCCCTGTTTCAGAGAAGATCAAAACGGGAGTGGTGATGGGTGATGAAACGGTGACACACAAAAAAAATAAACGGTCGGAACACACGTCTCCTGTGGCTAATATTGCTTATAACTTATTACAGTAACCATACTTGGGTACACGGGTGTCATATTCTTTCCAACTGGCCCCAGGCCCTCCTAATTAGCCACAATTGAATGGTTTACTCTGGCTCCAAGTCGGACTTTCAAAAATGTAAACAAAGGAAAATTCTCCAAAATCCAAAAAAAACTAACATCATAGAGGAAGAGCTCTGCTCTTCCTAAAAACTAGGGGACCAAAATAGCTGGATGCTGTTTTTACATTTGGCCCTTTATTTAATGATATTAATGATGAAAATGTTCAGTCACGCCGACGGTCGCTACTTCCAGTATTCCGTAAAGCGAGAGAGCTTGATCTGAAACCACATCTAAAAGCTGATGAATTATACATTGGTGGTAAGAAATTCACCGAGGAGACCATCCAAAGTGTATCATTCGACATTTCGATGCTGAATAGCGTTCGAAATGACACTGCCATTGCCTTTCTTGGACGGCTCTCCCCACTGAGCAACTTTCACCCCTGCGCCGTGAAGATGGAGGAGACAACCTACAGTTGTGCAGAGCAAGCTTTCCAGCATCGTAAAGCTGTTGCAGCTGGAGCAATGGATTCAGCCCTAAATATCCTCATCGCCACTGATCCCGTGAAGATGAAATCCATCGGGGAAACAGTGACAACTAACCAGCAGAAATGGCAACCTGCAGCAGAAATGAAAAAGGTGATGAGAGCGAAATTCGAACAGAACCCACGGCTCCTGTCGATGCTGGGAAAAACCGAATCCCTCGAGATCGCTGAAGCCAGCACTGACAAGTTCTGGGGATGTGGCAAGTCTCTGAACCACGCCGAAGTCCTCGACCCCTCACGTTGGAACGGACGCAACACCGCAGGAAAACTTCTGCAAGAAGTCAGAGATGAACTCTGCTAAAACTGTGAATTCCGGTGCCAAACATGTCTTATCCTGCTAGTTTTGCTCGATTATTCATTATAAATCCCCAGTGTTCAGTTGGTATTTGATCGACTGCCAAATGGTATGAGTCGTAACACTCGTGATATTTACCTGTCAAAATTATTGATTGAAATATATTGCGTAAGCTGCCTGCTATCTTAGTGAGCCCTTCCATACAACTTTTGTTTACATTTCCAACACTGACATTTTGCCTGAGAGACTTCGTATATACGGATGATCCTGACATAGAAATAATAATGTGATGAATATATGAGTATACTATGTGTGGTAAGCAATCATATTCACAACACTTACTTGATTGTTATTAACACAATGGTTCAAAACATGTTCTAAACCATATCTTGCACGCATTATCGCTCACCGATACCTGCAGCCTACAGGGTGTACCTGGTTGTATTTTATTAAAAACAATCAAAACTAATTTAACCACTACACATGCTCTCATCTGTAGTGCAGACAATCATAGTGCTCAGCCGTCAGCCGTCAGAGATGACCCACCAAATTGTCTGGATAGTACAATAGATGGATCCAGTTACTCCAGTCATGGATTCAATTGGGTTCTGATGATCTGAATAGAACTCGATGGACATGTTAATAATTTTTCTACACAAATGCATTCCCTCTGTACTTTATATGGAATCATGGAATCCTAATATAACCTAGCTGATATGCTGTATTTCTGATTCAGTTCATTTAGTAGACCACACCACAGGATCTCAACCTGTGGTATAGGCAACAATAGTGGCCAGTGCCAGCTCTAAAGAAATGTCTGGAGATAGATGAATCCAGGTTGGGTATTTTGAGGGATACTCTGGTATGTGCTTGTATGTACATATGTAATATTTTTGATTAGCAAAATGCATTTATGCATTGCATTGTACACTATTTTTGTTTATATAGTTTTACAGAAAATATGTATATATATTTAGGTTTTGGATCGAGAGTTGTTTTGTTGCTCTTGTGGGTAGTACTAGTACACCGCTATCCAAACCTATATGACAGGCATCTGACAGTGATGTGGTGCTGGTGCAGTACATCACCGTCTGATCCCCTGCTCAACAGATGCTAGTAGGTTATTTATTGCATATATTTATCTATTACCGTGTTACTAATTTGAAGCATGTTCGCAATTCTTTATATGTGTTGACAATACAATAGCTTGAGGACTATGTGTCATGCAAAATGTTGAGCAGGCATCCGACAGTGATGTGGTGCTGGTGCAGTACATCACCGTCTGATCCCCTGCTCAACAGATGCTAGTATGTTACTTATGTGCAAATCTCTATCTATCACTGTGTTACTAATTTAAAGAATTTTCACAATTTATAATGTGTTGAAAAAACAATAGCTTGACGACTATGTGTCATGCAAAATGTTGAGCAGGCATCCGACAGTGATGTGGTGCTGATGCAGTACATCACTGTCTGATCCCCTGCTCAACAGATGCTAGTAGGTTACATATGTGCAAATCTTTATATATCACTGTGTTACTAATTTGAAGTAAGTTCACAGTTTATAATGTGTTGACAATACAAAAGCTTGAGGACTATGTGTCATGCAAATTGTTGGGCAGGCATCTGACAGTGATGTGGTGCTGGTGCAGTACATCACTGTCTGATCCCCTGCTCAACGGATAGGGTATTTATGTGCCAATCCTTGAGTAATAACCATTTTTGATTTCCTGTTTTCTAAGTGTAGTGCGAGTACACTATGAGCTGATACAAGTGTAAGCAAAGAAATGAAGATTTCATTTCCTACGAAATATGTAAAAAATTATGTGCTGCTGTCTGTCTCGGGTGATCATGTTTATACATTCTTTGTTTGGCTTCATCGGTTGGGGGGGACTAATACTCTAATTAATGATTAACACTACATTTGACCAAGTCAGGACAAATGATAATTACAACTTCTCCTCCATTTGGGAAGCCGATGATGATATAGACAATAGTGAGGACTTACCTCATCAGATGATGATGAAATCTTGTGAATATCATGATGCAGAAAACTTTCATATTTTAAATGAAGCAAACTTAAGTTCTTCATCATATTTTCACCTGAATTGTCGCAGTCTCTCATCAAATTGGGAATCATTTAGGGAACTGCTTTATGATTTGAATACTGATAATTTTGCTTTTCAAGTCATTGGCATAAGTGAACTCTTTAACTGTGAGAAAGATTGCCGAATCAATTTAGAGGGATATCATCCTATTATTTCAAAAAATAGAAAGCTCAGTTGTAGAGGAGGAGTAGGTATGTTTGTTCGAGATGATATCAATTATAAAGTAAGGGATGACCTAAGTATTTTCATGGATCATATTTTTGAATCTATTTTCATCGAAATAAAAAATGATAAAAATTCATCTAGTGTAATTGTAGGAGAAATCTATAGGCCAAACTCACAACCAAAAGCGGATGTTGACTTATTTATGTCAACTATGCATAATATAATGGACCAGATAAATAATGAAAACAAACAAAGTGTTATAATGGGTGACATGAATGTAGACCTAATTAAGTACAACTCTGATACAAAAATTAACAATTATACTGACAATATTTTTGCAAGGGGTTTCATCCCAACAATAATTAAACCCACCAGAATAAGTGAGAATTCCGCTACATTGATCGATCACATCTACACAAATACTACTAACTACAATGCTAAATCTGGAATAATATTAAATGATGTTGCTGACCATTTTGGTGTATTTTATCTTGAACCTCATAAATTCGCATTGAAAAAGTCTGCGTCGACACTTCAAAGAGTGATAACTACAACCAAGATAGCTAAGTTTAATCAATATCTCCAAGACACAGATTTCTCTGAAATATATAATATAGACTGTACAAACACAGCTTACAATAAATTTTCAGAACTTTACCAAGAATCTTATAAAAAAGCATTCCCACTAGTGGAAAAGAAACAAAATAAAAAATATATAAAAATTGAACCATGGTATTCCAATGGCCTTCTTGTATCAAGAAAAAGAAAAAATAAATTATTCGCTAAAAAATTTAAAACACCATCTGAAACAAATATATGTGCTTACAAAAATTATGTGAATTTATATAACAGATTGAAAAGACAAATGAAAAAGAACTACTATGATGAAATGCTAGAACTGAATAAAAACAATATCAAACAAACTTGGAAAATATTACAATCTGTAATGGGCAAAAAGAACAACAAAACTCAATTTCCAAACTCATTTCTTATAAACAATAAAGAAATATCAAATAAATCAGAAATTGCAGATGAGTTCAATTTATTTTTCTCTACAATCGGTAAGAAAACAAGTGAAGCTGTTCCGAATACAGAGTGTCATTTCTCATCCTTTCTAACCAGCCCCACAGCCAATAGTATTTTTATCGAACCAGTTGATCAATCTCATATCCTTGATATAGTAGGAAAACTTAAGCCCAAAACTAGTTCAGGACACGATGAAGTATCAGCTAAGATATTGAAAGAAACGATAACTCACATAGTTGAACCACTAACTTATATCGTTAATTCTTCCCTTACAACTGGAACTGTTCCAGAAAAACTAAAATTAGCTAAAGTGATCCCAATATACAAAAGTGCAGAGGCAAATAAATTAAACAATTACCGCCCAGTCAGTCTTCTCCCCTGTTTCTCTAAAGTCTTTGAAAAGGTCATGTTTAATAAAATATTTTCTTTTTTCAATAGTAAGGACCTTTTTTATAGACATCAATATGGTTTTCGTCCGAAACATTCAACTATACATCCTATTATACAGTTGTTAAGCAAATGTTCTGAAAACCCGAGCAAAAATTTTAATTTGTCTATTTTCTGCGATCTATCTAAAGCCTTTGATGTCATAGATCATCAAATCTTATTAACCAAGCTTCATTATTATGGGATAAGGGGAATTGCCTTAAAATGGCTCTCTGATTACCTAACAAATCGTAAACAATATGTATATTTTGAAAACTGTATTTCTGAGCAACAGCTACTATTGTGTGGAGTTCCTCAAGGCTCCATATTAGGGCCTTTACTATATCTCATATATGTAAATGACATAGTCAAATGTACAGATGCAAACATTTTATCTTTCGCTGATGATACATCATTACTTGTCTTTGGACCCAATATTGATGATCTATATACAAAAGCTTCTCAAGAAATCCATAATCTATATGGCAAATAAATTATCTCTCAATGCTAAGAAAACCAAATATATTGTTATCCGATCACCCACGTTAAATTGTGATTTAGATGATTTCAAATTGGAAATAAACAATGTACCACTAGAAAGAATAGGTTCTGGTCAGAATGAACAAGCACAAAGTTCTTGGGATTATATATTGATGAATTCTTGACCTGGAAATATCATATTAATTTCATAAATAACAAAATAGCTAGAGCTCTATATCAAATAAAACAAGCTAAACATTTCCTACACATATCCAGCTTAAAAACATTGTATTATAGCATGATACACCCATATTTGATTTATGGTATACTGGCGTGGGGAAATACAAAACAATTATTTCTTAAACAATTAACAACTCTGCAAAAACGAGCTATTAGGACAGTACATAAGGCCTCCTATAATAGTCATACTGATCCGTTATTTAAGAAGTCTAGTGTTCTAAAATTTCAGGATCAATATATACATGAGGTAAGAATATTTATGCATATGTTCATTAATAATAATCTTCCTGTCTCCTTCAATGAAGTTTTTAAATACCAATGGGAAATACAGAGTGAACGTCTGACGAGACAATCAAATAATCTTTATATCCAGAGATGTGAATCTGCATTTGCTGAGAGACTGCCACTCCATGCCTACCCATCCATTTGGAATAAATGGGCGACGCCGGACATTGAACGTACATCGAAATCTCAATTGAAACATATCTCCAAAAACGAAATATTATCTTCATATTTGGAAAATGTCACATGTGATAATAAACATTGCATAGATTGTAATGCCGGAGTATAAATATATACCATGCCATGTTACATGTACATTGTATCAACCACAATTTCTCCGGTACAGTATCTTCCAAATTATAGTGTTCTGGAATTTCATTTTTTTCGATAAGAGTACCTGTAGTCCTGAACTTGGTCATGTATTTGTTATAAATCTGGTTCCTCCTTCCCGGTGTGCCAAACCTTGTGAGTGTGTGTCTGTGTGGCCCGAGACAGCCGTAGTACTTTTCCATGTTTCGTATGTTTCTTTTTGTTCCCCGTGGTTTTTTTTTTTTTTTTGTGTTTTTTTTTTTTTTTTTTTCATCTTGTTGCCAAAATTTAGTCATATTATTTTTAATTAATTCGACATGGGTCTATAGCAAGACAGCCATATGGCTATTTAGGCCCTTTCAGCCTTACCCTCAAACTAATCTTGTAGTTACATGTAGATAATAATTCACACTGTGTTATTGAATATTGCTTTATCACTGTACAGATGAACGCTATGCTGATTATACTTGTAAGTGCTGGAAAATAAACATCTATCTATCTTAATTTTATATTGTACATGATAATTGATAAAAATAAGAACAAAAACACAAATTAAAAGCTAGCCCTAGGGCTATAGGAAAGGTTACCGGAGAAAAGTGCAGTGCATGACAGTCTGGTCAGAAAAGACGACCCAGTAGACCAAAATTACCATGTGTAGACCTATCCAGGTCATCAAAGATCGAATATTATATATTAATACTATATTGAATATCGATTATCGAATATATTAATTACCACATGTCATCGAATGTGGCAATAACTCGACTATATCAATATATACATGTATATATATACATATTATGACATCAACAAATTAAGGTATATAGATCCGTGTTGTATTCTATTATGGTATTCTAATATTTTTCAAAAAAATGATAGTTGGTCTAGAACTCCAAGATAAACATGTGGACGGACCGACAACAGACGGACGAAACACCATGACAAAAGGTAAAAAACTGGGGGGGGGGGGGGGGGTGTTGCGTGAAGGGCAGGGCCGGGCCAGACAGATGGGTAGCAGCCGGGTCGTGAAGGCATCCAAATTTTGTTCAAGTTTTTTGGCGGAGCCAGGTCGAGAGAAGCGTCATAATGCAAGGTGTAAACTGCAAAAAAAAAAAAACATTGGGAACATTATGATGTACAATCATTGCAGAGTGGGTTGTTGCACTCATCATTTTGGGAATATTCAGATAGTAGCAGGGATTTAACCTTGTGTTTAATTGTGCTTTTGAAAGGTATATTATCTAGCTTGGTGGTCCATTCATTCCAAATTTTGGGAAAATTAAAAAGAGGCTGTTTGCTAGCAAAGTTTGAGTTGCATTTTTTAACATAAATCAGGTTTGACTGCCTTGTAGTGTAACTACAGTTTATTTCATGGTTGTATTTGAAAGTACATGCAAAAGATAAAGGTAGTTTAAATATTACAGGAGAATTTGTGCATGAAGATATTTGCTTCATGGATATATTGACCATGAAGTTTAAGTATTTGGCATTTTTTAAAAAGGGGATCTGTGTGACTGTTATAAGTCGCTTTGTTGATATACCTAATAGCGCGTTTGTGGAGGATATTGGTTTTTTTAAGTAAACTCGGATTTGCATTACCCCAGGCTAAAATACCATAATTTAAATATGGTTGTATCATTGAAAAATATAAAGTCCTCAAGGTTTCAGCTGGGAGATAATTTCTAACTTGCTTAATCTGAAAGAGAGATTTAGATATTTTGTTGTTAATGTGGTCAATATGATACTTCCAAGATAATGAGTTATCGATATGTAAACCTAGGAATTTTGTACTTTTTTCATCAAACTTAGTTCCTATCTGAGAAAGAGGGGTATCTTTTATGAACAAATGAAAGGTGTCGGTGTTGATCGCGTGTCGAGGGTCTTGTATTACAATAAATTTAGTTTTATTGGCATTTAGGGATAATTTGTTCGCACAAAACCATTCATACAGATTATTGATTTCCTTATTGCCAAGGTCAAAAAGTTTATTGATGTCATTGTCATTTAAAATCAATGAAGTGTCATCGGCAAATGATAATATTCACATTTATTCACATTTCTAAGCTGTAAAATCGATAATATTTGAGATATTAGTCATTTTGTTGTGACCTTTAAAATAAGGTCGAAGGTCAAATTCAAGGTCACAAGAATATTTGGCAAATGTCAGTTCCTATGTGTACAATTGATTCCTAACCTGTAAAGTCGATAATAAGCGAGATATTGGCCATTTTGTTCCTGACCTTGAAATTCAAATTCAAGGTCATCAAAATATTCGGCATACATCATTTCCTATATGTCTACAATTTACTGCCAAGCTGTAAAGTGGATAATAGGTGAGATATTAGCCATTTTGTTCTTTGACCTTGAAAATGAGGTCAAAATTCAAATTCAAGGTCATCAGAATATTCTGACTACAGTGGTCCCTGGAAAATACGACCGATGGTAAAGTCATGTGTCTAAGGTCGCATACTACAGGAAGTCGTATTGTCCAGCAGCTCAAGATAAAGAACTGGAGGACCACCGACGCCGGTCAATTGCAATCGAAATCGAGTGAAAGAAAACCATTTTGCTTTCAGACCTTGACCTTCATCAAAATAAATTGTTTTGTAAAATGAAATTCAAGGTCATCAAAATATTCAGTGTATATCATTTTCTATATCATGTCCACAATTGATTCCCAAGCCATACAGTCAATAGAGGAGCAAGATATGAGCCAGTTTGTCCTTGGACCTTGAAAATGAGGTCAGAGGTCAAATTCAAGGTCCGAGAATATTCAGCATATATCATTTCCTACATGTCCACAATTGATTCCTAAGCTGTAAAATCGATAATAAGTGAGATATTAGCCATTTTGTCCTGTGACCTTGAAAATGAGGTCAAAGGTCAAATTCAAGGTCATGACAATAATCTGCATATATCATTTCCTATATGTTCATAACTGATTCCTAAGCTGTAAAGTCGATAACAAGCGAGATATCAGCCATTTTGTCCTATGACCTTGAAAATGCCGTCAAAGGTCAAATTCAAGGTCATCAGAATATTCAGCATATATCATTTCCTACATGTCCACAATTGATTCCTAAGCTGTAAAATCGATAATAAGTGAGATATTAGCCATTTTGTCCTGTGACCTTGAAAATGAGGTCAAAGGTCAAATTCAAGGTCATGACAATAATCTGCATATATCATTTCCTATATGTTCATAATTGATTGCTAAGCTGTAAAGTCAATAACAAGCGAGAGATTAGCCATTTTGTCCTGTGACCTTGAAAATGAGTTCGAAGGTCAAATTCAAGGTCATCAGAATATTCAGCATATATCATTTCCTATATGTTCACAATTGATTCCTAAGCTGTAAAGTCGATAATAAGCGAGATATTAGCCATTTTGTCATGTGACCTGGAAAATGAGGTCAAAGGTCAAATTCAAGGTCAACAGGACAAAATGGCTAATATCTCGCTTATTATCGACTTTACAGCTTAGGAATCAATTGTGAACATATAGGAAATGATATATTCTGAATATTTTAATGATATTGAATTTGACCTTTGACCTAAATTTCAAGGTCAGTCATTTTCAGTCATGTTCACAATTGATTCCTAAGCTGTAAAGTCGATAATAAGCGAGATATTAGCCATTTTGTCATGTGACCTTGAAAATGAGGTCAAAGGTCAAATTCAAGGTCATGAATATTTACAGCATATATCATTTCCTATATGTTCACAATTGATTCCTAAGCTGTAAAATCGCTAATAAGCAAGATATTGGCCGTTTTGTCCTGTGACCTTGAAAATGAGGTCAAAGGTCAAATTCATGGTCACGAGAATTTTCAGCATATATCATTTCCTATATGTTCACAATCGATTCCTAAGCTGTAAAGTCGCTAATAAGCAAGATATTGGCCATTTTGTCCTGTGACCTTGAAAATGAGGTCAAAGGTCAAATTCAAGGCCATGAGAATATTCAGCATATATCATTTCCTATATGTTCACAATTGATTCCTAAGCTGTAAAGTCGATAATAAGCGAGATATTAGCCATTTTGTCATGTGACCTTGAAAATGAGGTCAAAGGTCAAATTCAAGGTCACAAGAATATTCAGCATATATCATTTCCTATATGTTCACAATTGATTCCTAAGCTGTAAAGTCGATAATAAGCGAGATATTAGCCATTTTGTCCTGTGACCTTGAAAATGAGGTCAAAAGTCAAATTCAAGGTCACGAGAATATTCAGCATATATCATTTCCTATATGTCCACAATTCATTCCTAGTCTCTAATTTCAATATTAAGTGAGATATTAGGCTTAATGTGTGCCATTATAAAGCATAGGAAAATTTAACATGGGAAAGTCACATTTGGGCCGAGTTTGGGCCCAAAATGGCCCACTTCAAGCGATTCAAGCGCAACGAAATTTATAGATGTCACAGGGGTACATATGAGGAGTGTTTTTCATCAATAAGAAAAAAAAGTTACTGAACAGATTTTGAGAAAACGACCGTCTAAGACCAAAATTGGCCATTTTTCGACGAAAACGGCCGCTCTGACCTTGAAACCAAAGTCAGAGGTCAAATTTAAGGTCACGACAATATTCAGCATATATCATTTCCTATAGGTCCACAATTGATTCCTAGTCTCTAATCTCAATATTAAGTGAGATATTATGCTTTAATGTGTCCCATTATAAAGCATAGGAGAATTTAACATGGGAAAGTCCCATTTGGGCCGAGTTTGGGCCCAAAATGGCCCATTTCGAGTGATTCAAGCGCAACGAAATTTATACATGTCACAGGGGTACATATGAGGAGTGTTATGCATCAATAAAAAAAAATTAGCCCAATGGGCTAGAAAGGTTACCGGAGAAATATACAGAGTTAAGCCGAGAAAGTTGAAGGTCAAATTCAAGGTGACCACTGAAATCGCCATATCTCTAACCTTGAAAATGGGATCAAAGGTTAAATTCTAGATCACCAAACTATTCAGCATACATCATTTCCTATATGTTCACTATGCACCCCTAAGCTGTAAATTTGATAATAAGCGAGATATAAGCCATTTTGTAATCTGACTTTGAAAATAAAATGACTGACCTTGAAATTTAGGTCAAAGGTCAAACTCAATATCATTAAAATATTCAGAATATCTCATTTCCTATATGTTCGCAATTGATTCCTAAGCTGTAAAGTCGATAATAAGCTAGATATTGGCCATTTTGTCCTGTGACCTTGAAAATGAGATCAAAGGTCAAATTCAAGGTCACGAGAAAATTCAGCATATATCATTTCCTATATGTTCACAATTGATTCCTAAGCTGTAAAGGCGATAATAAGCGAGATATTAGCAATTTTGTCCTGTGACCTTGGAAATGAGGTCAAAGGTCAAATTCAAGATCACGAGAATATTCAGCATATATCATTTCCTATATGTTCACAATTGATTCCTAAGCTGTAAAGTCGATAATAAGCGAGATATTAGCAATTTTGTCCAGAGACCTTGGAAATGAGGTCAAAGGTCAAATTCAAGGTCATGAGAATATTCAGCATATATCATTTCCTATATGTTCACAATTGATTCCTAAGCTGTAAAGTCGATAATAAGCGAGATATTAGCCATTTTGTCATGTGACCTTGAAAATGAGGTCAAAGGTCAAATTCAAGGTCATGAGAATTTTCAGCATATATCATTTCCTATATGTTCACAATTGATTCCTAAGCTGTAAAGTCGCTAATAAGCAAGATATTGGCCATTTTGTCCTGTTGACCTTGAAAATGAGGTCAAAAGTCAAATTCAAGGTCACTAGAATATTCAGCATATATCATTTCCTATATGTTTTTATAATTGATTCCTAAGCTGTAAAGTCGCTAAGAAGCAAGATCTTGGCCATTTTGTCCTGTGACCTTGAAAATGAGGTCAAAGGTCAAATTCAAGGTCATGAGAATATTCAGCATATATCATTTCCTATATGTTCACAATTAATTCCTAAGCTGTAAAGTCGATAATAAGCGAGATATTAGCAATTTTGTCCTGTGACCTTGGAAATGAGGTCAAAGGTCAAATTCAAGGTCATGAGAATATTCAGCATATTTCATTTCCTATATGTTCACAATTGATTCCTAAGCTGTAAAGTCGATAATAAGCAAGATATTAGCCATTTTGTCATGTGACCTTGAAAATGAGGTCAAAGGTCAAATTCAGGGTCATGAGAATTTTCAGCATATATCATTTCCTATATGTTCACAATTGATTCCTAAGCTGTAAAGTCGATAATAAGCGAGATATTAGCCATTTTGTCATGTGACCTTGAAAATGAGGTCAAAAGTCAAATTCAAGGTCATGAGAATTTTCAGCATATATCATTTCCTATATGTTCACAATTGATTCCTAAGCTGTAAAGTAGCTAATAAGCAAGATATTAGCCATTTTGTCATGTGACCTTGAAAATGAGGTCAAAGGTCAAATTCAAGGTCATGAGAATTTTCAGCATATATCATTTCCTATATGTTCACAATTGAATCCTAAGCTGTAAAGTCGCTAATAAGCAAGATATTGGCCATTTTGTCCTGTGACCTTGAAAATGAGGTCAAAGGTCAAATTCAAGGTCACGAGAATATTCAGCATATATCATTTCCTATATGTTCACAATTGATTCCTAAGCTGTAAAGTCGATAATAAGCGAGATATTAGCAATTTTGTCCTGTGACCTTGGAAATGAGGTCAAAGGTCAAATTCAAGGTCACGAAAATATTCAGCATATATCCTTTCCTATATGTTCACAATTGATTCCTAAACTGTAAAGTCGATAATAAGCAAGATATTGGCCAGTTTGTTATGTGACCTTGAAAATGAGGTCAAAAGTCAAATTCAAGGTCACTAGAATATTCAGCATATATCATTTCCTATATGTTCACAATTGATTCCTAAGCTGTAAAGTCGCTAAGAAGCAAGATATTGGCCATTTTGTCCTGTGACCTTGAAACTGAGGTCAGAGGTCAAATTCAAGGTCACGAGAATATTCAGCATATATCATTTCCTATATGTTCACAATTGATTCCTAGTCTCTAATCTCAATATCAAGTGAGATATTAGGCATAATGTGTCCCATTATAAAGCATAGGATAATTTAACATGGGAAAGTCCCATTTGGGCCGAGTTTGGGCCAAAATGGCCCACTTCGAGCTATTCAAGCGCAACAAAATTTATAGAGATCATAGAAGTACATATGAGGAGTCTTATGTATCAAAAAGAAAAAAAGTTACTGAACAGATTTTGAGAAAATGGCCGCCAAAGTTAAAAATCAGGCATTTTTCGTCGAAAACGGCCGCCATTTTGAAAAATTAGCCCAAGGGCTAAGAAAGGTTACCGGACAATGTATATTTTAGATATTGGCCTTTTGTCCCATAAGCTTGGAAATAAGGTAGTTGGTCAATTCGAGGTCATGAGAACATTCTGCCCATATCATTTCTAGCATGTCCACAAATGATTCCTAAGCTGTAAAGTCGATATTAATTGAGATATTAGCCATTTTGTGTTTTGACCTTGAAAATGAGGTCAAAGGTCAAGTTCAAGGTCATGAGAATATTCAGCATATATCATTTCTAATATGTACGCAATTGAATCCTAAGCTGTAAAGTCCCTAACAAGTGAGATATTAACATTTTTTGTTCTCTGCCCTTGAAAATGAGGTCAAGGTCAAATTCAAGGTCACCAAAATATTCAGCATATATCATTCCCCATATGTCCACTATGGATTCCTAAGCTGTAGAGTCGAAAATGAGCGAGATATTACCAATTTTGTTCTCTGACCTTGAAAATAAGGTCAAAGGTCAAATTCAAGGTCACCAGAATATTCAACATTATATCATTTCCTATGGATCCACAATTGATTCCTAAGCTGTAAAGTCAATAATAAGCGAGATATCAGCCATTTTGTGCTCTGATCTTGAAAATGAGGTCAGAGGTCAAATTCAATAATAAACGAGATATTGGCCATTTTGTACTATGACCTTGAAAATAAGGTCAAAGGTCAAATTCAAGGTCATCAGAATATTCGGAGTATATCATTTCCTATATGTCCACCACAATTGATTCCTAAGCTGTAAAGTTGATAATAAGCGAGATATTGGCCATTTTGTAGTATGACCTTGAAAATAAGGTCAAAGGTCAAATTCAAGGCATCAGAATATTTGGCGAATATCATTTCCTATATGTCCACAATTGATTCCTAAGCTGTTAAATCGATAACCATTTTGTACTATGACCTTGAAAATAAGGTCAAAGGACAAATTCAAGGTCATCAGAATATTCGGAGTATATCATTTCCTATATGTCCACAATTGATTCCTAAGCTGTAAAGTCGTTAAGAATCAAGATATTAGCCATTTTGTCCTGTGACCTAGAAAATGAGGTCAAAGGTCAAATTCGAGGTCATCAGAATATTCGGCATATATCATTTCCTATATGTCCACAATTGATCCCTAAGCTGTAAAGTCGATAATAAGTGAGATGTTAGACATTTTGTCCTGTGACCTTGAAAATGAGGTCGAAGGTCAAATTCAAGGTCATCAGAATATTCGGCATTTATCATTTTCTATATGTCCACAATTGATTCCTAGTCTCTAATCTCAATATTAAGTGAGATATTAGGCTTAATGTGTCTCATTATAAAGCATAGGAGAATTTAACATGGGAAAGTCCCATTTGGGCCGAGTTTGGGCCCAAAATGCACACTTCGAACGATTCAAGGGCAACGAAATTTATACATGTCACAGGGGTACATATGAGGAGTGTTTTGCATCAATAAGAAAAAAAGTTACTGAACAGATTTTGAGAAAACGATCGTCAAAGTCCAAAATTGGCCATTTTTCGACGAAAACGGCCGTTCTGACCTTGAAACCGAGGTCAGAGGTCAAATTCAAGGTCACGAAAATATTCAGCATATATCATTTCCTATATGTCCACAATTGATTCCTAGTCTCTAATCTCAATATTAAGTGAGATATTAGGCTTAATGTGTCCCATTATGAAGCATAGGAGAGTTTAACATGGGAAAGTCCCATCTGGGCCGAGTTTGGGCCAAAATGGCCCACTTCGAGCGATTCAAGCGCAACGAAACTGATACACGTCACAGGAGTACATATGAGGAGTGTTATGTATCAAAAAGAAAAAAAGTTACTGAACAGATTTTGAGAAAATGGCCGCCAAAGTCCAAAATCAGGCATTTTTCGTCGAAAATGGCCGCCATTTTGAAAAAAATGCGGAAATCAGAAAACTAAAAAAAACCTCTGCTGGGAATATTTTTAGGTATTTTTGTGCAAAATTTCAGAAAGATCGGACCGTATACTTTAAAGATAAAAATGTGAACGGACGGACGACGGACGGACGGACGACGGACGCAACGCCATGCCAATAGGTTATCGGACCATAGGTCCGGTAACCTAAAAAATGCGAAAATCAAAAAACTAAAAAATACCTCCTTCTTGAATTATTTTTAAGTATTTTTCTGCAAAATTTCAGAAAAATTCGCCCGTAAACAAAAAAGATAAAAATGTGGACGACGACGACGACGACGACGGACGACGACGGACGACGACGGACGACGACGGACGACGGACGCAACGCCATGCCAATAGGTTATCGGACCATAGGTCTGGTAACCTAAAAAGTTACTGAACAGATTTTGAGAAAATGGCCGCCAAAGTCCAAAATCAGGCATATTTCGTCGAAAACGGCCGCCATTTTGAAAAAAAATGCGAAAATCAAAAAACTAAAAAATACCTCCCTCTCAAAATATTTTTAGGCATTTTTGTGCAAAATTTCAGAAAAATTCGATCGTAAACTTTGAAGGTAAAATTGTTGACGGACGACGACGACGACGGACGACGACGGACGACGACGCATCGCCATGCCAATAGGTTACGGACCATAGGTTTTTGTGCATAATTTCAGAAAAATTTGATTGTAAACTTTAAAGATAAAATTGTTGACGGACGACGACGACGACGCCGGACGCATCGTCATGCCAATAGGTTACGGACCAAAGGTCCGGTCACCTAAAAATTCGCCTGTAAACAAAAAAGATAAAAATGTGGACGACGACGACGACGACGGACGCAACGCCATGCCAATAGTTTATCGGACCATAGGTCCGGTAACCTAAAAATGTAGATGGACGAGGACAGACGCAACGCCATGCTGATACATGTAGGTTATCGGACCAAAGGTCCGGTAACCTAAAAATCCCCGTAAAACCAACCTTTCGGCTTAACCATGGTTAGGGGGCAATTACAGCTTTTCTCCCCCTCAGCTTTCCCCGGAAATGCGTCTGGTATGTCCCGCTAGACGGACGCTAGACGCAACGCCATGCCAATAGGTTATCAGACCATTGGTCCAGGAATCTAATAGCTTATGTCGTCAATATTGATTTGAAAATGTCAAAGTTCACACTCATTCATAAATTGACAAGTCTTTATGGTCACAGACAGCTCGCAACAAGTCAGAGTCTGACACATGTACATCATCATCTCCAGGCCACAAGCCGGTCTGATCTTGTTCACTAGCTACAGCGGCTGTTACCAAATCTCTGTCAGAGACCTCATCCCACTCAGACATCCCTGAAACGCTCTCATCAAAATCATTCTCTTCAGTCAAACAGGCTCCTGGCTGGCAGTAGGACGGCAGAGGCAGGTCTGGAGACTTGAAGTTATCGCCTCGACACTGAGGATCATGACATTTCTGATAATAAACAGAGCGAAGTAAATCCACGATATAGAACACGTTATTGCTCTTGTGTTGGCGCTTTATGTTATGGCAATATCGGTTCTTGCTGATCTCGTAAAGAAGCGTTTGGTTTGAGGAGAAGTAGCACCACTGACGGATCGTGCCCTGAACCCCTCCGATAGACAGCTGACTGCTGATAAACTCATCGATCTCTGGATATGGAGAATGACGGCTGCCCACAAGTCCTCTGTCTGGATTTGTGTTGTCGCACTGAGCCTTATGTTCAGACGAAACCTGTTGATTCGTGTTTTTGGAGAAGTCAGATGTGAGTATTCGCAGTCCTGGTACAAACTGGACATTGGTGACCAGAGAGTCCAGGAACATTTGCTCCTCTTCTGATATTCCAGTGCAGCTTGGAGTGGCAACATATTCGTTGTCTTCACTCAAAACAAGTGGATTCTTCCGGCCCAACTTACAAGAGTGAATCAATCGAAAATTTCTATTTCGAGTGTAAACACCAGTGTCACAAAACAGAATGTCTTTGCCCGATCTGTCCTTTATGTACAGTTGGTCAAGGTTACCCATGTTCCCGTCTACAACCTCATGCTGCGACTCGGGTTGTCTGCTGTTATCTCGATCTGTAGCTATGTCTTTAGAATTTTCCTCAAGTCTAGGTTTCATCCTGATGGTGACACTTTCTACTCTTTCCGCAGACACACAAGTTTTTTTGGTATTTCTGTCTAGTTCAGAACAAATTTTCTTCACAAAAGACCCTGCATTCATGTTGTCTTTGAATGCAGCCTTTTGTAAGCGGTATATCAAATGACGACTGAATTTCGTATTTGTACTCGCCTCCAGTTGAAGGATGTCCGACTTTCTGCAGGTGATGCCATATTCTTGTTTCAGTTGTTGATTGACGTAGTTAATGAAGATTTCTGTCAGAACTTCACCTCTTTTTTCTAAATTATGTTCTTTACTGAACTCCAAGTCAAAGTACAAGTTACAAACAGCAGCCTCAGGGATGACTTCGTAATGATGACGGCGTGAGACATCAAGCTGTTTGTAATAATGCCAAAACTGCTCATAGCTCGTGACCAAGAACAAACGCTGGCCTTGCCGCTCACAGAAGCTCTCACTTTCACTAGAAAACACAGCTAAATCCTGTGAGCTCGATTTGCGAAAATCAAATGCTTGCTGTTGAGTGGGGAAAATGCGCCATTGACTGCTTGGGCCGCCTAGTCGTGGAGTATAAGCCACAGGACCGGGATATTTGCGTAGCTCTCTCTCTCTGCGAGCAAGTCGTACTCTCAGCTCCAGAGACGTCTCTTCGTCCTTGAGGCCGTAGAAGGAGCTTTTATTCAGCGGACAGGATCCTGACGCAGCCATTACACCCCAGTCTGAATTCCTTATCAATCCTGCAAGAAAAACAAACAAGTGGGGCAATTAAAACAGCTCAATTTCATTTGCAACTGAGTTATATAATAAACAGAATACTTGTATACACATAATATGATAGATAACATTGAAAGTACCCGGTAAAAGTAACATATAAACATATGCCATATACATGTAGATGACCCCATGGATAGCACTTAAAAACCCTTGAGTGCTTATTTTCAGTGAGGAAATTGGACTTGGAATTGGACTCCATCTAGATCTATTAGAATCTACCATATCACCCTGCATACCACAGGTACATAGACGAATGCGCCATTGAGCATGATAAACTACTTACTGGATGCTTTCCAGTAGTAATGTTGCTAACAAATAGAATATCTGATCTAACTTAAATGTAACTTACACAAAAAATTAGGCCAAGGGCCGAAGAGAGGTTACCGGACAATGTTTAATATTTTAGATGTTAGCCAGGTCACTGGTTAAATCAAGGTCAAGAGAATATTCAGCATATATAATATTAAGCATATATCATGTCCACAGTTGATTGCTAAGCTGTAAATTCAATAATCAGAGAGATATTAGCAATTTTGTGCTGTGGCCTTGAAAATGATAGCAAAGGTCAAATTCAACATGTTCAAGGTCATCAAAATATTCCGTGTACATTGTATATCATTTTCTATATGTCCACAATTGATTCCCAAGCCATACACACAATAGAAGAGCAATATATCAGCCAGTTCGTCTTTGGACCTTGAAAATGAAGTCAGAGGTCAAATTCAAGGTCACGAGAATATTCAGCATATATCATTTCCTATATGTCCACAATTGATTCCTAAGCTGTAAAATCGATAATAAGTGAGGTATTAGCCATTTTGTCCTGTGACCTTGAAAATGAGGTCAAAGGTAAAATTCAAGGTCATGACAATAATTTACACATATCATTTCCTATATGTTCATAACTGATTCCTAAGCTGTAAAGTCGATAACAAGCGAGATATTAGCCATTTTGTCCTATGACCTTGAAAATGGGGTCAAAGGTCAAATTTAAGGTCATCAGAATATTGAGTATTTATCATTTCCTCTATGTCCACAATTGATTCCTAAGCTGTAGAGTCGATAATAAGCGAGATATAAGCCATTTTGTACTATGACCTTGAAAATGGGGTCAAAGGTCAAATTCAAGGCCATCAGAATATTCAGCATATATCATTTCCTATATGTCCACAATTGATTCCTAAGCTGTAGAGTCGATAATAAGTGAGATATAAGCCATTTTGAGCTCTGATCTTGAAACTGAGGTCAGAGGTCAAATTCAAGGTCACGAGAATATTCACCATATATCATTTCCTATATGTCCACAATTGATTCCTAGTCTCTAATCTCAATATTAAGTGAGATATTAGGCATAATGTGTCCCATTATAAAGCATAGGAGAATTTGAGAAGCGATTGCATGTAATTGTCATGAACCTGGAATCGACCAGCTGTCCATTCAGTTATCAAGTAAATATAAAGGTAACAAATTCATACATTTGCATACTACCAATCCACGTGAAACTTTGCCTTTCTGATTGTTAGCCATCAAGGATTATCAACCGAGACTAAAGTTTTTAATAAACAATGTTAAATCTGTTAAAATCATAATTTTCATATGTCATTTTCTGACTTATTTCTCAGTAGACAAAGTACACTCACAACAGGGCGAGTGAAAGGATTATGTTGTATAGCAAATAGCTAGTGATTCTAGTAAAACTCACAGGTGATATGCACTACGGTGCACCGAGGTGTTTGGGATTATGAATGTTCAGCTCATTGTATTCATCTCACAGAAAGTATAGCCATAGATACATGTATTCTCATTATTTTGACCACAACAAAGTATACATATACGCAGCAACCAGTGTTTGCCAAGCGGAACACACGAATGTTCGTTTTGGTGAAACGTATAAAATGATTTATCTAAATCATCAAATTGCACAGCTTCCGTGAAAGTATTTATGAAACCATGTCTCGATTCATCATCCATGAGTATATATGCGTGTGCTAGCCAAGTTTTGGGTCAGGGGATTGTATTGTCTTTTTGTGATTTTGTCACCTTTACTTTCACATCATAAGTCAATGGGAAAGTGCCTCACTGTAGTCACTGGTATGTTACGTGCAATCAGTCCTTAACATGGGAAAGTCCCATTTGGGCGGAGTTTGGGCCAAAATGGCCCACTTCGAGCGATTCAAGCGCAACGAAATTTATAGACATCATAGGAGTACATATGAGGAGTGTTACTGTGTTTTGTATCAAAAAGAAAAAAAGTTACCAAACAGATTTTGAGAAAATGGCCGCCAAAGTCCAAAATCAGGCATTTTTCATCGGAAACGGCCGCCATTTTGAAAAACATGCGAAAATCAAAAAATTAGCCCAAGGGCTAAGATAGGTTACCAGACAATTTTGGTTTGAAGCATTGTAGGTGACATATGATTTTGAGACTTACCAGTCAATGCCATATTTGTGAACTTCAATGTCCCCATTAGGTATGCTGCATATGACTTCATATGTTCATAATACATACATTTAAGCTCTATCAACAAGTATTTCGTTTGTAGAGGTCAATTTAAGATTTTGAGATTTGCCCTTCAAGGTCGTTTAAGGTCAAGTTCAAGGTCACCAAAAGATGTGCCATTTATACATGATTTTTTATAGGCTTATACACAATCCTAACCTGTATGTGCAAAAGTTTAAGCTTCAGAGGCCACTTTCAAGATTTCAAGCCAGACATTTAGCACTCAAGGTCATCCAAGGTCAAAATCAAGGTCATCATTAGTTGTTCCTTATATGACTTACTATATGTTCATAATGCAGACTGAAGCTCTATCTACATGCATTTCATCTGCAGAGGCAAATTTGGGCATTTTTTTTTACCCAAAAATTACTGTTTTGACCTCTCAAGGTCATCCAAGGTCAAATTCAAGGTCACCACACAAGTCACCATATATAACTTCCTATTTGAAAGTGCCAATATCTAAGCTCTATCTTTAAGCGTTTTATGAGTACAGTCCTGGCAGCTCCCATTATGAAGGAAAGAAGTGCCGAAAATTTTGTCCAAATTTTTTTTCAAAGGGTGAAAATTTTTTTTTTGCCTAGAAATGGCCCAAAATGGATAGTAACGCGATTTGGGGCAAAAAAAATTTTTTTCGCCGACCCGTCAAAAATTCAAAATGGCCGCCACATGGAGACCGGCAATTCAAGGGCAACAAAACTTATACACATCCTAAAGGTACATAAGGGAAATCTTTTGAAACAAAAATCTCAAAACTGATCAGACAGTTTTTTAGAAGATGGCCGCCAAAGTCCAAAATTGGCCATTTTTGTCATAAATGGCCGCCATTTTGAGAAAAATGCGAAAATAAAAAAACTAAGAAAAAATTAGCCCAATGGGCTAGTAAGGTTACCGGAGAAATATACAGAGTTAAGCCGAGAAAGTTGAAAGTCAAATTCAAGGTGACCACTGAAATCGCCATATCTCTAACCTTGAAAATGGGATCAAAGGTTAAATTCTAGATCACCAAACTATTCAGCATACATCATTTCCTATATGTTCACTATGGACCCCTAGGCTGTAAATTTGATAATAAGCGAGATATAAGCCATTTTGTAATCTGACTTTGAAAATAAAATGACTGACCTTGAAATTTAGGTCAAAGGTCAAATTCAATATCATTAAAATATTCAGAATATATCATTTCCTATATGTTCACAATTGATTCCTAATCTCTAAAGTCAATAATAAGCAAGATATTAGCCATTTTGTCCTGTTAACCTTGAAAATGAGGTCAAAGGTCAAATTCAAGGTCATGAGAATTTTCAGCATATATCATTCTCTATATGTTCACAATTAATTCCTAAGCTGTAAAGTCGCTAATAAGCAAGATATTGGCCATTTTGTCCTGTGACCTTGAAAATAGGTCAAAGGTCAAATTCAAGGTCACGAGCATTTTCAGCATATATCATTTCCTATATGTTCACAATTGATTCCTAAGCTGTAAAGTCGCTAATAAGCAAGATATTGGCCATTTTGTCCTGTGACCTTGAAAATAGGCCAAAGGTCAAATTCAAGGTCACGAGCATTTTCAGCATATATCATTTCCTATATGTTCACAATTGATTCCTAAGCTGTAAAGTCGCTAATAAGCGAGATATTAGCCATTTTGTCCTGTTCACCTTGAAAATGAGGTCAAAAGTCAAATTCAAGGTCACTAGAATATTCAGAATATATCATTTCCTATATGTTCACAATTGATTTCTAAGCTGTAAAGGCGCTAATAAGCAAGATATTGGCCATTTGTCCTGTGACCTTGAAAATGAGGTCAAAGGTCAAATTCAAGGTCATGAGAATATTCAGCATATATCATTTCCTATATGTTCACAATTGATTCCTAAGCTGTAAAGTCGATAATAAGCGAGATATTAGCAATTTTGTCCTGTGACCTTGGAAATGAGGTCAAAGATAAAATTCAAGGTCATGAGAATATTCAGCATATATCATTTCCTATATGTTCACAATTGATTCCTAAGCTGTAAAGTCGATAATAAGCGAGATATTAGCCATTTTGTCATGTGACCTTGAAAATGAGGTCAAAGGTCAAATTCAAGGTCATGAGAATTTTCAGCATATATCATTTCCTATATGTTCACAATTGATTCCTAAGCTGTAAGGTCGCTAATAAGCAAGATATTGGCCGTTTTGTCCTGTGACCTTGAAAATGAGGTCAAAGGTCAAATTCAAGGTCACGACAATTTTCAGCATATATCATTTCCTATATGTTCACAATCGATTCCTAAGCTGTAAAGTTGCTAATAAGCAAGATATTGGCCATTTTGTCCTGTGACCTTGAAAATGAGGTCAAAGCTCAAATTCAAGGCCACGAGAATATTCAGCATATATCATTTCCTATATGTACACAATTGATTCCTAAGCTGTAAAGTCGATAATAAGCGAGATATTAGCAATTTTGTCCTGCGACCTTGGAAATGAGGTCAAAGGTCAAATTCAAGATCACGAAAATATTCAGCATATATCATTTCCGATATGTACACAATTGATTCCTAAGCTGTAAAGTCGATAATAAGCGAGATATTAGCAATTTTGTCCTGCGACCTTGGAAATGAGGTCAAAGGTCAAATTCAAGGTCACGACAATATTCAGAATATATCATTTCCTATATGTTCACAATTGATTCCTAAACTGTAAAGTCGATAATAAGCGAGATATTAGCCATTTTGTCATGTGACCTTGAAAATGAGGTCAAAGGTCAAATTCAAGGTCACAAGAATATTCAGCATATATCATTTCCTATATGTTCACAACTGATTCCTAAGCTGTAAAGTCGATAATAAGCGAGATATTAGCCATTTTGTCCTGTGACCTTGAAAATGAGGTCGAAAGTCAAATTCAAGGTCACGAGAATATTCAGCATATATCATTTCCTATATGTCCACAATTCATTCCTAGTCTCTAATTTCAATATTAAGTGAGATATTAGGCTTAATGTGTGCCATTTTAAAGCATAGGAAAATTTAACATGGGAAAGTCACATTCGGGCCAAGTTTGGGCCCAAAATGGCCCACTTCGAGCGATTCAAGCGCAACGAAATTTATACATGTCACAGGGGTACATATGAGGAGTGTTATGCATCAATAATAAGAATAGTTACTGAACAGATTTTGAGAAAATGGCCGCCAAAGTCCAAAATCAGGCATTTTTCGTCGAAAACGGCCGCCATTTTAAAAAAAATGCGAAAATCAAAAAACTAAAAAATACCTCCCTCTCGAAATATTTTTAGGCATTTTTATGCAAAATTTCAGAAAAATTTGATCGTAAACTTTAAAGATAAAATTGTTGACGGACGACGACGACGGACGACGACGCCGCCGGACGCATCGCCAAGCCAATAGGTTACGGACCAAAGGTCCGGTAACCTAAAAACTCCCTCTTGAAATATTTTTAGGCATTTTTGTGCAAAATTTCAGAAAAATCCGCCTGTAAACTTTAAAGATACAGCTGTGGACGGACGACGGACGGACGACGGACGCAACGCGACGGCAATAGGTTATCGGACCATAGGTCCGGTAACCTAAAAACTAAAAAATACCTCCTTCTTGAATTATTTTTGAGTATTTTTGTGCAAAATTTCGGAAAAATTTGTCCGTAAACAAAAAATTAGCCCAAGGGCTAAGAAAGGTTACCGGACAATACATATTTTAGATATTAGTAGTTTGTCCCGTGACCTTGAAAATAAGGTCATTGGTCAATTCGAGGACACAATAATATTCGGCATATGTCATTTCTAGTATGTCCACAACTGATTTTCAAGCTGTAAAGTCAATAATAAGCGAGATATTAGCCATCATGTCCTGAGACCTTGAAAATGAGGTCAAAGGTTGAATTCAAGGTCATAGCAAATTTCAGCTTATATCATTTCCTATACGTTCATAATTGATTTATAAGCTCTGAAGTCGATAATAAGCGAGCTAATAGCCATTTTGTCCTGTGACCTTGGTGATTAGGTCTAAGGTGGAGTTCAGGGTCATGACAATGTTCAGAATATATCATTTTCTATATGTCCACAATTGATTGCTGAGCTGTAAAGTCAATAAAAAGCGAGATATTAGCCATTTCGTTCTCTGACCTTGAAAATGAGGTCAAAGGTCAAATTCAAGGTCATAGCAATATTCAGCATATATCTTTTCCTATATGTTCATAATTGATTCCTAAGCTGTAAAATTGATAATAAGCGAGATATTAGCAATTTTGTCCTGCGACATGGAAAATGAGGTCAAAGGTCAAGTTCAAGGTCATGACAATGTTCAGAATATATCATTTTCTATATGTTCACAATTGATTGCTAAGCTGTAAAGTCGATAATAAGTGTGATATTAGCCATTTTGTCCTGTGATCCTGAAAATGAGGTCAGAGGTCAAATTCAAGGTCATGATAATATTCAGCATATATCATTTCCTATATGTTCACAATTGATCCCTTAGCTGTAAAATCGATAATAAGTGTGATATTGGCCATTTTGTCCTGTGACCTTGAAAATGAGGTCAAAGGTCAAAATCAACGTCATCAGAATATTTGGCATATATCGTTTCCTATATGTCCACAATTGATTCCTAAGCTGTAAAGTCGATGATAAGCGAGAAATTAGCCATTTTGTGCTCTGACCTTGAAACTGAGGTCGGAGGTCAAATTTGAGGTCACGAGAATATTCAGCATATATCATTTCCTATATGTCCACAATTGATCCCTAAGCTGTAAAATCGATAATAAGTGAGATATTAGCCATTTTGTCCTGTGAACTTGAAAATGAGATCAAAGGTCAAATTCAAGGTTATCAGAATATTCAGCATATATCATTTCCTATATGTCCACAATTGATTCCTAAGCTGTTAAGTCGATAATGAACGAGATATTAGCCATTTTGTGCTCTGACCTTGAAACCGAGGTCAGAGGTCAACTTCTAGGTCACAAGAATATTCGGCATATATCATTTCCTATATGTCCACAATTGATTCCTAGTCTCTAATCTCAATATTAAGTGAGATATCAGGCTTAATGTGTCCCATTATAAAGCATAGGAGAATTTAACATGGGACAGTCCCATTTGGCCCGAGTTTGGGCCCAAATGGCCAACTTCGAGCGATTCAAGCACAACGAAATTTATACATGTCACAGGGGTACATATGAGGAGTGTTATGCATCAATAAGAAGAAAAGTTACTGAACAGATTTTGAGAAAATGACCATCAAAGTCCAAAATGGGCCATTTTTAGATGAAAACGGCCGCTCTGACCTTGATACCGAGGTCAGAGGTCAAATTCAAGGTCACGAGAATATTCAGCATATATCATTTCCTATATGTCTACAATTGATTCTTAGTCTCTAATTTCAATTTTAAGTGAGATATTAGGCTTAATGTGTCCCATTATAAAGCATAGGAGAATTTAACATGGGAAAGTCCCATTTGGGCCGAGTTTGGGCCCAAAATGGCCCACTTCGAGCGATTCAAGGGCAATGAAATTTATACATGTCATAGGGGTACATAGGAGGAGTGTCATGCATCAATAAGAAAAAAAGTTACTGAACAGATTTTGAGAAAACGACCATCAAAGTCCAAAATTGGCCATTTTTCGACGAAAACGGCCGCCATTTTGAAAAAAATGCGAAAATCAAAAAACTAAAAAAAACCTTTCCTGGAAATATTTTTAGGTATTTTTGTGCAAAATTTCAGAAATATTCGCCTGTAAACTTTAATGATAAAAATGTGGACGGACGGACGCCGGACGACGGACGCAACGCCACGGCAATAGGTTATCGGACCAAAGGTCCGGTAACCTAAAAAGATAAAAATGTGGACGACGACGACTACGACGGACGCAACGCCACGGCAATAGGTTATCGGACCAAAGGTCCGGTAACTTAAAAAATTAGCCCAAGGGCTAAGATAGGTTACCGGACAATTTTGGCTTTAAGCATTGCAAGTGACATATGACTTTGAGATTTACCAATCAAGGTCATCTTTGTGAACTGCAATATCACCATTGGGTATGCTGCATATGCCTTCATATATGTTCATAATACAAACATATAAGCTCTATCAACAAGTATATTGTCTGTAGAGGCCAATTTACACATGTCAGGTTAGCCAAGGTTGTGAGATTTGGATTTCAAGGTCATACATAAGGTCAAACTCAAGGTCTCCAGGAGATGTGCTATAAATACATGACTTCTTGTAAGCTTATACATAATTCTAACCTGTATGTGCAAGTCTTCAAGCCTCGGTAGCTAATTTACACATTTCACATCAGACATTTAGCACTCAAGGTCATCTGAGGTCAAGATCAAGGTCATCATCAGTTGTTCCATATATGACTTTTCAATGCTCATTATGCGAACTTAAGCTCTATCTACAAGCATTTATTCTGTAGAGGCAAATCTGGGCATTTTTTTACCCCAAAATGGCTGTTTTGACCTTTCAAGGTCATCAAAGGTAAATTTCAAGGTCACCACACAAATCGCCATATATGACTTCCCATTTGAAAGTGCCAATTTCTAAGCTCTATCTTCAAGCGTTCTATGAGCACAGTCCTGGCAGCTCCCATTATGAAGGAAAAAGTGCTGAAAATTTTCTAAGCCCAAATTTTTTTCAAAAGGTGAAAAAATTTTTTTGCCTAGAATTGGCCTAAAATTGATAGTAATGCGATTTGAGGCCCAAAAAATTTTTTTACACCGACCCGTCAAAAATTCAAAATGGCTGTCACACGGAGACCGGCGATTCAAGGGCAACAAAACTTATACACATCATAAAGGTACATAAGGGGAATCTTTTGAAACCAAAATCTCAAAACTGATCAAACAGTTTTCGAGAAAAGACAGACAAGGTGCAAATTTGGGCATTTTTCGACCAAAAAATGACTGTTTTGACCTTTCAAGGTCATCCAAGGTCAAATTCAAGGTCACCACACAAGTCGCCATATATGATTTCCCATTTGAAAGTGCCAATTTCTAAGCTCTATCTTCAAGCGTTCTATGAGTACAGTCCTGGCAGCTCCCATTATGAAGGAAAAAAGTGCTGAAAATTTTCTAAGCCCAAATTTTTTTTCAAAAGGTGAAAAATTTTTTTTGCCTAGAATTGGCCTAAAATTGATAGTAATGCGATTTGAGGCCCAAAAAATTTTTTTACACCGACCCGTCAAAAATTCAAAATGGCTGTCACACGGAGACTGGCGATTCAAGGGCAACAAAACTTATACACATCATAAAGGTACATAAGGGGAATCTTTTGAAACCAAAATCTCAAAACTGATCAAACAGTTTTCGAGAAAAGACAGACAAGGTGCAAGTTTGTGCATTTTTCGACCAAAAAATGACTGTTTTGACCTTTCAAGGTCATCCAAGGTCAAATTCAAGGTCACCACACAAGTCGCCATATATGATTTCCAATTTGAAAGTGCCAATTTCTAAGCTCTATCTTCAAGCGTTCTATGAGTACAGTCCTGGCAGCTCCCATTATGAAGGAAAAAAGTGCCGAAAATTTTCCAAAATTTTTTTCAAAGGGTGAAAATTTTTTTGTTGTCTAGAAATGGCCCAAAATGGATAGTAATGCGATTTGGGCCGAAAAATTTTTTTTTCGCCGACCCGTCGAAAATTCAAAATGGCTGTCACACGGAGACTGGCGATTCAAGGGCAACAAAACTTATACACATCATAAAGGTACATAAGGGGAATCTTTTGAAACCAAAATCTCAAATCTGATCAGACAGTTTTTGAGAAAATGGCCGCCAAAGTTCAAAATTGACCGTTTTTCGACGAAAACGGCCGCCATTTTGAAAAAAATTAAAAAATAAAAAAACTAAAAAATACCTCCTTCTCAAATTATTCCAAGGTATCTTTTCCCAAATTTTCAGAAAGATTGGACCGTAAACTTTAAAGATAAAAATGTGGACGGACGACGACGACGCCGACGGACGGACGGACGACGGACGCAACGCCACGGCAATAGGTTATCGGACCATAGGTCCGGTAACCTAAAAAGAATCATACATGTAAAGTGGACCCAAAATTAGGCTTTGGTCACTTTCAAGAAAGCTTCCCCGGTGGGTTTTATATCACGATTTGGCCACAAAAATATCGTTAAAAATCGGTGTAGACATGTTAGAAAAATCAGACTATAAGCAGTACTGTAAGTGATAAGTTGTAAGTCGTCAGTAGGATGTCATAATGTCCCTGATATACTGTAAAACCAAAAATTAGCCCAATGGGTAGAAAGGTTACCGGAGAAATATACAGAGTTAAGCCGAGAAAGTTGAAGGTCAAATTCAAGGTGACCACTGAAATCGCCATATCTCTAACCTTGAAAATGGGATCAAAGGTTAAATTCTAGATCACCAAACTATTCAGCATACAGCCATTTTGTAATCTGACTTTGAAAATAAAATGACTGACCTTTAGGGTCAAAGGTCAAATTCAATATCATTAAAATATTCAGAATATATCATTTCCTATATGTTCACAATTGATTCCTAAGCTGTAAAGTCGATAATAAGGGAGATATTAGCCATTTTGTCCTGTTGACCTTGAAAATGAGGTCAAAAGTCAAATTCAAGGTCACTAGAATATTCAGCATATATCATTTCCTATATGTTCACAATTGATTTCTAAGCTGTAAAGGCGCTAATCAGCAAGATATTGGCCATTTTGTCCTGTGACCTTGGAAATGAGGTCAAAGGTCAAATTCAAGGTCATGGGAATATTCAGCATATATCATTTCCTATATGTTCACAATTGATTCCTAAGCTGTAAAGTCGATAATAAGCGAGATATTAGCCATTTTGTCATGTGACCTTGAAAATGAGGTCAAAGGTCAAATTCAAGGTCATGAGAATTTTCAGCATATATCATTTCCTATATGTTCACAATTGATTCCTAAGCTGTAAGGTCGCTAATAAGCAAGATATTGGCCGTTTTGTCCTGTGACCTTGAAAATGAGGTCAAAGGTCAAATTCAAGGTCACGACAATTTTCAGCATATATCATTTCCTATATGTTCACAATCGATTCCTAAGCTGTAAAGTTGCTAATAAGCAAGATATTGGCCATTTTGTCCTGTGACCTTGAAAATGAGGTCAAAGCTCAAATTCAAGCCCACGAGAATATTCAGCATATATCATTTCCTATATGTACACAATTGATTCCTAAGCTGTAAAGTCGATAATAAGCGAGATATTAGCAATTTTGTCCTGCGACCTTGGAAATGAGGTCAAAGGTCAAATTCAAGATCACGAAAATATTCAGCATATATCATTTCCGATATGCACACAATTGATTCCTAAGCTGTAAAGTCGATAATAAGCGAGATATTAGCAATTTTGTCCTGCGACCTTGGAAATGAGGTCAAAGGTCAAATTCAAGGTCACGAAAATATTCAGCATATATCATTTCCTATATGTTCACAATTGATTCCTAAACTGTAAAGTCGATAATAAGCGAGATATTAGCCATTTTGTCATGTGACCTTGAAAATGAGGTCAAAGGTCAAATTCAAGGTCACAAGAATATTCAGCATATATCATTTCCTATATGTTCACAACTGATTCCTAAGCTGTAAAGTCGATAATAAGCGAGATATTAGCCATTTTGTCCTGTGACCTTGAAAATGAGGTCGAAAGTCAAATTCAAGGTCACGAGAATATTCAGCATATATCATTTCCTATATGTCCACAATTCATTCCTAGTCTCTAATTTCAATATTAAGTGAGATATTAGGCTTAATGTGTGCCATTATAAAGCATAGGAAAATTTAACATGGGAAAGTCACATTTGGGCCAAGTTTGGGCCCAAAATGGCCCACTTCAAGCGATTCAAGCGCAACGAAATTTATACATGTCACAGGGGTACATATGAGGAGTGTTTTTCATCAATAAGAAAAAAAAGTTACTGAACAGATTTTGAGAAAACGACCGTCGAACTCCAAAATTGGCCATTTTTCGACGAAAACGGCCGCTCTGACCTTGAAACCAAGGTCAGAGGTCAAATTCAAGGTCCCGACAATATTCAGCATATATCATTTCCTATATGTCCACAATTGATTCCTAGTCTCTAATCTCAATATTAAGTGAGATATTAGGCTTTAATGTGTCCCATTATAAAGCATAGGAGAATTTAACATGGGAAAGTCCCATTTGGGCTGAGTTTGGGCCCAAAATGGCCCACTTCGAGCGATTCAAGCGCAACGAAATTTATACATGTCACAGGGGTACATATGAGGAGTGTTATGCATCAATAATAAAAAAAGTTACTGAACAGATTTTGAGAAAATGGCCGCCAAAATCCAAAATTGACCGTTTTTCGACGAAAACGGCTGCCATTTTGAAAAAATGCGAAAATCAAAAAACTAAAAAATACCTCCTTCTCGAAATATTTTTAGGCATTTTTGTGCAAAATTTCAGAAAAATTCGATCGTAAACTTTAAAGATAAAATTGTTGACGGACGACGACGACGACGGACGGACGACGCCGGACGCATCGCCATGCCAATAGGTTACGGACCATAGGTCCGGTAACCTAAAAATGTTCGCGGCACTAAAATTTGGCGTTTTTCAGACAATCCAGTTTGGCGGGGACTCATTTTCGCGTTTCAATCAAGCAAAAAATTGAAGAAGTTTCTTGTCCACACTACAGTATTTGTCTGTAAAACAATACTATGAATATTACTAGAAACAACAAGTAATACAGTGAACTTTACTGATCTGATGGCTTTGACAGTTACATGTACTAGCCTGAATGCTGTCTTGGTAGAGAGAGAGAGAGAGAGAGAGAGAGAGAGAGATTTATTTTTCGAACTGATCAGAACAATTTACAATGTAAACACAATAAAAGACAATAATACAGGAAACAATAATGCTTGAACAGAACGAGGTGTGACAACAGAGCCGCCAGGCTGTAACCATTACTATATCTGTAAAAAAAATTAAAGAATATTAATTTACCTAAATATGAATGGCTGTTGAAAACCTGAATTATTTCCATTATAGATGAGAGATATCCGAAAGGGTAGTTGCATTTAAGTGTATTTCACGGGACGTGGGCGAGGCGGCCACCCCCGGTGGCAGGAGGCTGGAGGAGGGAAATCATGACACGGCGGAATCAGCGCATCCCCGAAGGACATCACTCCTCAGAGCAGCAGAAAAACTCGACAATGAGTGTTTGATTTTTATGTCGTGTTTGATTCCGTTCCATATTTTTGGTCCATTGCAAAGTAAGCTAGTTGCAGCTACTACAGTATGTGGTCAATATTGTCTGATATGGTCAGACTGCCGAGTGTCGTGGCTATGAATATCGCTGGCATGGGCAAATAATTTCAACAGGGAATTTGGCAGTGTGGCATGCTCATATTGGTACATGAATTTTGATAATTCGATATTGTATATGTCTTCCAATTTTAGTAATTTCAGCTCTGCGAAGAGAGGGAGAGAATGCTCTGTTTGAGGCACATTCAAAATAGCTCGTATTATTTTCTTTTGTGAGATAAATAGGGGATTGATATACGTAGAAAATGTTGACCCCCATAGAAGAATACCATACGTGAGGTGCGGATATACCAATGTATAGTAAATGTTTTTCAGTGAATCAATGGGAACCAATTTTTTCACTTTATTGATTGCATATAATCCACTCATTATTCGGGCTTGGCAAACCTTTATGTGTTCCTTCCACGACAAGTTTTCATCTAAATAAATTCCAAGGAATTTGAAACAATCGGTACGGTTAATTTCCTTATTGGAAAACTTAAGTGGGTATTCCCCATTAGAATCAGTATCCCTTGAAAAATAGATATAGTTAGATTTTGATACATTAAGGGAGAGTTTGTTCGCATAGAACCAGTCACTCAGATTATTCAAATCGCTGCTTATAGATTGATAAATTTCAGATTTCTTTTTTCCTGACAAAAACACCGTAGTATCATCTGCGAACTGTATGCATTTTGCACTTTTCAAGCAACGTGATAAGTCATTCACATAAATGATGAAGAGTAACGGTCCCAGCACAGACCCCTGCGGGACACCACACACCATCTGTTGTTGTATGGACGAGCTATTTTGGTATTTTACAAATTGCTTTCGGTTTGATAAATAACTTTGGAACCAATTTAGGGGTATTCCACGTATGCCATAATATTCTAATTTAATGGTAGGCCATGTCAGGGCCTTTTCTATTGTCTCTGAATCGAGATATCGTTCAGAGATACAGCATGTGTGATTCTCAGATCATGTGAGATAAAAAAAAAATTAGCCCAAAGGCTAAGATAGGTTACCGGACAATTTTGGTTTGGCCATGGCAGCATTGGCAGGTACAGACCTTTTACCAATCAAGGTTAGCAGTGTAAACATATGACCTTGGGATTTACCAATCAAGGTCATCCGTATGAACTTCGATGTTACCATTACAAGTATGTGTGCGGCATTTGATATTCTATATGTTGGGTGGAATCGTTTAGGCCGCTCAGGTCAATTTACACATTCCAAATCAGACATTTGGCACTCAAGGTCATCTGACGTCAAGTTCAAGGCCATCATTAGTTGTGCCATATGTCTTCCTATATGTTCATAATGCAAACATGAGCCCTATCTGCAAGCATTTCATCTATAGAGGCAAATCTGGGCATTTTTTGACCCCAAAATGGCTGTTTTGACCTTTCAAGGTCATCGAAGGTCAAATTCAAGGTCACCACACAAGTCGCAATATATGACTTCCCATTTGAAAATGCCAATTTCTAAGCTCTATCTTCAAGCGTTCTATGATTACAGTCATGACAGCTCCCATTATGAAGGAAAAAAGTGCCGAAAATTTTCCAAGTCCAAACTATTTTTCAAAGGGTGAAAAATTTTTTTTGCCTAGAAATGGCCCAAAATGGATAGTAATGCGATTCGGGGCGAAAAATTTTTTTTTCGAGGACTCGTCAAAAATTCAAAATGGCCGCCACACGGAGATCGGCGATTCAAGGGCAACAAAACTTATACAGGTCACAGAGGTATATAAGAGGAAGCTTTTTAAGCGAAAATCTCAAAACTGATCAGACAGTTTTTGAGAAAATACAGATCAGGTGCAAATTTGAGCATTTTTTGACCCAAAAATGGCTGTTTTGACCTTTCAAGGTCATCCAATGTCAAATTCAAGGTCACCACACAAGTCGCCATATATGACTTCCCATTTGAAAGTGCCAATTTCTAAGCTCTATCTTCAAGCGTTCTATGAGTACAGTCCAGACAGCTCCCATTATGAAGGAAAAAAGTGCCGAAAATTTTCTAAGTCCAAAAATTTTTTCAAAGGGTGAAAAAAATTTTTTGCCCTAGAAATGGCCCAAAATGGATAGTATTGCGATTTTGGGCGAAAAAAATTATTTTCGCCGACCCGCCAAAAATTCAAAATGGCCGCCACACGGAAACCGGCGAATTTAGGGCAACCAAAGTTATACATATCACAGAGGTATATGAGGGGAATCTTTTGAAACCAAAAACTCAAAACTGATCAGACAGTTTTTGAGAAAATGGCCGTCGAAGTCCAAAATTGAGCGTTTTTCGACAAAAACGGCCGCCATTTTGAAAAAAGTGTGAAAATCAAAAAACAAAAAAATACGTCCTTCTCAAAATATTTTTAGGCATTTTTGTGCAAAATTTCAGAAAGATTCGATCGTTAACTTTAAAGATAAAAATGTTAACGCCGGACGGACGGACGGACGGGCAGACGGAACGGACTTACGGGCTTTTTTCACGTTAAATTTCCTATCTCGACTGGCCCCTAAAATTGCGAAACTGGCCCCTAAAATCTAACTTTTGGCCTAAACCATGGTTAGGGGCCGTTTTCAGCTTTTCCCAGGCCCCCAACTCCGTTCTGTTAGCCCGGACGGACGGACAACGGACGCAACGCCATGCCAATAGGTTATCGGACCAAAGGTCCGGTAACCTAATTAATGTTAACTTATTCAGTAATATTGTCCTGTTTTCACTGAAAACATCAGTTCTCCATTCTGAACAAAAAACCAGTGAAACCGAAACAGTGTTATGACCAGGATTCGGGAGAATCATGCCTATGTGGTGGTCATTCATTGCATGGCTCATCGTTTGGAACTTGGTGTCCTGAAAGCTTCCAAGGACAAGGGTAATCTTGAGTTTGTCAAATTGCGGCCTGTAGCGTGTTCACAAGCCATGTGTCTCAAACAGGCTGTTTTCAATGCAAAATGTGTCACCAAACGACCAATTCAGTTGCCACGGCAACCAAAATCGATTGGTGTCGGGATCTTACCATTATATATATGCCTGCAAAAAATAATGGTGATCGGGTGAGAATTGCGGCCTGTAGCGCGTTCACAAGAAAATCTCTGCGGACGCGGGCGCGGACGCGGACGACGAAGCCAAATCCATAGTATCCGCCGCACTTTGTTCGGGGGATACAATTACTGAAAACTCTGCAACCAAAATGATTATGTAGATACATCCATTTCACTCTAAGACGACGGTTTCTGAGATATAAATGAAAATAAACGAGATATGGCCGAAAATGAAAAATGCCGACTCAGCAGAAAAAAAATTAGGCCAAGGGCCGAAGATAGGTTACCGGACAATGTTTAATATTTTAGATGTTAGCCAGGTCACTGGTTGAATTCAAGGTCAAGAGAATATTCATCATATATAACATTAAGCATATATCATGTACACAGTTGATCATGTTGATTGCTACGCTGTAAATTCAATAATCAGAGAGATATTAGCAATTTGTGCTGTGGCCTTGAAAATGAAGGGGCAAAGGTCAAATTCAAGGTCATCAAAATATTCAATGTATATCATTTTCTATATCATGTCCACAATTGTTTCCCAAGCCATACATTCAATAGAGGAGCAAGATATGAGCCAGTTTGTCCTTGGACCTTGAAAATGAAGTCAGAGGTCAAATTCAAGGTCACGAGAATATTCAGCATATATCATTTCCTATATGTCCACAATTGATTCCTAAGCTGTAAAATCAATAATAAGTGACATATTAGCCTGTTTGTCCTGTGACCTTGAAAATGAGGTCAAAGGTCAAATTCAAGGTCATGACAATAATCTGCATATATCATTTCCTATATGTTCATAATTGATTGCTAAGCTGTAAAGTCGATAACAAGCGAGATATTAGCCATTTTGTCCTGTGACCTTGAAAATGAGGTCGTAGGTCAAATTCAAGGTCATCAGAATATTCAGCATATATCATTTCCTATATGTCCACAATTGATTCCTAAGCTGTAGAGTCGATAATAAGCGAGATATAACACCCGGGGTAAACGGTTGCGTGCGTACTGTATTGAATGCTAAGCAAAGGCCCGGATGTGTACGCACTCAAAACACAAGGCAGGAAGGAATCGTAGGTGATTTTCTTGTTGTGTTTCGCCCACTAAAGTCTATTCAGAACGAATCAAAGACACAAGTACCTGGATTCGATGTCAATTGTCACAAGCTCACTAACTCTCGAGCAGTTTGGGGTTCTTTAACTGCTATCATTGTGTAATTTGGTACCGAGTGTACAGGTTCCCCTATTATCGCCCCATTCGAATGTTACAGTCCCTCAATGTCGTCCAAATTCCCAGTATATCAACCAGTATCAGCACAATTCGATCAAAGAATAAGCAATGCTTCAGTGTATAATGAAATATTCAGAAAAAAACTCTGGATTTGCCAGTAAATTGACAATTTCGCCAATGTACGCAGTCAATGACTTCTGTACGCACGTCATGCACAATGAAAATACACACGTTACATAGAAACATTTGCGCCCCAATTGACCAAACACCAAACCACCGCTGTATATTATCTTTTGAAAATTATCTTTTGAAAATACAATGACGTACTGCTTACTGGAAGGGGGTGGGGTGCTTGGATGTCAGATTAGTCAACAAGTATTCACACCACATTGTGGTAGGTGACTTCCCGTCACAGTAGGCATTGCATTCATAACGGCTATTATACCACATCATGGCGCATTCAAGGGACTTGACATCTCAGACCACCATTTTAATGTCGCCAGGGCGCATTCGGAGAGGAGGGGAGGCCCACATAATAGTGGTATCTCTTATCGTCAGGGTTATGTGGCTAAAGCGATGGCAACCAACATTTATGATAGTAATATGAATACATGTAAATGTAGTTTGATTGTCAATGTCATATATGAAGGAGGTTAGGGCTATGTCAGATTTGTTGCATGGTGCCTCTGAGGCCCCCGAATGACAGATAAAGTTTCCAATTTTATATGAACCCTACTATAGAAGTTTGTTTATTTGCCCAGGGGCCTAGATACTCTGATGTATATTGGTAGAAATTTGGTAGAAAATTGCCGACTGACTCCCAGGTGAAGTATGCCAAGTTATAGAACGATAACATTCAGCATCGCTAGAATATGGTAAAAAAAAAATGGTGTAATTAAGTTCAAAATCAAAGTATAATGTGCAGGAACTACTCATCTGTTAATATTAATAGACTTACACATATTCATCCAATTCTTCCACCCGTTTGTGAATAGTTAAAGGGAGTGGAGAATCGTTCATGTGCACCTTTCATGATAGGCTGTTATGCAGTAATAAGCCGTTCATCATGAAGTAAATCAACTACATTCTGTGGATTATATATGTAAAGTTATTGACTACCGTCCGCTCTTCGGGATCCTCGAGGATAGTCCTCTCTCATCCGAGTCCTTGCGGACGCGCATCCGCTATTCCGGATCCTCGCGGCAGGGCCGCTCACCGGAGGTCGCGGCGGACACGGTAACTACTTCATCATTAACGGTAACCAGGTAACAGCCCACCCGACACTCCCAGGCCTACGGACACCGTTCAGAAACTAGTTCATCCCTACGGTGTTAACTGGCGGGGCCTGGCGAGCCGCGGTCTGCCTCGGGGACGGAACCCCGTACAGTCCGACATGCTGGCCAGAGCCTCTGTCACATGTCCCGGGAAGGGAGAGAGCTGGCGATCCACAGGGCCGAAGGCCCCCGAGTCAGCAACTCGTCTCTCCCAGCCCGGGCCTCCCCACGGAAATCGTCCCCAGGGCTCTAGGAGCCCACTACTCGCAAACAGGGAACACAAAGCTCATGGCCGAGCCTCGTGTGCGTCCTGTCTCTCGATCTTGGACAATCTCCTCGAACGAGTCGCTTCCAGTGTATATATAATACACCAGAAACTGTAGGGCGCACGCGAGGTTTAATCGATCCATTGTTATAGTTTACTGGAGCGTAAATTACAATACGTCGCCGTGGCAAAGCACGCTCGAACGGAGCATGTCAAAACAAGGCCAAGTACGAAAAGGCCACATAAATGGCATTTATGTTTACAATCACCTGCCGCGTGCTTAGGGCAAAATCGCCACATTACCCCCTTCTTACAATGTTGGTCCCCAACATGTTCCGCCCGCGCCCAAAATGCTCGAAACCCGACGAAGGCTTCGCATGGCGGGGGCCGGAAGAAGGCACGATGGCAACGCCCGGAAGTCACGGCGCAAACACTAGGACTTTAAGAGTCCCTTTTGGAAGAATGGGGAACGACCCCCGGACTTACGGAGTAAACTATAACGCGCTTTGCAATTTTGAATAAATCCTCATAAACAAGCTAAAATTTTGACCGAGGTGGTCCAAAACCGTGTGATGACCTTGGAAGGTCATCCGTTATAAAAGGACGGTGTGTCGAGTCTTTGGAATATCTTTAAGGTTAGACTTTAAATTTAGAAATTTTGTAAAACGACACACCGAGTGATCAAAAGTGATAGTACCTCTAAAAATGTTGCCGACCGCCCTGCCGGCCGGCTCCTCAGATCCGCAGAACGGGTCTGAGGCAGGGCGGAGCCGCGGGAGCGACTCCGGCACGCCCGCATGACATATGTGCATCTAACAGACACACATACACCTGCGGACAGCTGTCGCAGACAGCTATCAAAGCCAACGCGGCAAGCCGCATCGACTGCCAGTATCTGTATACTGCAACCCGCACAGGCCTGTGTACAGACACGCAGATGGACGGACGTCTGCACTTTCATGCAGCCGCCCGCCCGCCCGCACATCTTCAGCACGGCCCGCATGGGGAGTTTACAACTGACAAAATCACCCGCATCTCGAACACCGGACACGCGGATCCCGCGGAATTCAGCGCCGCATCGGCGGACGAAATGCGGATGGCACAAAACAAATGCGCTACACATCTGGAGATTAAATAAATAATCCGGGTTCGACATTGTTGTATAAATATACATGCAGCAAATGTTGACAGCTATTCTACACGCGTAGCAGCGCACGCGGAGTCACTGAAAACTTCTGTCCCCGGTCAAAATGACACATTGCTCGAACCAAAATTCAAACACTATAAACTCATGCGGAAACAATCATTTCCCTCCGGTGACTCCTCACACTCCATGTATACGGGTAGAAAATGTATTTCTATCCCGGGGGACCTCGCAAATATATATTGTAATTAAGATTAGTCATTCGCTTTAGCGTCCGCACCGGCGGTCAATGACGTAAAATTAATCACACAGCAAGGTGGAAATTGGGCTTAAAATTGACAGTAACCACTAACTTGTGGTTGTTACGATTATGTCAGACGAAAACAACAATAAATTGTCATTCTCCAGTCTTTTCGGATATGCACATCAATCCGTCACTGTCAAAATTAACGCAATTCCTTACACCCCTCTTTCGAGAGCGGAAATCTCCCGATTTCTTACTCTCTATTGCACCGGAAAGGAAATTTCACATACTTGTCTCAATTGTGTCATTAATCGAGCAAGAACAGAATTCTCCAGAGACATGCCGCACACTTGTGGCTTATATAATCCACTCACTAAATAATAAGGTGAGATGGAAAATAAACAAAATCACTCCCCATAGCCGCTGGTACGCTTACAGGGCGATCGGACATACCCATGACGTCCGGACAGACAATTGGGCGCCCTATGGGCGGTAGCGACCCGCCCACTAGCAATCCCAACGTACAGCCCGACCGCGGAGCGGTGTCCGGTCCAACCCAGAGCCAATCCAAACGACTACCGGAGCGCGGAACCAATAGATTAGACGCGGAGCCGGCATGGTCCGTAGCCCCTATGGCTAGGGGGAACGTGCCCGTCATGCCGGCGCCCAATCTAGAGGATCCCTAACATGATGAAATCAATAGCCGGCGGACGTCCGGAACTGCCCGCGGACGGAGTCCAGAACGAACGCCCACCATAAATTTGGCATATTGACCTTATCCAATGACAATGATAGGGATTAAAAGCCACAAAGCATGCTGCGCATGTACAATACGACCCCCTTCTTAGAAAGGGGCCGGGGATCCGGTCATCCCGGCCGGACCGCGTATTATAAGGTGCGATCCGGACGAAAATGAGCGTCCCCCACTGCCGCGGCTGGTCCGCACGCGCGGACTTAACAGCCGGTCCATTATAAATAATGGTAAACGGTTTCCTGCCGTAGAAACCTTAAACTACTATAACCGCAATTACAGTAGTGGCGCACGGGGGATAACTACACCGAAGTGCGTCATCTTAAAGCGTCCGGACGCCGGACGAGTCACGCGGACGAACCGCGGACATCAGTCCTCACATCCGGATGCTATCCCCGCGTCCAGTAGCCAGTTCCCAAATCCGTGGGAAGGCGCTTCTCCCGTAGCGGACGTAAATCCCAACCTCAGTCTGGCCACATAAGAGGTTGTTCCGGGACCAGGGGCGTCCGGCCGAATCACAAAATTCGTCCGGCCAGCGTAACCGTGTGGCGGATTACGCCGGACAGCCGTCCACAATGTGCGGACGGGCCATCCGCACGTCCCTGGCGCTGGAAACTACAGGAGGGCGGATGCGGAGCGGAGGCGTTACGACGCAAAGATATCCGCGGACCCTCAACTCCGGAGATAGCCACAAAGTGACCGCTCACGGAGGAAAGTCGTGCGGATCCTCACGGAACGACCTAAAATCCATCCCTGGTGTGATAGATGGATACCGCAGACGCATCCGCATGGGCGGAACGTTAATCCCACCCATACCGGGACGGCGCACGAGGTTTACGGCGTGGCCGCCCGTCATCCGCAGGTGGTGGAGGGAGCGGGGGTACCTGCGGATCGCCGAGATCTGGTTCAAAGTCGTCCGGACCGTCATCCGACGGGTCAGAGAGGTCCGGAAGACCCACCATACGGCGTACACGCTCGTCCGGAGTCCGCGGATGCTGACCGGACGGATCCCATACGGGAGCATCATCCGGTTCCGCATCTTGAATTAGCGGATCCATGACAAGCGGGCCTTCGTACTTCTTCAGGTTATCTATGTGAACCACCAGAACCCTGTCCGGGTCGGAGTCCCTCCGGATCCGGTAGTCCACGTCCGTAACCCTCTTAAGCACTGTAAACGGCCCTATCCACGGCTTAGCAAACTTGTTACCTTGCTTAAGCGGTGGGTAATAGTAGTGCACCTTGTCGCCTTCCGCGAAAGCGGGCCTAGCCTTAGCATGGGCATCATAGGCTCGTTTCTGCCGGATAGCGGACTTGTCAAGGCGCGCCCGCGCGAAATCATGAGCGTTCGCCAGGGCACGGCGAACCCACTCCACGTACTCCGGACCGCACTGAGGTACCGCGCCGGTCTCTGCCGCAGTTGGATACATGATATCCACGGGCAAATTTAGCTCCCGGCCGTACAACATCGCGTGCGGAGTAACTCCGGTCGAAGGGTGGACCGACGACCTGTACGCCATTAAGACATACGGGAGGTGGTCATCCCAATCATTCGCACGATCATTCACAAAGGCCGCCAGCATGTTGAGGACCGATCGATTAAAGCGTTCGACCTGGCCATCAGACTGGGGCCTGTAGGGGGTGGTCCGCACCTTGGTACTGCCTAGCATCTGTGCTAGGTTTCGGAACAGGTTGCTCTCAAATTGCGTGCCCTGATCCGAATGTACCTGTTTAGGTACCCCATGGTACACCACCCATCTATTCACCAATAACCGAGCTACCTCGTCCGCAGTCTGGCGGCGCAGCGGGTACGCGTCGGTATATTTGGTGAAATAGTCGGAAATCACCAGGATGTACCGGAAACCACGCGGGGTGACCCGATGGGTATCCAGTATATCCAAAGCTATCCGATCAAACGGCGCGCCAGCCTTAACCGTGGTTAAGGGGTGGCGGCCAGGAGCCGGAACTCCTTTCCGAGCTTGACACCGTGGGCAGGCTGCGCACCACCGTTGCACGTCCAAACTGCTACCAGGCCAATGAAAGCGCTGTTGTAGCCTATGGACGGTCCTCCGGATTCCCAAGTGACCGGTCACCCGGAGGTCATGCAACTGGTGGAGTACTTCTTTCCGCAGCTCCGCCGGAAGCACCAACTGCCATATAGGAGGCAGTGGAGTCGGTGGCTCATAGCGCCGGTACAAGAGGCCATCCCTCAAGGAGAGCCTTTCCCACTGGGAGATGAGAGACTGGGTCTCCTCCCTGTAGGTTTTCCGCTCATCCTTAGAGGGTTTCTGGCCGGCCTCAAGGGCTTGGATTACCGGTGCCAGAGCACTGTCAGCTCTCTGCTTCGCAGCCAGCTGCGCCGGAGAGTAGCCACCTAGGTAATTAGGCCCCTCATCCGACGCGTCCGACTGCGCCGCAGCGGCCATCACCACAGGGGGTAAGGACCGCTCATACTCAGATTCGTCCGTGGACGAGGGTACCCACGAGGAGTACACCGCCGGACTTCGCAGCCAGCTGCGCCGGAGAGTAGCCACCTAGGTAATTAGGCCCCTCATCCGACGCGTCCGACTGCGCCGCAGCGGCCATCACCACAGGGGGTAAGGACCGCTCATACTCAGATTCGTCCGTGGACGAGGGTACCCACGAGGAGTACACCGCCGGACTTGAGGAAGACTCGCTGGAGCTGAGCCGCACCTCCGCTTCAAACGCGTGGCGCCAACGCCGGTAACGGCGGGTCCTCGCGCGGGAGTGAACTCCTGCTGCTCCGGCCGCCGTGTTGTTAGAGGGGGCGGCGGCCTGCGGTCTCCCCGGAAGGTCCACTTTCGAGTCTGAGGAAGAATCCGCGGCGTGCTGGAATGGAGCCATCCCTGCACAGCCAGGATTCTTGCACTTATGACAACGGGACAAGCCGTCCGCGTTGCCGTGCAACTTACCGGCGCGGTGCTCAATTTTCATGTCATACTCTTGGAGTTTGACGAGCCACCGGGCCACCAAGCCGTCGGCCTCACTATAGTTAAGGAGCCATCTCAGCGAACCGTGGTCGGTCCGCAAGCGGAAATGGCGTCCCAACAGATAGTGCCGGAAGCGCTTGGTCATAGTAACAACCGCGAGCAACTCGCGGTGCGTGGTACAGTAGTTCATTTGAGAGCGGCTGAGAGCCACACTCGCATAAGCTACTACCCGCTCCTGCCCGTCCACGATTTGCGAGAGGACACCGCCGAGTGCAAAGTTACTCGCGTCAGTGTCCAGGATGAACTCGCAATCCGGACGAGGGTGCCGCAGCACCGGCGCATCTGCCAAAGCCCTCCGGAGTTCCGCGAAGGCAGTTACCTGCTCTTCAGACCAGATGAAGTCGGCGCCCTTTTCCGTAAGGATAGTAAGGGGGCGCGCAACCTCCGCAAAGCCTCGCACGAACCGGCGGTGGTAACTCGCGAAGCCCAAAAAGGACCTCACGTCCGCCACGTTGCAAGGCCGAGGCCAGTTCTTGACGGCCTCTAGCTTTTTAGGATCTGGCCTAACTCCGGTGCCCGTTACCATGAAGCCCAAGTACAGGATCTCCTGCGCGAAAAGTTTGCATTTACTTGGCTTCAACTTGAGCCCTGCTCCGCGGATGCGATGGAGTACCATCTGGAGGTTGGTGAGGGTTTCCTCGAACGACCGGCCATACACGACGACATCGTCGATGTAGACCATACATCGCTTCCAGAGGAACCCTTTAAGTACCATCTCCATGAGGCGCTCGAACGTCGCTGGAGCGTTACAGAGCCCGAACGGCATTACCTTAAATTGGTAGAGCCCGTTCTTAGTAACGAAGGCAGTTTTCGCCCTATCACTCTCCTCCATCTCGACCTGCCAATACCCGGAGGCCAGATCCAGAGCACAGAAGTAGTGCGATCCGGCCAGGGAATCGAAGGTGTCTTCGATGTGCGGGAGAGGATATGAGTCCTTCCGCGTGACATCGTTAAGCTTACGGTAATCAACGCAGAACCTCCACGAGCCGTCCTTCTTCTTCACCATAACCACAGGACTCGCCCAAGGGCTGTCACTGGGTTCGATGATGTCTAGCTCGAGCATCTTCTGCACCTCCTGGTCAATGACCTCTTGGTGCACTATCGCTGCTCGCCGTAGACGTTGTTTGATCGGACGCTCGTCTAGGAGGTCGATGCGGTGTTTGGCAACGTCTGTCTTGCCGACCGCACCATCCGGACCCATAAACACATCCGCATACTGCCGCAACAGTCTGCGGAGCGCCTGGCGCTGCTCTCCACCCAGCCGGTCCTTCGGAACCAGAGATTCCAGATGGTCCGGCAGGGTGAACGGATCATCTCCGGCGGCCGCCGCCGCGCACGCAGCGCGGCAGACCGGATCGTCGGGGATGACACGACTAGACGACGCGGGCACAGCTGTAGCTGCTAGGTACCCGCGCCGCAGCACAACGGGTGAGTCCGTGGGATTCACCACGAGAAGGGGCATCATGCGGGCGTCGGACTTGACCAGAGTCCCGCCCAGCACGAGCCCAGTTCCCTTGGCGAAACTGCTCACCGGCTGCACTATACACGGACGACCTTCGAGGGGCATGCGGGGACGACGCGGCCGCGCCTCGATGATCATCTCGCTCATAGGCGGCACCACCGTGGTGCGCGCCACCCGCATTTGGAACGAATGCGCTGGACCCATGCGGAAGAGGTAGTGAGTATCCTCTCCCATCCGGAATTCACCCGCACTGAAGTTAGCGGTGACCCGGTGGGCCCGGAGAAAATTCATTCCAATAATCCCGGCCGCTCCGATGTCTGCGACGATTGCCTCTGTCGGATACACCTTGTCCCCAAGTGTAACAGGCAACTCGACGATACCGTAGACACGGATGCGGTTGTTACCGGCCCCGTAGAGCTGGTAAGGACCGGGATCCCGCAACTCAAGGTTGCGGAGCACGGGTTCCTTCCGGAACGTTCCTATGGCTATGAGGGTGACCTCCGAGCCTGAGTCTACAAGGAACCGGACCGGCTCCCGCCCGAGTGGCAGGGGCAGGTACCAGCAAGTGTCCTTGACCAGTGCGTTTCTTGAACGGTATCTTTCGCACGCACTGGGCCCATTCTCGGAGTCCTCGTGATCCGCCTCAGCCGCGGACGAGCCAGACTGATCCTCAAGGACCACTTCCGGAGAAGTTATATCTACTTGAGGTTCGTCCAGTTCATCCGTAGGTGGGGCGGCATCCATTGCCACGGAACAACTGTCCTCGGACGTAGTGTTGGTCGCCACCACGTCCGAGTTCAGTTTCCCTGCCGTGAGGGACGGCCCTGTTGTCCCGCGGGACCAGGCCGGGAGTAGTTACTCCGGCGCGGACTGGGGAGGACCCCCTGGTATCCGCGTGCCCGCAAGCGTTCCAACAACTCCGGACACTTCAGCCAAAAGTGTCCCTGTTTTCCGCAGAAATAACAGGGGCGGTTCTGAGCTGGTCCGGATGTGAACGCACAGCATTCAGCGGGCCCCGGAGTGTCGATCCCAGCGCAGTACGCAATCATCTGCGCAGCGCTGAAATCATACTCGTCATAGTCGTACTCATCCGGAGATGAGGACGGCGCGGCAACCGGTGCCGCCTGTGCGGGCGCCCCTGTAGAGGGTGCCGGCGCACTAACCCACTGCTGGGTAGGTTCCCTGGCGGGTTCCCGGACGACCGGGTCCTGCCACGGGGTTACCTGCGATGCTTTGACCGGAGGAGGAGTCGCCGCCTGCGCGGGTACAGCCGAGGCCGGAGCCGGGGCTGGAGGCAACTGTCTAGGGCGGACAGCCATCTCAAGCGCAAGCGCGGAGTCTATTGCCTCCTCCATCGATCGCTTTTCATGGGTGGCCAGCCCGTATGCTAGGTGGTAAGGCTGGCCATCGATGAACTGATCGATCAGCATCGTCTCAAACCGTCTGGAGTCCATGTCCGGAAAAGCTCTCCGGCCGAGTATGCGTAAGCTGTACGCATAGTCTGTCACGGACTCAGTCGGCTGGCGGATACGCGCCTTGAACTCTCGTTCAGACTGCCGCCGATTGGTCGTCGGCGGGAACAGCAGGCGAAGTTGACGAGCAACCTCGCCGAACGTCACTGTTCCCACCGGCAGACACGGCATCACGCGGAGAGCTTTCCCTTCCAGGCTCCCCGCGAGGACGTGTCCAGCTTCATGCTGGGACCATCCTTCGTACACGGCGGTACGCCATACCTGGAGCAAGTAGTCCTCCAAGTCGGCGTTATCCCCGTTGAACCGTTTCCGCCACGAAGAGTGGTCGGGCCCGTCATCGCGTTTGCTACGCGCCCGACGTGCGGTCCCGGCTCCGGGGTCGTCCGTGTACAGCGGCAAGTTCCGTGCGCTTCCTGCGCCTGCGGCGGAGTCTGCCGGAGCAAACATCGACGCCGCGGACGGAGGAGCAGGGAAGCTCACGTTTGCCGCCGGGGTCATTCCCGCTAAAAACCCACTCTGGCTAGGTGCGGGCGGGGCTCCCATCGAACCTACTGGGTAGGCTCCAGAAGGGGCGGCAAAGCTTGGGGCCGTAGCCGCCTGTTGCCACTGCCCGTCCGACACACTGTACGTGCCAGGGTAAGTCGGCCACGCGGCTTGCGCTCCAACCGTCGGAACGGTCGACGCGGTCGCCAACGTGGTGCCTCCGAGCCGCGGGGCAGGCGCGGGTCCCATTGCGGGGGCCACTGGCGCCTGCAGACTCGGCAGGACTTGGGGAGGGGCTACTGGCCCAGACATCCCCGGACTTGAGATGGCCGACGGGTCAACGCTCGAAGGCGGCTGATTCCGCTTGAACAGTACAAGCGCCTCGGATATCAGCCACCTCTCCCTCTCCGTCAAAGGCCCCGAGTTGCCTTGTGACAGCGGAGAGGGGGAACGGTTCCGCCGGTCTGATCGTCCCTGATGGGGCGACCGGGCGCGGTCATAGCGCCCTCTGGGGGCCAGCTCACCAAGCGCATCGGCGAGCTGGTCTACCACATCACCCGGTGCGGACCGACCAGAGCCCATGCCGGAGGCTCGCGAAGGAGCCCACCGGGCCAGGAGTGGCATCTGGTACTGCTGGTCCGCCTGTCCAGAAGTGCCCGCAGTAGTTGGCGCTCGATTCCGGACGTCCGGAGACGTCCCACGGAAGAGTGCCGCTTGCCACGGACTCATTCTGGGCCTGGGCGGGCGCGGCGTAGAGCCGTTGCCGGCTCCGCCTACCGCGCCTAACACATCAAGGCCCGGCCTTGATGACAACTCCTGTTGCGGCCCCGCGGGGCTAGACTCTACGTCCGGAGACGGAGTCAGGGACGCCGGAGTCGACTCCGCAGACTGGGTTCTGTCCGCGGAGGGCTCCGCACATTCCCTCCGGCCGCCGGAGTCACCCGAAGATGTCTCACGGCGGCTGTCGCACGACCGGGTGTGATCCGCGACATTACCTCCCGTTTCCCCCCCCTTGGGTTCATTAGCCTTATCTTTGGCTTTGTCTCTTTCCTTTGTCATCCTTTGAGATGTCCTTGAGGAGCGGGCGATCCCCAGGGACTAAGGAGGCTACAACACTGTGACGGTAGGCTGCGATGGAACACTGTCGGACTGATCCTGGTCACGGCACCAATGTAAAGTTATTGACTACCGTCCGCTCTTCGGGATCCTCGAGGATAGTCCTCTCTCATCCGAGTCCTTGCGGACGCGCATCCGCTATTCCGGATCCTCGCGGCAGGGCCGCTCACCGGAGGTCGCGGCGGACACGGTAACTACTTCATCATTAACGGTAACCAGGTAACAGCCCACCCGACACTCCCAGGCCTACGGACACCGTTCAGAAACTAGTTCATCCCTACGGTGTTAACTGGCGAGCCGCGGTCTGCCTCGGGGACGGAACCCCGTACAGTCCGACATGCTGGCCAGAGCCTCTGTCACATGTCCCGGGAAGGGAGAGAGCTGGCGATCCACAGGGCCGAAGGCCCCCGAGTCAGCAACTCGTCTCTCCCAGCCCGGGCCTCCCCACGGAAATCGTCCCCAGGGCTCTAGGAGCCCACTACTCGCAAACAGGGAACACAAAGCTCATGGCCGAGCCTCGTGTGCGTCCTGTCTCTCGATCTTGGACAATCTCCTCGAACGAGTCGCTTCCAGTGTATATATAATACACCAGAAACTGTAGGGCGCACGCGAGGTTTAATCGATCCATTGTTATAGTTTACTGGAGCGTAAATTACAATACGTCGCCGTGGCAACGCACGCTCGAACGGAGCATGTCAAAACAAGGCCAAGTACGAAAAGGCCACATAAATGGCATTTATGTTTACAATCACCTGCCGCGTGCTTAGGGCAAAATCGCCACATATATGTGGATGTATCCTTTGTTCAATCACCAGATGCACAGATAATCATGGAAAACATCGCCGACAACTCTAAGTCTTATGACTCCAATCCCTCACTTGAGTCTAAAATTATCACGTGCAGAACCTTTGTTAACATTCTAGTAGGGTAAATTTAGTATGAAGGGTAAAAATGTATGGCCCATGTCCGAACAACTTTTATCTCTCATACTGAATTACCCCCAATGAGTATTATTCTAGCAGGGTAAATATAGCATGGAGAGTGAAAAAGGTAGGGTTCATGCAATTGCTCCCAATACTTGGGTATTCTAGTTGCATAAATTTAGTATGGAGGGTGAAGAATGTATGGCCCATGTCCGTACAATTTTTACCCGCCATAATTCATTAACTCCATACTTGAATATTATTTTTCAAAAGTAAATATAGTATGGAGGATTAGAATGTATCACTATAATAACACATGTCCGTCATGTTATTTTCTGCCCCGATAGACTCGCCATTTGACAGCAGGGGTAATAATTGTATGGCAGTAGTTTTAACACGCATCACTGCGTAATAAAAAATACCCACCGATACCCACCGTTTACACATGTGTGGAAATCACAGGTCAGTAAAAATTGTACATGGGTAAAAAATGTACGAATGGGGCGATAATAGGGGTACCTGTATACTCGGTACCAAATTACACAATGTTAGCAGTTAAAGAACCCCAAACTGCTTGATAGTTGGTGAGCTTGTGATAATTGATATCGAATCCAGGTACTTGTGTCTTCGATTCATCCCAAATAGACTCTAGTGGGCGAAACACAACAAGAAAATCACCTACGATTCATTCTTAACTTGTGTTTTGAGTGCGTACACATCCGGGACTTTGCTTAGCATTCAATACAGTACGCACGCAACCGTTTACCCCGGGTGTATAAGCCATTTTGTGCTCTGACCCTGAAACTGAGGTCAGAGGTCAAATTCAAGGTCACGAGAATATTCAGCATATATTATTTCCTATATGTCCACAATTGATTCCTAAGCTGTAGAGTCGATAATAAGCGAGATATAAGCCATTTTGTGCTCTGACCTTGAAGCTGAGGTCAGAGGTCAAATTCAAGGTCATGAGAATATTCAGCATATATCATTTCCTATATGTCCACAATTGATTCCTAGTCTCTAATCTCAATATCAAGTGAGATATTAGGCATAATGTGTCCCATTATAAAGCATAGGAGAATTTAACATGGGAAAGTCCCATTTGGGCCGAGTTTAGGCCAAAATGGCCCACTTCGAGCGATTCAAGCGCAACGAAATTTATAGACATCATAGGAGTACATATGAGGAGTCTTATGTATCAAAAAGAAAAAAAGTTACTGAACAGATTTTGAGAAAATGGCCGCCAAAGTCCAAAATCAGGCATTTTTCGTCGAAAACGGCTGCCATTTTGAAAAAAAAAGCGAAAATCAAAAAACTAAAAAATACCTCCTTCTTGAATTATTTCTAAGTATTTTTTTGCAAAATTTCAGAAAAATTCGCCCGTAAACAAAAGAGATAAAAATGTGGACGACGACGACGACGACGACGACGACGGACGACGACGACGAAGACGACGACGGACGACGGACGACGGACGCAACGCCATGCCAATAGGTTATCGGACCATAGGTCCGGTAACCTAAAAAACACACACACACAAGACATGACATACTAAACAAAAACTGACAAAGTCAATTTCAAAATCTCAAGTACTCTCAATGACAAGGTACAGTATTTTTTTATAATATTTTGCTGGAGACTAATCTCCTCATCCACATCCCCCACCCCACCCCCATGTATCCTACACAAACAATTCTTAGTGTCCACCATATATTGTTCTTGTATATTAGTACTAGTATCACATGTAAAGCTTTCACACATACGAAAGCCCTGCCATACCCCCCTCCCTGATCTCAGCCAGAATCTGGGTTTAACCAGTGACATCACCTGAATTCTCCTAAAACCGATTAGTCCATGAGCTGAAGGGTGATTTTTTAGGAATTGCTGCCATGAGAGGGCACCAGACTTTTTGACTTGATTTTGTTAGATATACATGTATGTATCTACTACCAGAAACAGCATGATGGATACTTCGGGAGAGTAGCTCAGCTTCAGTACAACCTAAAATGTGACAGTGGGGTCTTAAACAGATATAAACCGCTTCAGATGAACGTGATTCAACCCGCTACATAATATCCTCTATATCAAACTGTTTTTTTTACTATCAATGTATCATAACGAACTATACAGGTTATGTGGATATTATGACAAGTTTTTGACAAAATTATGACAAAATATACTGGATCTTGTCTTGGATCATATTATTTTGTCAAATCAGAGTCAATTTGTACATAGCAGAAACCGCAGCAAATGAGATAGCACCACATTTCAAGTAATTTGTTCTATTTTGATTGTATTGATGTTTACATGTATATCAGCATTTTTTCTTTCGTTATTTCTTCCAGAATCTTATTTCGTTACTCCATCCATCCATCCATCCATCCAAATTATCACCCTACGTAAACATAGCACCAAGGGTGCTGTAGCTTACCGGCAATCATGAGAAACTCAGAGTATTGATATTCCAACATGTAAATTGTTACACTGATCTTGAACTCTAAATGTCAAAACATGTTCGTAAATGTTGCTGGAAACACATTTTCTGCATGGACTATAATACGAAATCAAATACCACATCACAAAGGTAGATAAAGAGAATCATATACATTATTTTGAGAAAAACTGTCTGAATAGATTTTGACAAAATGGCCACCAAAGACAAAATTCATCGTTTTTGACCTTTCAAGGTCATTGAAGGTCAAATTCAAGGTCATCACTCAAACTGCAATATATGATTTCCCATTTGAATGTGCCAATACTTAGGCTCTATTTTGAAGTCTTCTATGAGTTTACTCCGCACAGCTCCCATTATGAAGGAAAAATTGGGTGAAATTTTCCAAGTCCGAAAAATTTTTCAATGGCCAAAAAAAAAAAAATTGTTTATTTTTTTGCTGGAAATGGCTCAAAACAAATAGTGACTTGATTTTGGACCAAAAAAAATTTTTTTTGCCGACCCGTCGAAAAATCAAAATGGCCGCCACACGCAGACCGGCAATTCAAGGGCAACGAAACTTATACACGTCATAAAGGTACATGAGAGGAATGTTTTGAAACAAAAATCTCAAAACATATCAGACAGTTTTTGAGAAAATGGCCATAAAAAATCCAAAATTAGCCATTTTTCGACAAAAAAGGTCGTTTTGACCTTCCAAGGTCATTGAAGGTCAAATTCAAGGTCATCACTCAAACCGCAATATATGATTTCCCATTTGAATGTGCAAATACTTAGGCTCTATCTTCAAGTGTTCTATGAGTTTACTCTGCACAGCTCCCATTATGAAGGAAAATTGGGTGAAATTTTCCAAGTCCAAAAAATTTTTCAATGGCCAAAAAAAAAATTTTTTTTTTTTTGCTGGAAATGGATCAAAACGAATAGTGACTTGATTTGGGACAAAAAAAAAATTTTTTCGCCGCCCCGTCGAAAAATCAAAATGGCCGCCACAAGCAGACCGGCGATTCAAGGGCAACGAAACTTATACATGTCATAAAGGTACATGAGAGGAATGTTTTGAAACAAAAATCTCAAAACTGATCAGACAGTTTTTGAGAAAATGGCCTCCAAAGTCCAAAATTGGCAATTTTTCGTCAAAAATGGCCGCCAAATAGGCAAAAACGATTCAATCAAAAAAATTAAAAAAACGTCTTTAGATACTGGCCCAAGGTATGTTCTGACAAATTTATGGGGAAATTCATCATGTCAAAAAAAAGTTACAGACCCGGACGGACGACGGACGGACGACAGACTACGGACGGACGAAATACCACGACAATAGCTTATCGGCCCAAAGGGCCGGTAAGCTAAAAACTAGACGCTTTCCGCTCACCTACGACCGCTGGGGGTGTATCCCCTGTAGCCCTATCATCCATGTAGCCCCATATTCGTGTTACCAACAAGGGGGGGGGGGGGGGGGGTCAGAGCAACGGCTAAAAAGGTTATCATAGAAAAGTGAAGTGTTAAGCCGCAGCTGTTTTTTTTTCACCAAAATTGTTGCTTTGACCTTTCAAAGTCATTGAAGATCAAATTTAAGGTCACCACAGAAATCACTTTGTTTGAATCTCCATTTCGACATGTTCGATAATGATGAAATTATAGCCAGGTCGAATTTTTCACCAAAAGATATATTTCAACTCAAAATGTTTGACAACCTTGATTTCAAGTTGAAATTCAATATAAAAGTTGACCAATACTGCATCCGCAAGCTATATTTCAACTCAAAATATTTGACAAACTTGGTTTTGAATGCAATTTTCAAGTAAAAATTGACCAAAACTGCATTCCAAGATTAAGAAATTGGAGCCAGATCCAATTTTTCACCACAATTCATATCTTCACTCAAAATAAGTGCCGAACTGGGTTTCAAGTTGAATTTAAAGTAAAAACAGAAACCCATATTGGTTTCTGGTATTGGAAAGGTACTCAAAACTGCAACTTAAGATGACGAAATTGGAGCCAGGTCGAAATTTTTACCACAAGTTATATTTTAACTCAAAATATTTGCCAAATATACTTGATTTCAAGTTGAAATACAAAGCAACTGTTGACCAAAACTGCATTTCAAGATGCTAAAATTCAAGCCGAAACAAAAGTTCTATTTTCACCCCAAAGATGAACCAAATTTGGTTCAAAATTGAAATTCCAAGCGAATAATGACCAAAACTGCATTTCAAGATGATGAAATTGGAGCCAGATCAAAGCCAGATCGCAAACGCTCCATTTTTACCCCAAATATGTTCCAAATGAGGTTTGAATGTGAAATTCCAACTAAAAGTTAACAAAAAGTGTTGTATTTGAAAATGATGAGAAATGATGAAGCAGGATCAGTATGTCCAATAAAGCTTCTATTTACATCCAAAATATGTGCTAGCTGAGTTCAAAGTTGTCAAATAATGAAATGGGTTCACAGCATGTTATAACTACCCAAATCATTCTTAATTTATTCAGTATAGTCTGTGGTACTACTGCCATGAAATCACTACTGAACATAACCTTTTCCCCGTTGAGCACAATAATATATATTATTAGCATCCAATATCTTTATTGTGCTCAACGAAAAACATAAATAGCAAAATTGATGTTAATTTATTCAGTAATATTGCTGGTAGTAAAGCCATGAAATCACTAATGGACACAACATTTTTCCTCATTGATCCCAAAAATAAATGTCACTCACCTTAATTATTTTTATTGTAATAAACAATAATAAACTTAACTAGCAAAATTAATGTCAACTCATTAGGTAATATCAACATTATTACTAAATTTCAACTGCACAAAACCTTTTCCCCACTGAGCCGAACAATAAATGTTCCTTGCCTTACCTTTTTTATTATATTCAATAATAGACTCAACAAGCCAATTTGATGTTGACTTATTCAGTAATATCGATGGTACTACAGTCATATACTGGAAGGAATATTTTTGCTTACCCAATATTAAAGCCCAATAATAAATGTACCCTGTCTTAGCTATTCTTAATGCGCTCAGTAATGAACATACGTAAACCTATCAAAATTCATGTTAACTTATTCAGTAATATAATGTTACTACAGCCATAAAATCTTCACTGGACAAAACTTTCACATTGTTGACCCCAATAAAAATATTCCTCGCCTTAACTATTTTTATTGTGCTTAATAATGAAAGATATTAGCAAAATTAATATTAACTTATTTACTAATGAAAATGTTACTACAGCCATAAAATCTCTACTGATCAAAAATTTTACCTTGTTGAGCCCAATAATAAATGGTCATAGTCCCAACTATTTGTTATTGTGTTCAATAATAGACTTAACTAGCAAAATTAATGTTAACTTATTCTGACAGTAATATCAATGTTACCACAGCAATAAAATCTCTGCTGAAGCGACCTTTCACTTTGCCGAGCCCAAAAATGAATGTTTCTTGTCTTAAATATTTTTTATTGTGCTCAGTAGTAAAACTAATGGAACGAACTTATTCGGTAATATTGTTGTAACTTCACCAAAAACATCAGTTCTCTATTCTGAACAAGAAATCCAGTGCCATTATCTTTCATAGTACAGGCAATTGTAATGATTGTACATGTCAAAATTGGTATTTCTCACATCTGTAATAAGTTAGGCCATTAACATATTGATATTGATATGATCATTCTGAGAAACTATTCCTTCACAACAAGATTTCCAGATATTATTAAGATTCATCGAAAAATACCATCTGTATAGTGTTCACAAGCCATCTGTCTCGAACAGGCTGATTTCAACGCAAAATGTGTCCCCAAATCACCAATTAAGTTGGCAACCAAAAACGATTGGTATCGTGGTCTTACCAATATATATGTGCCTGCAAATAATTATGGTCATCGGGTGAGAATTGTGGCCTGTAGCACATTAACAAGAAAATCTCTGCGGACGCAGACGCGGATGCGGGCGCGGAGGCGGAAGTGGACGACTATCGCAAATCCATAGTATCCGCCGAACTTAATGTGGCGATTTTGCCCTAAGCACGCGGCAGGTGATTGTAAACATAAATGCCATTTATGTGGCCTTTTCGTACTTGGCCTTGTTTTGACACGCTCCGTTCGAGCGTGCGTTGCCACGGCGACGCATTGTAATTTACGCTCCAGTAAACTATAACAATGGATCGATTAGACCTCGCGTGCGTCCTACAGCTTGTGGTGTATTATATATACACTGGAAGCGACTCGATCGAGGAGATTGTCCGAGAGAGAGTAACTAGGACGCACGCAAGGCTCGCCATGAGCTTTGCATTGCCTGGTTGTGAGTAGTGGGCTCCTAGAGCCCTGGGGACGATTACCATGGGGAGGCCCGGGCTGGGAGAGACAAGTTGCTGACTCGGGGGCGCAAGCCCTGTGGATCGCCAGTTCTCTCCCTTCCGGGGACGTGTGACATAGGCTCTGGCCAGCATGTCGGACTGTACGGGGTTCCGTCCCCGAGGCAGACCGCGGCTCGCCAGGCCCCGCCAGTTAACACCGTGGTGATGAACCAGTTTCTGAATGGTGTCGTAGGCCTGGGAGTGTCGGGTGGGCTGTTACCTGGTTTTGATTTGATTTGATTTATTCAGTGTATAAAAACAACATGACATGCACATACATATAATTGATAAAATACAATGGAATGACATGCATACTGACAGAATACACTATGGATAGCGCCCAAAAGCATTGCTGCTTATTTCCAGGACGGTCCATTTAGGTGAAAGATGACGGTAGGCAAGATATGACATACAGAAATACGAGTACATATGAGTTGGATTGTTATAATAGGTGATACTAGTATCTAATACAGTCGGATTGTTCTTTACTCAGAGCCTGAGTTTGGAGCCAAGTTTTGACTTTAGTTTTGAAGACATTTTTTGTATTGACGTTTTTGAGAGCTGCTGGAAGACTGTTCCAGAGCTTTACACCCTGAGTTGTGAAATTGAACTGAGAGATCCCTTTGGATATTGGTACCACAAAATTAAATTCTGAGTTGCGGGTACAGTGAGAATGTTGAGACTGAACTTTAGCGAAGCCCTGTGACAAATATCTAGGACTGGTTCCGTGGTATACATTGAACATATGGTTTAGCATTAACTGAGCGGTCCGATCTGCTACGCAGAGAAAATTGATGGAGGTAAGTTCACTCTGACCAATATGAGTACGTGGCCCAGCATTTAGAATGAAACGGACTAATTTGTTTTGTGTTACTTGAAGTTTGTGTTTACAATACTTTGATATACCATGATACCACGCAGAAACGCCATAGTCAAAATGACTCTGTACTAGAGCAGTGGTCAAAAGTTTTCGATATTTCTGACTGAGGACACCACTATATCTATACAAAAATTTAAGCCTTGAATTAGATTTGTTAACTATAGAATTGACAATATCAACTCCGGACAAACAGTTATTGAGCTTTAGACCCAAGTACTTAACTTCAGACTTTGTTTTGAGGGTGTGACCATTACATGCTATGGTAAATGACTTGGTCATATGTTGCTTACGCTTAGACGAAAATACAATACATTCAGTTTTACCCATGTGCATTGACAGGAGGTTGTTTGTTAACCAGTGAAAACAGTTGGATATATTACTACTGAGTTCCTGAGAAACTACATCTAGATTTTTATTGCTGACCAACAGGATTGTGTCATCTGCGTACATTATAACTTTACATGATGCACAATTATGCATGTCGTTTGCAAATATGAGATAACACCACGGACCTAAAATACTGCCCTGAGGAACACCAGACACAATGGTTTGTTCTGAAGATTTTGTACTGTTAACACACACAATTTGTTTTCGGTTGTTGAGGTAAGACCCGAACCACTTTGGATCAATACCAGCTAGCCTGATTTTTTCACATAACATATCATGATCAACGCTATCGAAAGCCTTCTGAACATCCAAGAGGGCCATACCTACAAAATTACCATGACTGATTTCATTGCGTATGTGGTCGTGGAGGTGGATAAGACATGTATCTGTGGAAAAAGTTCCTCTAAACCCGGATTGCAAGGGGTAGAATATGTTGTTTTCTTTACAATAAGCGTCTACCTGAATGTGTACTGCCTTTTCAAGGATTTTAGACAAAGTCGTCAAGACACTGACCGGTCTATAGTTTCCAACATCTAGTTTGCTATTTTTTTTATACAATGGGGTGATTGCGGCTCGTTTGCAGCAATCAGGTACACAACAGTTTGCTATTGACAGATCAACGAGATGAGTTACAATCTCGAACAGACCGTCTGCACCATCGCGGAGAAATAGGGGATCAATATTATCCAGACCAGTGCTTTTTGTTACCTTTAGTGACCTGAGTTCTCCTGGAACGAACTCAGGCGATACTGTTTTAAGCCTATACAATCCTGGTTGAATACCAAGGTTTCTGTAATACGATTTACACGAATCAGTGAAAGCACTGTACATGTCAGGCAGTTTAGGTAGTTTTTCAATAAGGCTTTGAGCTACATTTACAAAGAAGTTGTTTATGTGCTCAGCAACATTTACAGGATCATAACATGTTTTACCGTCAATATTCAGTACAACAGGATTTTTGTTCTTGCCTTTGTATTTGTAACCAAGAGATTTCAGAGTACTCCATAAACCTTTGCTGTTGTTTTTGTTTAGTTCAATTTGGTTTACAATATATTCAGCTTTAGCTGATTTTACAAGGCGCTGAGCTTTGTTGCGTACAGTACAGAATTGTTTGTATACAGACATATCCTTGGTTTTATGATACATGTGTAAGAGTTTATCACGTTCGTTAATTGTTTCAAGTATTTCACTCGAGACCCAGGGCTCAGAGCGTGTTTTTACCCTTCGTTGCCGTCTCGGGGCAACGCTTTCTACAATAGTACTCATAATAGTGGTGAAACTTTGCCATGCAGCATTTGTGTCATGACTATTTGTGACACTTTCCCAGTTTGCCATCTGTATACGATTTAACAATAGTTCCTGGGAATAACTTTTCATACATCGGGTGTTAATATATTTATGTGTGTTTACTGAATCACGCACAATTTTCCGAGTGCAAAATACCATATTGTGGTCAGTGAAACAAAGTGGGATTGTCCCACTTTGGGAGATTTTCTCAGCATGTGATACAATAACATGGTCAAGTAAAGTTGCAGTGTTAGGGGTAACCCTGGTTGGTTGGTCAATAAGCTGACACAATCCAGCTGACCGTAGTAAATCTTTATATTGATTTGTCAAGGAGCCATTGCTTCTAGAGCTAGGATTAGAAAGATTGATGTTTAGATCACCCAGAATTATGCTTTCACAGTCTGGTGGGAATCGAGACAAAACATGGTCAAATTTCTCGAGAAAAGTACAATCATTTGGTGGTCTGTATACACAACCGATTATGATAGGCTTAGTTTTGTTGAACAAGAGCTCAATCCATATTGCTTCTATACAGTCATTGTGCAGGTCAAGTCGGAGATTAAAAACGAGAGAATCCTTCACGTAAATGCAGACTCCCCCGCCATGGGAACTTCGGTCGTTTCGGAGAACGTTGTAGCCCGGGAGCGCGATCTCAGCGTCTGTTACCGAGGGGTCGAGCCAGGATTCCGTCACGGCGATAACGCTTGCATTCGTACGTCTGGCCAGGTGGTTGACTTCGAGTGTTTTATGGCGTAGAGATCGGGTGTTTACATGGACAACATGTATGCCCTTGGTCTGAAACACGGCGTAATCGTTGTCGTAACTAGACTGGTTAAGCGGTGTGTCTGGGGAGTTCTTAATTTCCGAAGTGGAGTTCAAATCACAATCATCGTGCAGAGAGGGGAGTTCGTTTAATAGACACCGTTGGCAAAAGAATTCGAAACACTCACTTTCGTCTGTTTGGACCAGGCGGTCGTATGCCTCGATATCTATGACGCCACTGCATCGTACGTGTGTTCGTTGGTCACAACTGTTACAGTTAACTGATTTGCTGCGCCTGGTTACTGCCTTGTCGCAAACAGTGCACGGAAATGCGGGTGTTCTCTTCAACTTCGGCCCGGGTTGTGACTCGATGTCTCCACAACAAAGCAACACTGTTGCCAGGCATTTGTTAGCCGTCGGTGAGCGCCCTCCCGCGGCGGTTGTCAAGGACAGAGGCAGTGTGGGCGATAACGGAGGATACTGACAGTTCTTCACCAATCTGCCGCTTGATCTGACCAGGTAATTGCCTAAAACGTCATCTAACAGCTTAGGGGGTTGACTATGTTGCAGAACAGTAGGTTTATCCCGTAGTGTGTTGTCGATTTTGTTGTATAAAAGTAAGCATATCAGAGCAATCAGAAAAGCATTCTTGCCGGCCGCCATCTTTGATATTGAATCGTCAATTACCGTTAATGCTGAAGTAGTTACCGTGAAGTAGTTACCGTGTCCGCAGTGACCTCCGGTGAGCGGCGCCGCCGCAAGGATCCGGAATAGCGGATGCGCGTCCGCAAGGACTCGTGGTGAGAGGACTATCCTCGAGGATCCCGAAGAGCGGACAGCAGTCAATAACTTTACATTGGTGCCGTGACCAGGATCAGTCCGACAGTGTTCCATCGCAGCCTACCGTCACAGTGTTGTAGCCTCCTTCGTCCCTGGGGTTCGCCCGCTCCTCAAGGACATCTTACAAAAATGACGAAGGAAAGAGACAAAGCCGAAAATAAGGCTGATGAACCCAAGGGGGGGGGAAACGGGTGGAAACGTCGCGGACCGCACCCGGTCAAGCGACGGCCGCCGTGAGAATTCTCCGGATGACTCCGGCGGTAGGAAGGAACGTGTGGAGACCTCCGTGGACAAGATCCCGTCTGCGGAGTCGACTCCGGCGTCCCAGGCTCCGTCTCCGGACGACGAGTCGCGCCCCGAGGGGCAGCAACAGAGATTGCTATCAGGGCCTGGCCCTGATCCGGTAGGCGCGGTAGGTGGAGCTGGCAACGGCGCTACCCCGCGCCCGCCTAAGTCCGGACGGCAGTCGTGGCAGGCGACGCTCTTCCAAGAGACATCTCCGGATGTCCGGAATCGAGTGGTAGCCGGCCCGAGTACCTCCGGACAAGCGGACCAGCAGTTCTGGATGCCACCTCCAGCCGGAAGAGCTCCTGTGAGGGCTCCCGGCAGGGAATCCAGGCAGTCCGCGTCAGGCGGGATGGACCAGCTCACCCACACTCTGAGTGAGCTGGCTCCTCTAGGGCTCTATGACCGCGCCCGGTCGCCCCATCAGGGACGATCAGACCGGCGGAACCGTTCCCCCTCTCCGCCGTCACAAGGCAACTCGGGGCCTTTGACGGAGAGGGAGAAGTGGCTGATATCCGAGGCGCTTGTACTGTTCAAGCGGAATCAGCCGCCTCCGAGCGTCGACCCGTCGGCCGTTCTTAGTCCGGGGATGTCTGGGCCAATAGCCCCTCCCCAAGTCCTGCCGAGTCCGCAGGCGCCAGTGGCCCCTGCAATGGGACCCGCGCCTGCTCCGCGGCTCGGAGGCACCACGTTGGCGACCGCGTCGACCGTTTTGACGGTTGGAGCGCAAGCCGCGTGGTCAACTTACCCTGGCACGTACAGTGTGTCGGACGGGCAGTGGCAACAGGCGGCTTCGGCCCCAAGTTTTGCCGCCCCTTCTGGAGCCTACCCAGTAGGTTCGATGGGAGCCCCGCCCGCACCTAGCCAGAGTGGGTTTTTAGCGGGAATGACCCCGGCGGCAAACGTGAGCTTTCATGCTCCTATGTCCGCGGCGTCGATGTTTGCTCCGGCAGACTCCGCCGCAGGCACGGGCAGCTCACGGAACTTGCCGCTGTACACGGACGACCCCGGAGCCGGGACCGCACGTCGGGCGCGTAACAAACGCGATGACGGGCCCGACCACTCTTCGTGGCGGAAACGGTTCAACGGGGATAACGCCGACTTGGAGGACTACTTGCTCCAGGTATGGCGTACCGTCGTGTACGAAGGATGGTCCCAGCATGAAGCTGGACATGTCCTCGCGGGGAGCTTGGAAGGAAAAGCTCTCCGTGTGATGCCGTGTCTGCCGGTGGGAACAGTGACTTTCGGCGAGGTTGCCCGTCAACTTCGCCTGCTGTTCATGCCGACGACCAATCGGCGGCAGTCTGAACGAGAGTTCAAGGCGCGTACCCGCCAACCGACTGAGTCCGTGACAGACTATGCGTTCAACCTACGCATACTCGGCCGGAGAGCTTTTCCGGACATGGACTCCAGACGGTTCGAGACGAGTGTATCTGAGTGTATCTGACAGAGGCGATCGTGGCGGATATCGGAGCGGCCGGGATTATTGGGATGAATTTTCTACGGGTCCACCGGGTGACCGCCAACTTTAGTGCTGGCGAATTCCGGATGGGAGAGGACACACACTTCCTCTTCCGCTCGGGCCCGATGCATTCATTCCAAATGCGGGCATCGCGCACTGTAGTAGTGCCACCGATGAGTGAGATGATCATTGAGGCGAGGCCGCGTCGTCCCCGCATGCCCCTTGATGGTCGACCGTGTATAGTGCAACCCGTGAGCAGTTTCGCCGCAGGAACTGGGCTCGTGCTGGGTGGGGCCCTGGTCATGTCCAACCCCCGCGCGATGCCCATCCTCGTGGTGAATCCTACGGATGCTCCGATTGTACTGAGGCACGGATGCATAGCAGCTACTGCTATTCCCGCGTCCTCGAGTCGTGTCCTCCCCGACGATCCTGTCTGCCACGCTGCGTGCGCGGCGGCGGCCGCCGGAGATGACCCGTTCACCCTGCCGGACCATTTGGAATCTCGGGTTCCGAAGGACCGGTTGGATGAAGAGTAGCGCCAAGCGCTCCGCAAACTGCTGCGGCAGTATGCGGATGTGTTCATGGGTCCTGATGGTGCGGTTGGCAAGACTGACGTCGCCAAACACCGCATCGACCTCGTGGACGAGCGTCCTCTTAAGCAGCGTCTTCGTCGGGCAGCAATAGTGCACCAAGAGGTCATAGACCAGGAGGTGCAAAAGATGCTCGACTTGGACATCATCGAACCCAGTGACAGCCCTTGGGCCAGTCCGGTGGTTATGGTGAAGAAGAAGGACGGCTCGTGGAGGTTCTGCGTGGACTATCGAAAACTCAACGATGCCACGCGGAAGGACTCATATCCTCTCCCGCACATTGAAGATACCTTCGATGCCCTGGCCGGGTCGCACTATTTCTGTGCTCTGGATCTGGCCTCCGGGTATTGGCAGGTGGAGATGGAGGAGAGTGATCGGGCGAAGACTACCTTCTTTACCAAGAACGGGCTCTACCAATTCAAGGTAATGCCGTTCGGGCTCTGTAACGCACCAGCGACGTTCGAGCGCCTCATGGAGATGGTACTTAAAGGGTTCCTCTGGAAGCGATGTATGGTCTACATCGACGATGTCGTCGTGTATGGCCGGTCGTTCGAGGAAACCCTCACCAACCTCCAGATGGTGCTCCATCGCATCCGCGGAGCAGGGCTTAAATTGAAGCCAAGTAAGTACGAGCTATTCGCGCAGGAAATCCTGTACTTGGGCTTCATGGTAACGGGCACCGGAGTGAGACCAGACCCCGCAAAGGTGGCGGCTGTGCAGAAATGGCCTCCGCCATGTAACGTGGCGGACGTGAGGTCCTTCTTGGGCTTCACGAGCTACCACCGCAGGTTTATACGTGGCTTTGCGGAGATCGCGCGTCCCCTTACTATCCTCACGGAAAAGGGCGCCGATTTTGTTTGGTCCGCCGAGCAGGCTGACGCCTTCTCGGGACTCCGGCAGGCCTTGGTAGCGGCCCCGGTGCTGCGGCACCCTCGTCCGGACTGCGAGTTCATCCTGGACACTGACGCGAGTAACTTTGCACTCGGCGGTGTCCCCTCGCAGATCGTGGACGGGCAAGAGCGGGTAGTAGCTTATGCGAGCGTGGCCTTGAGCCGCTCTCAAATGAACTACTGTACCACTCATCGCGAGTTGCTCGCGGTGGTTACGATGACCAAGCGCTTCCGGCACTATTTGTTGGGCCGCCATTTCCGCTTGCGGACTGATCATAGTTCGCTGAGATGGCTCCTCAACTATAGTGAGGCCGATGGCTTGGGGCGCGGTGGCTCGTCAAACTCCAGGAGTATGACATGCAGATAGAGCATCGCGCTGGTAAGTTGCACGGCAACGCGGACGGCCTGTCCCGGTGTCATAAGTGCAAGAATCGGGGTTGTGCAGGGATGGCGCCATTCCAGCAAGCCGCGGATTCGTCCTCAGACTCGGAATTGGACGTTCCGGGGAGACCGCAGGCCGCCGCCCCCTCTAACAACACGGCGGCCGGAGCGTTTAGGGCTAATCTCCGCGCGCGGACCCGCCGTTATCGGCGAGGGCGTCCCGCATACGAAGCGGAGGTGCGGCTCAGCTCCAGCTTGTCCTCCTCGAGTCCGGCGGTGTACTCCTCGTGGGTACCCTCGTCCTCTGGAGAGTCTGAGTATGAGCGGTCCTTACCCCCTGTGGTGATGGCCGCTGCGGCGCAGCCGGACACGACGGATGAGGAGCCTAATTACTTGGGTGGCTACTCTCCGGCGCAGATAGCTGCGACGCAAAGAGCTGACAGAGCTCTGGCGCCGGTAATAACAGCCCTTGAGGCCGGCCAGAAGCCCTCTAAGGATGAGCGGAAGACCTACAGGGAGGAGACTTTGTCTCTAGTATCCCAGTGGGAAAGACTCTCCTTGAGGGATGGCCTCTTATACCGGCGCTATGAGCCACCGACCCCACTGCCTCCCATATGGCAGTTGGTGCTTCCGGCGGAGCTGCGGAAAGAAGTACTCCACCAGTTGCATGACCTCCGGGTGACCGGTCACTTGGGAATCCGGAGGACCGTCCATAGGCTACAACAGCGCTTTCATTGGCCTGGTAGCGGCTTGGACGTGCAACGGTGGTGCGCAGCCTGCCCTCGGTGTCAAGCTCGCAAAGGAGTTCCGACTCCTGGCCGCCACCCCTTAACCACGGTTAAGGCGGGTGCGGCGTTCGATCGGATAGCTTTGGATATACTGGATACCCACCGGGTCACCCCGCGCGGTTTCCGGTACATCCTGGTGATTTCCGACTATTTTACCAAGTATACCGACGCCTACCCACTGCGCCGCCAGACTGCGGACGAGGTAGCTCGGTTGTTGGTAAATAGATGGGTGGTGTACCATGGGGTACCTAAACAGGTACATTCGGATCAGGGCACGCAATTTGAGAGCAACCTGTTCCGAAACCTAGCACAGATGCTAGGCAGTACCAAGGTGCGAACCACCCCCTACAGGCCCCAGTCTGATGGCCAGGTCGAACGCTTTAATCGATCGGTCCTCAATATGCTGGCGGCCTTTGTGAACGATCGTGCGAATGATTGGGATGACCACCTCCCGTATGTCTTAATGGCGTACAGGTTGTCGGTCCACTCTTCGACCGGAGTTACTCCGCACGCGATGTTGTACGGCCGGGAGCTAAATTTGCCCGTGGATATTATGTATCCAACTGCGGCAGAGACCGGCGCAGTACCCCAGTGCGGTCCGGAGTACGTGGAGTGAATTCGCCGCGCCCTGGCGAACGCCCATGATTTCGCGCGCGCGCGCCTGGACAAGTCTGCCATCCGGCAGAAGCGAGGCTATGACGCCCATGCTAAGGGTAGGCCAGCTTTTGCGGAAGGCGACAAGGTGCGCTACTATTATCCGCCGCTTAAGCAAGGTAATAAATTTGCTAAGCCGTGGATAGGCCCGTTTACGGTACTGAAACAGGTGACAGATGTGGACTACCGGATCCGGAGGGATTCCGATCCGGACAGGGTTCTGGTTGTCCATATCGATAATCTGAAGAAGTACGAGGGCCCGCTTGTCATGGATCCGCTCGTTCAAGATGCGGAACCGGATGATGCTCCCATATGGGATCCGTCCGGTCAGCATCCGCGGACTCCGGACGAGCGTGTGCGCCGTATGGTGGGCCTCCCGGACCTCTCTGACCCGTCAGATGATGGACTGGGTGGCTATCAGCCAGATGACGGCGATCCGCAGGTACCCCCACTCCCTCCAGTACCTGCGGATGACGGGCGGCCACGCCGGAAACCACGTGCGCCAGCCCGGTATGGGTGGGAATAACCTTCCGCCCATGCGGATGCGTCTGCGGTACCCGTCTATCACACCAAGGACGGGTTTTAGGTCGTTCCGTGAGAGTCCGCACGACTTACCTCCGCGGGTGGCTACTTTGTGGCTATCTTCGGAGTTGAGGTCCGCGGATACTTTCATGTCGTAACGCCGCCGCTCCGCATCCGCCCTCCTGTAGTTTCCAGCGCCAGGGACGTGCGGATGGCCTGTCCGCACATTGTGGACGGCTGTCCGGCGTAATCCGCACAACGGTTACGCTGGCCGCACGAATTTACTGATCCGGCCGGACGCCCCTGGTCCCGGGACAACCTCTTATGTGGCCAGACTGAGGTTGGGATTTACGTCCGCTACGGGAGAAGCGCCTTCCCACGGATTTGGGGAACTGGCTCTGGACGCGGGGATAGTGTCCGCACGTTAGGACTGACGTCCGCGGTTCGTCCGCGTGACTCGTCCGGCGTCCGCGACGCTTTAAGATGACGCACTTCGGTGTAGTTATCCCCCGTGAGCCATTACTATAATTAAGGTTATAGTAATTAAGGTTTCTTACGGCAGGAAACCGACTATCCATTATGATAATGGAGCGGTTGTTAAGTCCGCGTGTGCGAACCAGCCGCGGTAGCGGGTGACGCTCATTCTCGTCCGGATCGTACCTTACAATACGCGGTCCGGCCGGAATGACCGGAACCCCGGCCTCCTTCTAAGAAGGGGGTCGTATATTACATGCGCAACACTTGTGGTGGCTTTTAATTCCAATTTCATATTCATTGGATAAGGGCAATACGCCGTTCTATGGTAGGCGTCCGGCCTGGACTCCGTCCGCGGGCAGCTCCGGACGTCCGCCGGCTATTGCTTTCACCATCTTTGGGCGCCTCTAGATTGGGCGCCATAACCATTGAGGTTATGGACCATGCCGGCTCCGCGTCTAATCTATTGGCTCCGCGCTCCGGTAGTCGTTTGTTTGGGCTCTAGGTTGGACCGGGCTTGCTCCGCGGCCGGGCTGTACGTTGGGGATGCTAGTGGGCGCGTCATGAATGCCCACAGGGCGCCCAATTGTCTGTCCGCCTGTCATGGGCTTGTCCAATCGCCTTGTAAGCGTACCAGCGGCTATGGGGAGTGATTTTGTTTATTTTCCATCTCATTTATCATTTATGGGAGGATTATAAGCCACAAGTGTGCGGCATGTCTCTGGAGAATTCTGTTCTTGCTCATTTACTGATACAAAGTGAGACAAGTATGTGAAATTTCCTTTCCGGTGCAATAGAGAGTAAGAAATCGGGAGATTTCTGCTTTCACTAGAGGGGTGTAAGGGATTGCGCTAATTTTGACAGTGACGGATTGCTGTGATATTTTAAAAGACTGGAGAATGACAATTTATTGTTGTTTTCGTCTGACATATTCGTACAAGCCACAAGTTAGTGGTTACTGTCAATTTTATGCCCAATTTCTACCTTGCTGGGGTGATTATTTTTACGTCATTTACCGCCGGTGCGGACGCAAAAGCGAATGACTAATCTTGATTACTGTATGATATTTGCAAGGTCCCCCGGGATAGAAATTCATTTTCTACCCGTATACATGGTTGGATTTGGAGTCACCGGAGGGAAATGACTGCCTCCGCATGAGTTTTATGGTGTTTGTATGTTGGTCCGGCAGTGTGTCAGTATGACCGGGGACAGAGTTTTGCAGTGACACCACGTGCATTGCTGCACGTGTAGTATAGCTGTCATCATTTGTTACATGTATATATATGTAAAAATGTCGTACCCGGATTTTTATTAATCTCCAGATGTGTAGCACATGTGTTTTGTGCCACTCGCATTTCGTCCGCTGATGCGGCGCTGGATCCCGCGGGATCCGCGTGTCCGGTGTTCGAGATGCGGGTGATTTTGCCAGTTGTAAATTCCCCAGGCGGGCCGTGCTGGAGATGTGCGGGCGGGCGGGCGGCTGCATGTTAGTGCAGACGTCCGTCCATCTGCGTGTCTTTACACAGGCCTGTGCGGGTTGCAGTATACAGATACTGGCAGTCGATGCGGCTTGCCGCGTTGGCTTTGATAGCTGTCTGCGACAGCTGTCCGCAGGTGTATGTGTGTCTGTTAGATGTACATATGTCATGCGGGCGTGCCGGAGTCATTGACCATAATCACTTTTGATCACTCGGTGTGTCGTTTTACAAAATTTCTAAATTTAAAGTTTAACCTTAAAGATATTCCAAAGACTCGACACACCGTCCTTTTATAACGGATGACCTTCCAAGGTCATCACACGGTTTTGGACCACCTCGGTCAAAATTTTAGCTTGTTTATGAGGGTTTATTCAAAATTGCAAAGCGCGTTATAGTTTACTCCGTAAGTCCGGGGGTAGTTCCCCATTCTTCCAAAAGGGACTCTTAAAGTCCTAGTGTCTTGTGCCGTGACTTCCGGGTGTCGCCATCTTGCCTTCTTCCGGACCCCGCCATGCGAAGCCTTCGTCGGGTTTTGGCAGTTTTGGGCGCGGGCGGAACATGTTGGGGACCAACATTGTAAGAAGGGGGTAATGTGGCGATTTTGCCCTAAGCACGCGGCAGGTGATTGTAAACATAAATGCCATTTATGTGGCCTTTTCGTACTTGGCCTTGTTTTGACACGCTCCGTTCGAGCGTGCGTTGCCACGGCGACGCATTGTAATTTACGCTCCAGTAAACTAACAATGGATCGATTAGACCTCGCGTGCGTCCTACAGCTTGTGGTGTATTATATATACACTGGAAGCGACTCGATCGAGGAGATTGTCCGAGAGAGAGTAACTAGGACCCACGCAAGGCTCGCCATGAGCTTTGCGTTCCCTGGTTGTGAGTAGTGGGCTCCTAGAGCCCTGGGGACGATTTCCATGGGGAGGCCCGGGCTGGGAGAGACAAGTTGCTGACTCGGGGGCGCAAGCCCTGTGGATCGCCAGTTCTCTCCCTTCCCGGGACGTGTGACATAGGCTCTGGCCAGCATGTCGGACTTTACGGGGTTCCGTCCCCGAGGCGGACCGCGGCTCGCCAGGCCCCTCCAGTTAACACCGTGGTGATGAACCAGTTTCTGAACGGTGTCCGTAGGCCTGGGAGTGTCGGGTGGGCTGTTACCTGGTTACCGTTAATGATAGAGTGGTTACCGTGTCCGCAGTGACCTCCGCTGAGCGGCGCCGCCGCAAGGATCCGGAATAGCGGATGCGCGTCCGCAAGGACTCGCGGTGAGAGGACTATCCTCGAGGATCCCGAAGAGCGGACGATAGTCAATAACTTTACATTAGCCATAGCTTTCTAATTTGGATTTCAAACAGAACTTTAATATTTCACTAATAAGCAAAATGATTAGCAATGATAGTAGGATTTATATTTGACAGCAAACCAATATTCTCCCCTAAGAAAAGAACAAAGAAATCTCGTATGTAATTTTATGTCCCAAGCTAGTCATGATAAAGTAAACATGCCAAACCAGGTAAAACATTTCGGCTTTTAGTTTTATGGTGTTAGGTTTGCACAAAGACTACAGTAAAATCACCTAAAGGAGCAAATGACCCACAGGTAATTCTGATATTCGGAATTAATCCAAACATGTTTCATTGAACATAGTAGCGCCCCTAAATGCATGTATTCGTGACTCATTGTTGTCTAAACACCAAAGTTTACCAACCTTCTGTCAGGCCAGATGCACAGGCATCTTGGCACAATTAAGAATATATTTTTCAAATTAGTTTGTTGACCACCGCAATTCAGTTTTACAACAACTGTTATAAATTTATAATGTCTTTGTCTTGCCCAGGCAACTAACTGTAAACAGTGTAGAGAGCTCAAAGTCGGGGAATCTTTTGAAGTAGATTGCCTGGAATTGATTGCAATTAGATACATGTAAATAGGTTACAAAGCCAGTAGAATATATACACACAGCTTTGTAAGATTTGGATGTGGGATACTATTGTATTGATTAGTTCACCATTTATAAGTAGATAGAATATATATTTTTTTTAATCATGAACGGGGCATAGCAGTCACTTACACGTTATTTTGGGGAAAGGGTTATCCATTGCAATATAGGCGGTGTAATTATAGCCATGATATCTTCCCATGACTTATTATATCAGATATGTTCATGATTGGGGTAATCTTAAATATAGTTGACTGGCTTGTTTTATATTAACATTAGTTATCTTACTTAAATTACATTAATTTGAAACTCAGAGTGAATCATCGATGATGCTGACGGCGCAGGGAAGCATGCGCCCTGAGCCGTTGTCATCTGTTGGTGATTCATGTTTCTAAATTAATAATCAATCATTCAACTTTGAGAATCTCAGATTAACATCATAGCCTAATATTATAATTTATTATATTCAAAACTTTAAATGACTAATTGTAGGAACATAATATATACTAAACTAAAATATCATTGAAAGGAAAGTATAGAAACATATAAAACATAGCACCAAGGGTGCTGTAGCTTACCGGCAATCATGCGAAACGCAGAGTATTGATTTTCCAACATATAATTTGTTACACTGATCTTGAACTCTAATTGTCAAAAGATGTTCGTAAATGTTGCTGGAAACACATTATCTGTATGGACTATAATACGAAATCAAATTACACATCACAAAGGTACATAAAGATAATCTCATACATAATTTTGAGAAAAACTTTCTGAATAGATTTAGACAAAATGGCCACCAAAGACAAAATTCATCGTTTTTGACCTTCCAAGGTCATTGAAGGTCAAATTCAAGGTCATCACTCAAACCGCAATATATGATTTCCCATTTAAATGTGCCAATACTTAGGCTCTATTTTGAAGTCTTCTATGAGTTTACTCTGCACAGCTCCCATTATGAAGGAAAAATTGATGAAATTTTCTAAGTCCAAAAAATTTTTCAATGACCAAAAAAAAAAATTTGTTTTTTTTCTGCTGGAAATGGCTCAAAACAAATAGTGACTTGATTTTGGAAAAAAAAAATTTTTTTTGCCAACCCGTCAAAAAATCAAAATGGCCGCCACACGCAGACCGGCGATTCAAGGGCAACAAAACTTATACACATCATAGAGGTACACGGGGGGAATGTTTTAAAACAAAAATCTCAAAACTGATCAGACAGTTTTTGAGAAAATGGCCATCAAAAATCCAATTTGGCCATTTTTCGACAAAAAAGGTCGTTTTGACCTTCCAAGGTCATTGAAGGTCAAATTCAAGGTCATCACTCAAACCGCAATATATGATTTCCCATTTGAATGTGCCAATACTTAGGCTCTATCTTCAAGTGTTCTATGAGTTTACTCCGCACAGCTCCCATTATGAAGGAAAATTGGGTGAAATTTTCTAAGTCCAAAAAATTTTTCAATGGCCAAAAAATTATTATTTTTTTTTTTTGCTGGATATGGCTCAAAATGAATAGTGACTTGATTTGGGACACACGCCACACGCAGACCAACGATTCAAGGGCAACGAAACTTATACACGTCATGAAGGTACATGAGAGGAATGTTTTGAAACAAAAATCTCAAAACTGATCAGACAGTTTTTGAGAAAATGGCCTCCAAAGTCCAAAATTGGGAATTTTTCGTCAAAAATGGCCGCCAAATGGGTAAAAACGATTCAATCAAAAAAATTCAAAAAACGTCTTTAGATACTGGCCCAAGGTATGTTCTGACAAATTTATGGGGAAATTCATCATGTCAAAAAAAAGTTACAGACCCGCACGGACGACGGACGGACGACGGACGACGGACGACGGACGGACGACGGACGCCGGACGCCGGACGACGGACGACGGACGAAATACCACGACAATAGCTTATCGGCCCAAAGGGCCGGTAAGCTAAACAGGCCAGGTAGATTTAGTAGTTGTAGATGATAAAACCAATCATAAAATCAGGTAGCCAAACATAACCTGTCCCGGCAAGGGGTCACTGACTGGTTAGGGGGTGGTCACTGATGCTAGATAGAGGCATCAGCACGGTGGCCACCGGTAGAGTACACTTACCTAGCACCCTGCCAAGGCCATTGCCTGGGACAGTCCATATTCGCCATGTGACCCGCCCACGCGGTCACGATGGACGAATCACAATTGAGGGGACTTTAACGTGCCGTCCAATTAGTGATGGGGCCGCCTGTTCAGGGGCTCACACAGTGGCTGGCAGACGGGAGAAGTCCCGATATAAGAACCCCCAACATTTGACAGTTTAGAGATACCAGAGATCAGAGAGACCAGAGACCGGAGATCAGTGAGACCGAAGACCAGAGAGTTAAGAGAGGATTTTCATAGTGTATGTAGGTTGGAGTCCAGAGAGACATGCTATGGGAGTCCTAGGGACTCGCCCGGAAATCTAGAGGGAGTTCCTACACTACAAGTGTACGAGAGATTCCGGGCCTCCCCATGGAAATCGTCCCCAGGGCTCTAAGAGCCCACTACTCGCGACCAGGGAACACAAAGCTCATGGTGAGCCTTGCGTGTGTCCTAGTCACTCTCTCTCGGACAATCTCCTCGATCGAGTAGCTTCCAGTGTATATATAATACACCACAAGCTGTAGGACGCACGCGAGGTATAATCAAACCATTGTTATAGTTTACTGGAGCGTAAATTACAATGCGTTGCCGTGGCAACGCACGCTCGAACGGAGCGTGTCAAAACAAGGCCAAGAACGAAAAGGCCACATAAATGGCATGTATGTTTACAATCACCTGCCGCGTGCTTAGGGCAAAATCGCCACATTACCCCCTTCTTACAATGTTGGTCCTCAAGGGCCAAAGATAGGTTACCGGACAATGTTTAATATTTTAGGTATTAGCCAGGTCACTGGTTGAATTCAAGGTCAAGAGAATATTCAGCATATATAACATTAAGCATATATCATGTCCACAGTTGATTGCTAAGCTGTAAGTTCAATAATCAGAGAGAGATTAGCAATTTTATGCTGTAGCCTTGAAAATGAAGGGGCAAAGGTCAAATTCAAGGTCATCAAAATATTCAGTGTATATCATTTTCTATATCATGTATATCATGTCCACAATTGATTCCCAAGCCATACAGTCAATAGAGGAGCAAGATATGAGCCAGTTTGTCCTTGGACCTTAGAAATGAGGTCAGAGGTCAAATTCAAGGTCACGAGAATATTCAGCATATATCATTTCCTATATGTGCACAATTGATTCCTAAGCTGTAAAATCGATAATAAGTGAGATATTAGCCATTTTGTCCTGTGACCTTGAAAATGAGGTCAAAGGTCAAATTCAAGGTCATGACAATAATCTGCATATATCATTTCCTATATGTTCATAATTGATTGCTAAGCTGTAAAGTCGATAACAAGCGAGATATTAGCCATTTTGTCCTGTGACCTTGAAAATGAGGTCGAAGGTCAAATTCAAGGTCATCAGAATATTCAGCATATATCATTTCCTATATGTCCACAATTGATTCCTAAGCTGTAGAGTTGATAATAAGCGAGATATAAGCCATTTTGTGCTCTGACCTTGAAACTGAGGTCAGAGGTCAAATTCAAGGTCACGAGAATATTCAGAATATATCATTTCCTATATGTCCACAATTGATTCCTAAGCTGTAGAGTCGATAATAAGCGAGATATAAGCCATTTTGTGCTCTGACCTTGAAAGTGAGGTCAGAGGTCAAATTCAAGGTCACGAGAATATTCAGCATATATCATTTCCTATAGGTCCACAATTGACTCCTAGTCTCTAATCTCAATATCAAGTGAGATATTAGGCATAATGTGTCCCATTATAAAGCATAAGAGAATTTAACATGGGAAAGTCCCATTTGAGCCGAGTTTGGGCCAAAATGGCCCACTTCGAGCGATTCAAGCGCAACGAAATTTATAGACATCATAGCAGTACATATGAGGAGTGTTATTTATCAAAAAGAAAAAAAGTTACTGAACAGATTTTGAGAAAATGGCCGCCAAAGTCCAAAATCAGGCATTTTTCGTCGAAAACGGCCGCCATTTTGAAAAAAATGCGAAAATCAAAAAACTAAAAAAAATCCTCCTTCTTGAATTATTTTTAAGTATTTTTGTGCAAAATTTCAGAAATATTCGCCTGTAAACAAAAAAGATAAAAATGTGGACGACGACGACGACGGACGACGACGGACGACGACGGACGACGGACGCAACGCCATGCCAATAGGTTATCGGACCATAGGTCCGGTAACCTAAAAATGTGGCCCAGGGCCAAGTTCACGCAACATACCCTAAGACATGTTTGTCTAGCGTCACGAGTCTGAAAATAACGTCCGTATTGCTCTACGATGCATCGTTTCCGAGATATGGCCGGAAATGAAAAACGCCGACTCAGCAAAAAAAAATTTGGCCCAGGGCCAAGTTCACCCAGGATACACCTAAGACATGTTGGCCTAGTGTCACGAGTCCGCATTTCACTACTTTTTGCTCTATGACGCACCGTTTCCGAGATATGGCCGAAAATGAAAAACGCCGACTCAGCAAAAAAAAATTTGGTCCAGGGCCAAGTTCACCCAACATACCCCTGAGACAGGTTACCGGACAACATATTTGAGATATTAGCCTTTCATCCCATGACCTTGAAAATAAGATCATTGGTCAATTCAAGGTCACAAGAATATTCAGCATTTATCATTTCTAGTATGTCCACATTGATTCCTATGCTGTGAAGTCATGATAAGCGAGATATTAGCCAGTTTGTGCTCTGACCTTGAAAATGAGTTCAGAGGTCAAACTCAAGGTCACGAGAATATTCAGCACATATCATTTCCTAGATACGTTCACAATTAATTCCTGATCTCTAATGTCAATATTAAGTGAGATATTAGGCAAAAGGTGTCCCATTAAAATGCATAGGAGAATTTAACAATTTCAAACGAGTCTGGACACTATAAAATATGTAGTTGGCCTCAAGATGACTCACTAAAATAACTTTTGAGCTCTTGGCCGAAGGTCATTCGACTGGTTCACCCCATAATCAATAGGGTTTCTCTCTTACACAATAGCGAGTGTCAAGTTCCAGAAGTATTATTTCAAATTATCATCCGGAAGCTATTGACAAGAAATTCATCCTCACAGACCAAACAGAGCTCGGAGCTGCCTCCAAAACAATGGGGTTCATCTATGTGACTGAGTGATAACTGGTGAAAAATTCTTGGAGATACATCCAGGCGTTCCCGAGTTATCGTCTGGAGATCAAAAAGTGGAAAAATAAAAAGAAAGAAGGGAAAAAGAATTCTGACAAAGCTATTTTTCGTGCCGAAATACCCTAATAATCCCCAAATATTAGCAGCTAAGCTCAAGGGCCTTGGAAGTTGGTTTTAGTGTTAGAAGGAGTAACCGGGTGACTCGCCCCGGTTACAGTTTGCCATTAACCAGTTACGAAATGAATAACCGATTGCCCGTAACACACACAGAAATCATATCACACACAGAAATATGCCCGTAGTTCGCCCACACTGGGTGAAATGAACAGATTTATCACTGAAACTATCCGGTTGACTCGTGACATTAACTCTCCACTCAATAAAACAGTTCAGGTTTTGGCGCACAAATTGAAATTTCTCCGGCTCACACAGTTATGGTGCAGACAATGCATATATGGCGACTTTATGGCCTTATAATCATGAATTTGTAAATATGTAATTGGCAAACGAGTACCCGGTTACGGTTCGATTATGGCCCAACGAGTACCTGGATACAAAAATCCCTACTCTTTCTAACACTAGTTTCATGAACATGCAACACGGTAACCTGTTCCGGTCTCCAATCATAAGCCCTGTGCCTAGAGGGGATCCCCGTTATGCTCTGGCACATACGGTAAATCCACAAATGCGCAAAATGTAACTCTCAAATTGGTAACATCCACGTTTTGTACAGTGTATAGCTCTGTGCGTCTGATCATTATAATTTTTTCACAGGATGTTGAATATATCTCAACCATAGTACTGTTGTGGGTCGTTTTGGTTCACATTGTGTGTGTGACAAAATGTGTATCTAGCTGTTTTTAATTCTATTCAACCTGGTGAACAAACATACTAACAGAGTTTGGCGGCTTGTTAAAACTAATCACCAGCACAAGTTTGTTGCAAGAATGTGTGGCAAGCTTGGTTTACGCGATCAGGAAATCGGGTATTTGGCTCTCAAGTAGCCAGACCAACTTAGGGCAGCCAGCGGGGCTTCAAAATGCTAGCGTCAGACATTCATAACTAGGTATACTCTTTTTTAACTCCTTTACACCGTTTTTTGCCTTCAGTCCAGTAACTTCGAGCGAACTATTCAAAATTGTATGTCTGTGGTACAAACGGCAATCAATTTACACAAGCCTGCCTTCAGGAACGCTATCTGTTTCTCAAAAAAAAACCGTGGGTGCCGACATATTGTTTGGTTCTCGACCTCTGATCACGAAATCAAAGTGGACATGTTCAAATTAGGCATAATGGGGGGATCGGGTTGTCAGGTGTCGACAAGGTACCTGCACAAGCGAGTCATTTCGAATCAGTTTACATGTGTGGGCGGTCCCAAATCCTAACCCTCACCCCTATCAGGGCCTATGCAAAGTATCCAAATGGAATCGCCCAAACGTGCCAAAGGAGAATAATATTTATTGACAATGACAAGCATTTACGACCAGATTTTTGAGAAAAAAATCATTGCAGTAGACTCTAGAGTCTAGTATCAGACAAATCTTCAAAAATGTGATCTCGTGTGGCAAGTTGTGCAGTGAATTGCTCACACGGATGTGGACAAATTTACCTGCAGTGAACTGGTGCCAGTTGGTGAAATCATCAGGTGTGAAGTGGTCAGAGCAGATCATCGATGTGGCCGTGGGCTGCCATCCCACCCTCCACACCTGCACGAACTTCACCCACTGCTGCCTGACGCTGGCGCTGCCGGGCGTGGATGGCGTGGCCGTGGGAAAAAGATGAATACTCCGCACCTTCGTCACAGCCTCTCCGTCGCATCCAGCTACGACACACCTCCTCGGCATTGTACTAATCTATGAAATATGAGCTCCTTGTTTATAAAAAATGAAGTAGAACGGGTAAACTAAACCAACAATTCACGTGTAAAAGGAAGTTCGCTCGAGTAAAGTGTTTCTTACAGCTGGTAATGGCCGCGAGAGAGAGAGGGTTCTCGTTGTGACGTCACAGAACGCTCGCAGCGCCCCCGTGCGACTTTGCAGTTTTGCATCAAAACGGCCGGTTTTATTATCGATTAAATATATTGATAGGTGGTGATTGACCCAAATTTTGCCACATTCGTCATCTATGAGACCAGTTGATTGCATATATATACAAAAAAAATCAATCGATTCTGACTTCTCTTGTACTTTAATAATGATTTAAGATTAACGCTTCAATGAGACTTGTCCCTAATGTTACAGATATTATAAATTTACCAATATAATCATATTCATAAAAGCTGGGTTTTTACAATACGTTGCGCGCTATTGTGCGGGCTTCGCCCGTTTACTATGCTATCATGTAGTTTACAATGTCTCATGTCAGGGGTGTTTGTGTGGTACAGCGGGGGTCGCAAATATTGTCACTCTGTTTGCCCAGGCAGTGATTTTTTCACGCGCTGATATACACTGATATAACGCTGATCAATCATATTAGAATCGCACTTAGAATAGGATAGGCCTATAGGTATATGCGCATAAAAAAAACCTGGAGTGAAGACTCGAGCACTGGGGAATAATAGGCGAGATATTAATTTAATTCATAAATAAAAAAAACAAACAAAATATTTCCTCCGGACATATTCTTAACACTTTCCATTCCTACTATTCTGTAGCTTGTATTTCGGAAAAGGCTGTTCATATTTCAGGGTAGTATCAACTAAAACACGGAACATAAACACCCAAACCCGGTCATGTAGGTTCAATTCAATTCAATTTATTGGCTCCGTTATATTAGGCATATAACATGACCAAGGATGGAGATAAAAGATAACAAATAGGTATATACAAATAAACATGATGCCCATTAATACACAATAGATACATACTCGAATCAGCCTCTGAACCTATCTGGCATATTTACTAGTATGAACGCAGCGAATACCAGCTAGAGCCAAGAATATTCATAGAGATGGTAGGCCTAAATCTAATGTTCCAAACCAGCTCATCGGGTATATTATTCACGGGGGTCAAGCGTACCTTAATTATTCGGAGGAATATTGGTGCCCCTGAATTTTTGGGAGTGGGGGCGTGAGATATTCGGAGGAAAACGTAAAAGTTGGTTGCTAAAAAGCCGCAATTAATAACTCGCCTACGATGTGTGAACAGACAAAGCAATGTCACCATAGAGTATGGGATATAGTTATGTATTTGTTGACACATATATAGTTCATTAGCTTCCCTAGTTCATTCACAATTATGTTCACTGATTCTGAACACCGATGGAAATGAACCCGCCGGGACTAACAACACATGGAATTACTTTGGTTATGCGTCAGTAAACACTCAAAAGTACCCTATCTCTGAAGTATGGTGATACTAAAACTTCGGCTTACAATTGTAAGGCGTTTTATTGTGTATTTGTTTCATCCAAGTCATATCTATTTGTTTTTTGGCCAGGACATGATTTATCGGGAGGAGGTACATGAATCTTTCGGAGATTCATGAAAAATAAACTTTCCTTCCTGAATACCCCTGTTTCTCCATCAGTGCGTGCCCTGAGGATTATGTATTTATTAAAGTGAAACACCGAATAGCCTTTTAAACCACAACATAAGTACATTCGCAATGATTTATATATATGTAAAGTTCGACGCCTGCACGTGGGGCGCCGGGTGGTACTCTACTAGTATTACAACCAGGTTACAGTCCGTCCGGAGCGAGTCCGGCCATCATACATCACATTATAACACATCACCATCACCATCATCAGCAACATCATATACAACATGCATAGTACATAGTTAAGGTAATGTAGCCGTGTGTAGAGCCCGAGATGCCATGGGAGCGGCACCACGGAACCCGTACACGTGGGCATGTTGCTGGCCAGCCTCGCCGACGGCACTGTCACAGGGATAGAACCCTGGGTCAGCCCGACAGTCTGCCAGAGCCTGTGTCGCACTATCCCGGGTGGGAAAAGACCGGTGATCTACAGGGCTTGCGCCCAGGGCTTGCGAGTCAGCAACGGTCTCTCCCAGCCCGGGCCCCCTATGGAGGTCATCCCTGAGGCCCGACGGGCCTTTACGTAAGAAGAGACAAGGAGCCCATGGCGAGAGCTCACCTGTCGTGCTCAGTCTCTGAGACAACTCCGGCCACACAAAATGTAACCACAGTATTTATGCAAGAGGCGAGAGCACGAGAGATGACGTAAGCAGCCAGTGTTCAGTATAGTGGATAAGAGGATTAGAGGGCGTTGCCAGGGCAACGCGTGCTTCGAGCTGAAGCGATCAACACAATGGCCGTAAAACTGGTTAGTGTTTAACAAAAACGCCTGCCGCGATCTTTGGGCAAAATCGCCACATTACCCCTTTCTTACAATGTTGGTCCCCAACATGCTCCGCCCGCGCCCAAACTGGGAAACACGACGAAGGCATTGTCTGCAGGGACCGGAAGGAAGCAAGGTGCCGACACCCGAAAGTCATGGCGCAGAAAAACGAGGACCTTAAAGGTCCCTTTTGGAAGAATGGGGAACGACCCCTGGACTTACGGACTATACTGAACGCGCTCCTGAATTTTGAATAAACCCTAATAAACAAGCTATTAGGGTGCTTGGTGGCTCATAGCGCCGGTACAAGAGGCCATCCCTCAAAGAGAGTCTTTCCCACTGGGAGATGAGAGACTGGGTCTCCTCCCTGTAGGTCTTCCTCTCATCCTTGAAGGGTTTCTGGCCGGCCTCAAGGGCTTTTATTACCGGGCCCAGAGCACTGTCAGCTCTTTGCTTCGCAGCCAGTTGTGCCGTAGAGTAACCGCCCAAGTAGTTCGGCTCCTCATTCGACTCGTCCGACTGCGCACGAGCGGCCATCACCACCGGGGGTAAGGACCGTTTGTAGATGCCAAATCGATAGGACGTTATCCAGCAGACTACAGGGATACGTTGAACACACAAATTTGATACTCGCAGCAATACATCGTTTATTGTTCGTTGTACACTGATGTGACCATGAATATTTGCATGCGGTTCAAAAAACTGAAACCAAAATGAATAGACTCGAATTACCAAAAGTTCAAAGTTCCAATGACACAATAGACAAGATCAATATGACATAGAAAATGTCCCAAATTCGTGGATAATTGACATTTGAACACATAATTAGATAAGCAGGCTACAGTACATTCAAATAAACTTACTTCTGTGTGCCGTTATAGTCCAACATACAACATATCAATCCAAAACGTTTATCATTCAACAGTCTGGTGTTTGCCCTTGGACAGACAAAGGAAAAATGGCTACTTCAAACAGATAAACAAATACAAAAAGAGACCAGAAATAAATACCAGGATGTAATAATCAAGAACAAGCAATACTGTGGAGAAAAACATAAGGTACAAATATTATGGAATATCTGGGGTTTGAACCGCCGACCCGTTGGCTTGTGGTCCCACACTTTACTCACTGCACCACATAGCACCTTGGCATTCACATTACCCGGCTCCATAAATGAGCCCAGATTCCAAGCACATTTATACATTCCAATATAAACCTAGAATGCCAACCTGTATTGAACCAAAATTAGTTACCAAACGTACGTTATTAGAACAGCATTATAGTAACACAGAATACAAAATACACACAAAGAAATTAAAGTACACGAGGCACAAGTAACACCAACTTGTTCACTGGTCTACGTAAGACAGATGTCTTGGTTTTAACCTTTACAGCACGAACGAATCCACTTTTGTCAGGCTCCGTTTCAACTACAAGACCCAAAGGCCACACGTTACGATGGGAGCTGTCATCTCTGACTAATACCACATCTCCTGGTACCATATTTCGTTTTGGAGTAGACCATTTCTGTCGACGTTGTAGGAGAAGCAAATACTCGTTTTTCCACCTCGTCCAAAACAAACCAGAGAGATATTGGACTCTACGCCACCTTCGCCTCAGATACACGTCCTCCCTCTGAAAGACACCAGGTGGAGCCATCGTGACGTTCGACCTTCCAGTCAAGATGTGGTTGGGAGTTAGAGGCTCTAAATCGTCAGCATCTCCAGAGACGTTCGTAAGTGGTCGTGAGTTGATTATCGCCTCCACTTCACAGAGGAGAGTCTGGAAGGACTCAGAGTCGAGGCGACACCCATGCTCCTGTAGAAGACCTGTCAGAACTTTACGGACACTCCTTATCATTCTCTCCCACACCCCGCCCATATTACTGGCGGCAGGGGGGTTGAATATCCAGTCAATACCAACATGACGAAGCTCACACTGCACACGATCGTGATCCATTTCCTCCAGTGCATTTTTTAATTCACGTTCTGCCCCAATGAAGTTGGTTCCATTATCGCTCCGAAGTTCTTTGATATTTCCTCTGCGAGCAATGAAACGTCGTAGTGCATGGAGGAAAGAGTCTGCCTCTAATGTGTTGGAGACTTCCAGATGGACTGACCTGCTGACGAGACAGGTAAACATTACCCCATATCGTTTGACCTCTTTCCGTCCATCTCGAATGTTAAAGGGGCCAAAATAATCCACCCCGGTGTAGCTGAATGGCGGCAAAGTGTCATCAAGGCGGCAAACAGGCAGGTCCGACATCTTCTGGTCCTGAGGAGGACTCCTCATTCGACGACACTTGACACACTCAGCAAGGACACCACGTACAGCTGCGTTAGCTCTCACAATCCAGTATTTATGTCGCAGACTAGATAGCACGTGATTGCGGCCTGCGTGTCCAAGCTTTACATGTTCATGGCGAATGATCAAGGAGGTTATGTGACCTTTCTGTGGCAAGATAATCGGATGTTTTACATCTTCCGGAAGTAGAGATTTGTGAAGACGTCCACCGACTCTGAGGATCCCATCCTCTAGTAAAGGATCTAAGGCATACAGACAGCTCGACTTGTGTACAGATTTACGACCAACCCGGCTCCTTGTGCTTCCTAGTTCGATCTCGCCATGCATTGTCAGCTGCCTAACTTCATCTGCGAACATCTGGACTTGGAGCCACCTCAAAACAGCTGTCTCAGCTTCCTCAAAGTCCCTCACGGTCAGACGGTATGACTTGGGGAGTAGAGATTCACACGGTATTTGAGGTGATTTCTTGGCGTTCACTTTGGCTTGTAGGAACATACAAAACTTGCGAAAAACAGCAACAGCTTTTTTCAAACGATACCAGTCAGAAAAGTAGGAAATCAGCTGAGATGTAGGACTACTTGTTTCGGTGACGTCATCAATGTTGACTGCCATACTGAGCTCTTCATCGGCAGCTTCCAATTCATGTGCGACAGTCACAACTTGCTTCCACGTTACAACATCTGTCCTCAGAAAGCCTGGACCATGTAACCAACGAGGCTCAGTTACAAGCTTTTGGACACTCAAACCACGGGAGGCATCATCCGCTGGATTTTCCTCAGTCGGCACATAATGCCACTGACCTGGACTCGAGAACTCTCTGATAGTCTGGACGCGATTAGCCACAAATACCGGAAAACGTCGAGTTTCATTGCTTATATACCGGAGCACTGTTGTAGAGTCAGTGAAGTACCACGTCTCGAGGTCTTCGTCAAGCTCTTTTCTCATCATTAAGGCTAGTCGAACGGAGGTGACAGCTGCTGTTAGTTCGAGTCTTGGCACTGTCATATGCTTGAGTGGAGCTAATCGAGCTTTCCCTGCCAGAAATACTACATGATACTGATTTCTGCTGTTGCACAGACGAAGGTATACGACAGATCCATACCCTGATGTACTGGCATCAGAAAACACGCATAGCTGTTTGGAGACGACATCTCCAAAATCTGATGGCTTGAAACATCTATCAATCTTCACATTTCTCAGCAGGGGTAACGTTGACAACCAGTTTTCCCATCGCACCAGATACTCATCTGGAACCTCGTCATCCCACGATGAGCTTGCCTCGCGACAGAGGTCCTGTAGGATTCTTTTTGCAGGTAAGATAACTGGAGCTACTAAACCCAAAGGATCATACAATGATGAAACCACGGACAAGATACCGCGTCGAGTAGGTGGTTTCTCCTTTATCACAACGGAGAACCCGAACTTGTCAAGACCCACATCCCACTGGACACCTAGTGCTCGTTCCACTGGCATGTCATCATACTGTAAATCACGTAGGGTCATCTCCTTCGAGTGCTCTTCCCTGGGTCAGTCTGAACCCACCAGATGCACACGCAGCTCTCAGACCTTCCACCAGTTTCACGGCTGTACTCGTTGTTGCCACAGATTTCAAACAGTCGTCTACATAAAAATTACGAAGGATAGTCTGGGAAATAAGTGGATCTACCGAAGCCATACCAGTTCTTCTCAAGGCGAAATTGGCAATGCTCGGAGAAGACACAGCCCCAAAAATGTGCACTTTCATACGGTATTCTTGAAGCTCAGCCTGAAGGTCGCCATTTGGCCACCAGAGAAAACGTAGATAATCACGTTGGTTTGGCTGTACCTGGACCTGATAGAACATGCTCTCGATGTCACCCATCAAAGCTGTGGGCTCGGACCTGAATCTCGTAAGCACACCAACCAGACTGTTGGTAAGATCTGGACCCTGCAGCAGTGTGTCGTTCAAGGAAATGCCGTCAAATTTCGCGCTGCAATCAAACACAACCCTGATCTTGCCCGGTTTATTGGGATTGTAAACGCCATGGTGTGGCAGGTACCAGCTCTTACCAGGCTCTCTATGCAGTTCATTCTCCGGAACTCTCTCAGCATAACCTCTTTCTATGATTTTGCTGATGAAGGCGATGTAGTCGTTGTGATAGCTGACATCTTTCTGCATCTTCTTCTTCTGCCAATGCACTCGTTTCCAAGCTTGAGACCTATTGTCGGGCATGCACACATCGTCGCGTCTGAACGGTAATGGAAGTGTGTATCGACCATTCTCAAACCTGATACCTTCTTCTGCTTTTTTCAGGAACTTCGCATCTTCAACTGACAAACCTCGTTCATCCGGATATGACCCCAACTTCCGGTCATTGAAGTCCATCTCAAACATATGTAGGATGGTAGCTGGAGAGACGATCTCCTTGTGACTTTCTACCTCCTGGATCATGATCCGGTTTGATGTTACCTCATTCGGATTGGAGACATCAACTTCAAGAGGACCATATATCGTCCAGCCATGCCGGAGCCGTGTAGCAAATGGACCAGTACCTCTCATTGGAACAACTTGAAGCGGCTCAAGGGCAAGTGGACAGTTACTACCAATCAGTATACCAATGTCGAGATCTGACCTGAACGCTGGAATACTGTCAGCTATATGGCGTAAGTGAGCCCACCTTCTTACCATCTCAGGCTTCGGGATCTGTTGGGCATTAACCGGGATTTCTTGTCTGGTGTAACTTTTAGGAATGTCAACACAGTTCTCACCATTAATGTCAGCAACCACTAGATTCTCGACTGCCATACTGTTGATGCAGCTACGCCCATGCATGGTTCTCAGCTGGAGCTTCGTCTGTATTGCAATAGCTCCGAGTTGGTCCTGAAGGTCACTGGTCAGGAAGCAGCCACTACTGCCGTTGTCATAGAAGGCGTATGTCTCAACAACATGACTTGGTTGGTCTTTCTGGTACACACGAACTGGCAAGATGGCATGCAGGACAACGGCATTACTTACATCTGTAGCTGTGCAAGAACTGCTGGGAACAGAGTGCAGATCTTTACCTTGGCTGGCATCACCATTAGAGACGTTAAGAATACCACCAGGCCTATACTCTGCATCAGTCATCTCTGCAGTCACCTCAGTTCGGGCACTACTTCGTTCATCTACACTAGACTGTGGCTGGTTCAGCTTGAAACCCTCCAGGTGTAGAGCTGTTGGATGTCTACGACCGCAAGTTTTACACTTTCGTTTTCTGAGACAACCCTTTGACACATGATTGGTGCCATAACAAGCGAAACACATGTGATTCTGCCTCAAGAAAGCACGCTTATCATCATAACTCAAATTGATAAACGACTGGCAATCATGAAGTTGCTGGCAGTGCTTACATGTTTTACCAGATGTTTTGTTGTCCATCTTCGTACTCACGTTTGTAGCGAAACTGCTGCTCTTTAGCTTGGACTTGCCGTTGTGACCAGCTGAAGTCGTTTTCTTGCCTTTGTCACTGTTGTTTCGTGTCGATGCTTGGCTGGAGGACACACGTCCATAAATGGGGTCGTTCGCTGTCTCTGCTGCATTGTCAACAAACTCCACCAGATCTGCGTAGCTCAAGGTCGTCTGGCAGGTCTTGCGCATCTTGCTGACTCGCTCCCGCCATTTGTTTTGAAGATAATACGGCAGCTTCTGTACAACACTAAGCATGTTAGTTGGGTGATTGAGTACATCAAGATAAGACATGCACTTCATTGCACTATTACATTTTGTGAGAAACAATGACAAACGTTTGAGACCAGCATTGTCTTCCTGCTTCACAACTGGCCACTCTTGTATTTTCTTGAGATACACCATAGATATTTTATAAGGGTCACCATACTCCTTATCCAGCAACTTACGAGCTTCCATATAACCAACATCAGGACTTAGATGAAAGCAACCACCAATTACATCACGTGGTTCACCTACCAAGTGTTGATCAAGATAGTACAATTTATCTGCATAACTAGCAGCACGTGATGCAACACGTGAGTCAAACGCCATTACAAAGGTCTTATACTCAGTCAGTTCACCACCAAACTTCGGAACCTCCGGCTGGGGTAGGGAGAGTGCTGCAATCAGTGATGTCGTCATGCTGCTGTTACTCTCCACACTCTGGGGGTCGACTGAGTACGGGGTCTGTGGTGTGAACGGTCGTGCGTCATGATTCAGCATGGATCTTGGGAGGTCATCGCGAGGTGGCTGTTGTTGGGCTGCGGAAGTCTGTTGTGGCGGTCTCATCTTGCCACTGGCAACTGTGTTGATGTTTTGTACAGGATCTCCCGCATGTACCTGGTTGGTTCCAGTCGGCTGCTTGATGTTGACATCAGGAGGAGGTGGCTGGGATGGTGGACCAGATGGTAACGGACCAGCAGCAGCCTGTGATAACTTGCCATCTCCATCTTCCTCGGTTTCAGCATACACTTGTTCTCGCGCCTGTGCTTTTGCCAGTTTCATTTCGAGCTTCAAAGTTTCCTCTTCATTCTTGAGAAGCTGTTGTTTTCTCAGCATACCCTTTTCAACCAACAGCTCAGCTATTCTGGCTTTCTCTCTGACTCGGGCTGATATGCTGGATCCTGAAGATTTAGACGATCTGGATGAGTGGGAACTATGAGTGTGACGTGAGTGACGACTTTTAACGCCCATCTTGGATGCAATGTCACACTGGTCAGTCATATGACGTTCAGCTTGATTGATCCATTCAACAACCTGTTGTTGGAAACTCAGAATGGATACGAGTTTGTCGTCATAACGTTTGGTTTCAGAGTCACGTTCAGCCTGCATGATGATAGCTTCACAGTGTTCTGTGTAAGCAGCTTCATACACCTTGCAGAGTTCATAGAATTTCTCCAAACCCACTTTGACGAGATGCAGATTATTGCTGTCAGTCATAGTGCTCACAGTCTCGTTTCGTTTCTTGGTCACACAAGCTAAAGCTGACGTTTGTCTGTTTTTTAGCAGTCGGATACGTTCTTGGATGGCCTTTTCTGTTGGCTTTCTTTGCCTGACATCTAGCTTCACAGGATCACCTTCTGTTGGGGCTGGTTCACCCACAGTTTCTGTTACGACGTTGGATTTAGCCGGGGTTTCCAGATTCTCTGGATCTGGATCCGGATCATGTGACGGTGGCAGAGATTCACCAGATTTGTCTTTATCACGAGCCTCTGGATCTGACATGTTGTAGACGAAGAATTTTTTGAACTAATGTAGATGCCAAATCGATAGGACGTTATCCAGCAGACTACAGGGATACGTTGAACACACAAATTTGATACTCGCAGCAATACATCGTTTATTGTTCGTTGTACACTGATGTGACCATGAATATTTGCATGCGGTTCAAAAAACTGAAACCAAAATGAATAGACTCGAATTACCAAAAGTTCAAAGTTCCAATGACACAATAGACAAGATCAATATGACATAGAAAATGTCCCAAATTCGTGGATAATTGACATTTGAACACATAATTAGATAAGCAGGCTACAGTACATTCAAATAAACTTACTTCTGTGTGCCGTTATAGTCCAACATACAACATATCAATCCAAAACGTTTATCATTCAACAGTCTGGTGTTTGCCCTTGGACAGACAAAGGAAAAATGGCTACTTCAAACAGATAAACAAATACAAAAAGAGACCAGAAATAAATACCAGGATGTAATAATCAAGAACAAGCAATACTGTGGAGAAAAACATAAGGTACAAATATTATGGAATATCTGGGGTTTGAACCGCCGACCCGTCGCACCTCCGCTTCAAACGTGGGACGCCAACGCCAGGTCCTCGCACGGGGGTGGACTCTTGTGGCTCCGGCCGCCATGTTGTTAGAGGGGGCAGCGGCCTGCGGCCTTCCCGGAAGGTCCAATTCCGAGTCTGAGGAAGAATCCCCAATGCGCTGGAATGGAATCATTCCGGCACAGTTAGGGTTCTTGCACTCATGACAACGTGACAGTCCGTCAGCGTTGCTGTGCAGCTTTCCGGCGCTGTGGTCAATTTGCATGTCCTACTCCTGGAGATTGACGAGCCACCGGGCCACCAAGCCATCGGCCTCACTATAGTTTAGGAGCCATCTCAGCGAACTGTGATCAGTCCGCAAGCGGAAATGGCGTCCCAACAAATAGTGCCGGAAACGCTTGGTCATGGTTACCACCGCGAGCAGCTCACAGTGAGTGGTTCAGTAGTTCATTTTGAGAGCTACTACCCGCTCTTGCCCGTCTAGATCTGTGAGAGGACACCGCCGAGTGCAAAGTTACTCGCGTCAGTGTCCAGGATGAACTCACAATCCGGACGAGGGTGCCGCAGCACCGGGGCAGCTACTAAAGCTTGCCGGAGTTCCGAGAAGGCGATGGCCTGCTCAGTTTGCCAGACAAAATCGGCGCCCTTTTCCATGAGGATAGTAAGGGGGCGCGCGATCTCCGCAAAGCCTCGTATAAACCGGCGGTGGTAGCTTGCGAACCCCAAGAAAGACCTCACGTTTGCCACGTTACAAGGTTGAGGCCAGTTTTGTACGGCCTCTATCTTTGCAGGGTCTGGTCTAACTCCGGCGTCTGTTACCATGAAGCCCAAGTACAGGATCTCATGCCCGAAAAGTTTGCATTTACTAGGCTTCAATGTAAGGCCTGCTTCGCGGATGCGATGGAACACCATCCGGAGGTTGGTGAGGGTTTCCTCGAACGACCGGCCATACACGACGACATCGCTTCCAGAGGAACCCTTTGAGGACCATCTCCATGAGGCGCTCGAGCGTCGCTGGTGTGTTGCAGAGCCCGAACGGCATTACTTTAAATTGGTAGAGTCCGTTCTTGGTAACAAAGGCAGTTTTCGCCCTATCACTCTCGTCCATCTCGACCTGCCAAAACCCGGAGGCCAGATCCAGAGCACAGAAGTAGTGTGATCCGGCTATGTGTGTCCTCGAGGATATGAGTCCTTCCGCCTAGCATCGTTGAGTTTACGATAATCACGCAGAACCTCCACGAGCCGTCCTCCTTCTTCACCATAACCACAGGACTTACCCAAGGGCTATCACTGGGTTTGATGATGTCTAGCTCGAGCATCTTTTGCACCTCCTGGTCTATGACCTCTTGGTGCACTATTGCTGCTCGCCGTAGACGCTGTTTAATAGGACGCTCATCCAGGAGGTCGATGCGGTGTTTGGCCACGTCTGTCTTGCCAACCGCACCGTCCGGACTCATGAACACATCCGCATACTGCCGGAGCAGCTTGCGGAGAGCTTGACGCTGATCTTCATCCAGCCGGTCCTTCGGAACTCTAGATTCCAGATGGTCCGGCAGGGTGAACGGATCACCTCTGGCGACCGCCGCCACGCACGCAGCACGACAGACAGGATCGCCAGGGATAACCCGACTAGACGACACAAGTGTAGCAGTAGCTGCCACACAGTCGTGCTGTAGTACAACGGGAGCATCCGTGGGGTTCACCACGAGAAGGGGCATCACGCGGGTGTTGGACTTGACCAGAGCCCCACCCAGCACGAGTCTGGTCTCTCGGGCAAAATTGCTCACTGGTTGCAGTATACACGGACGACCATCAAGGGGCATGCGGGGACGACGCGGCCTTGCCTCAATGATCATCTCGCTCAAAGGCGGCACTACCAAAGTGCGCGCCGCCCGAAGTTGGAATGAACAAGTCGGACCGGCTCGGAAGAGAAAATGGGTGTACTCTCCCATCCGGAGTTCGCCTGCGCTGAAGTTGGCGATGACCCGGTGGATCCGCAAAAAGTTCATTCCAATGATCCCAGGCGCTCCAATATCCGCAACGATTGTCTCTGTAATATACACCTTGTCCCCAAGAGTAATAGGCAGATCGATGATACCGTGAATACGGATGCTGTTGTTACCCGCTCCGTGGAGCGTGTAACACCTGGGATCCCGCAACACCATGTCGCGGAGCGCTGGTTCACGCTTAAACGTTCCAGTGGCTACGATGGTAACCTCCGAGCCAGAGTCTACGAGGAACCGGACCGGCTCCCGTCCAAAAGACAGGGGCAGGTACCAGCTGGGGTTCCTCATCAGTGCGCACGTAGGATGATCGGAATCACCCGGAGCACTGGGCTCAGCTACAGAGTCCTCATTATTTGCCTCGGCTGCAGAGGAGCTAGACGGATCCTCAAGGACTACTTCCGGAGAAGTCATATCTTCTTGAGGGTCGTCCAGCTTGTCCGCAGAGGGGGCAGCGGCAGGCGCCACTGAACAACTGTCCCCAGACGCAGTGTTGGTCACCACTACGTCTGGTTTCAGTCTCCCTCACGCGAAGGACGGTTCTGCTGTCCCAAAGGACCAGACAGAAAGGAGGAATTTCTCCGGCGCGGATCAGGGAGACTTCTATGATATCCGCGTGCCCGCAGGCATTCCACTAGCTCTGGACACTTAAGACAAAAGTGTCCCTGTTTTCCGCAGAAGTAGCAGGGACGGTTCTGGGCTGGTCCGGACGTGAACGCACAGCATTCCGCGGGTCCCGGAGCATCAATTCCTGCGCAGTGCGCAATCATCTGCGCCGCATAGAAATCGTATTCCTCCAGGTCGTACTCATCCGAGGACGAGCACGACGCGACAGCTGGTGCCGCTTGTACGGGCATCCCCGGGGGAGATGCCGGCGAACCAACCCTCTGAGGGTTGGGCTCCATGGCTGGTTCCCGGGGAACCGAGGCCGACCATGGGGCCACCTGCGATGCGTTGACCGGAGAAGGTGCCACCGCTTGCAAAGGAACAGCCGGGGCCAGAGCCAGGGCCGGAGGCATCTGTCTGGGACGGACAGCTACCTCTATTGCAAGGGCGGAGTTAATTGCCTCCTCCATCCATCGTTTTTCATGGGTGGCCAGCCCGTATGATATGTGGTATGGCTGGCCATCGATGAATTGATCGATCAGCATCCCCGAGAGGATATGCCCAGCTTCCTCCTGGGTCCATCCTTCATACACGGCCATCCGCCATACCTGGAGTAAGTAGTCCTCCAGATCGGCGTTATCCCTGTTGAACTTTTTTTCTTCCGCCAAGACGTCTGGTCCTGTCTCCGGTTGCGCGGAGAGCGCGCCCGGTTGGCGGAGCCAGCTCCGGGGTCGGCTGTGTAAGACGGCAGAGTCCGTGCACTTCCTGCTCCCGCGGCAGAGTCCACCGGAGCGGACCCGTACGCCACGGACATGGGAGCTGGGAAGCTCCCCCTCGCCACTGAGTACATACCCACGGACATCCCACCCAGACCAAGTGCGGACGGAGCCCCTGCCGATCCTACAGGATAGGACCCAGGCGAGGCAGGGTAGCCGGTGTAGCTCGGGGCCGAGGCCGCCGGTTGCCAGCTAGCTCCTGGAGCACTGTGCGGAGCATGATAGGTCCACGTGGCCATGGCTCCGGCTGCCGGAGCAGCGCAAGCGGTGGCCAACGTGGTCCCTCCAAGCCTCGGACCAGGCGCAGGTCCCATAGCATGGGTTACCGGCACCTGCGGACTTGGATAAACCGGAGGGAGGAACGGCAGACCAGTCATCCCTGGGTTGAAAGGGGTCGCAGGACTCACGCTCTGCCTGGCGGACTGACAGCGCCTATACTCTTCCAGTGCCGCCTGCCCTATCCGCCGCTCCCTCTCTGTCAGCTGCTCTGAGGGTGGCTGGTATCGCAGAGAAGGCGAACGTGTCCTACAATCAGGTCGCCCAACGTGGGGCGGCCGGCCACGGTCATAGTGGCCTCTGGGGGCCAGCTCATTGAGTGAGTGGGTGAGCTGGTCCATCACATTCTGGACAGATTGCCCCACATCCAGGCCGGGGACTCTCAAGTCAACCCAGCCGGCTGTGGTAGCTGGTTCAGCCTGTCCGCCTATCCGAAGCTAACCGTGGTAGCCGGCACTCGATTACAGACGTCCGGAGACATCCCAGGGAAGAGTAGTGGCCGTGACGGACGTCCAGACGAGGGTAGGTGTGGAGTAGAGCAGTTTCCAGCTCCGCACATAGCACCTAAAACATCGAGGGTTGGCCTCGAAGGCAACTGCTGTTGCAGCCCCGCAGGGCTCGACTCTACGTCTGGAGACGGAGCCAAGGACGTTGGGGACGTGTCCGCGGACTGGGATCGGTCCTGCGGATCGTCCGGACACCCTTCCGCGGAGCCGGAGCCACCGCGGACCTGCTCCCGGATGACCTGGGAGCGAGTATGTTGAGCCACACTATCGTTTTCACTCATTTTTCTGTTTTCCTTCTGTTCTGGAGTGTCCCGGAGGAGCGGACGGTCCCCAGGGACGAGGGAGCAAGACACTGCGACGGTAGGCTGCCATGGGACGCCGTCTGGCTGATCCTGGTCACGGCACCGATGTAAAGTTCGACGCCCGCACGTGGGGGGGGGGGGGGGGGCGGGTGGTACTCTACTAGTACTACAACCAGGTTACAGTCCGTCCGGAGCGAGTCCGGCCGTCATACATAACATTATAACACATCACCATCACCATCATCATCAACATCATATACAACATGCATAGTACATAGTTATGGTAATGTAGCCGTGTGTAGAGCCCGAGATGCCATGGGAGCGGCACCACGGAACCCGTACACGTGGGCATGTTGCTGGCCAGCCTCGCCGACAGCACTGTCACAGGGATAGAACCCTTGGTCAGCCAGACGGTCTGCCAGAGCCTGTGTCGCACTATCCCGGGTGGGAAAAGACCGGTGATCCACAGGGCTTGCGCCCTCGAGTCAGCAACGGTCTCCCCCAGCCCGGGCCCCCTATGGAGGTCGTCCCTGAGGCCCGACGGGCCTTTACGTAAGAAGAGACAAGGAGCCCATGGCGAGAGCTCACCTGTCGTGCTCAGTCTCTGAGACAACTCCGGCCACACAAAATGTGACCACAGTATTTATGCTAGAGGCGAGAGCACGAGAGATGACGTAAGCAGCCAATGTTCAGTATAGTGGATAAGAGGATTAGAGGGCGTTGCCAGGGCAACGCGTGCTTCAACTGAAGCGATCAAAACAAAGGCCGTAAAACTGGTTAGTGTTTAACAAAAACGCCTGCCGCGATCTTTGGGCAAAATCGCCACATACATTTTTTTAAATATCAATATTGCCCCTCCCAATAAAGCATGCCCCGGCCAAAAAACACTCAAGGTGAAACAGAAACATAATAAAACACCTTACAATTGAAAGCCGATGTTCTAGTACTAATTTACTATTGATATCCTTTGAAGTTGGTGTACTTTTGAGTGTTTATATGTGCAAAACCATAATACTTCAACGTATGATTGGACTCGGTGGGTTCATTTATATCGATGTTCAGAATCGGTGAACATAATTGTGAATAAAACTAGGAAAGCTAGGGAACCTGTATATTGTCAATAAATGCAGAACTATATCCCATACTCTATGGTGGCATTGGTTTGTCTGTTTAAACATCACTGTCGAGTTTGCTGTGTTTTAGCAGCCTATTGTCACGTTTTCCTCCAAAGATCTCACGCCCCAACTCCCAATAATTCAGGGGCGCCAATGTTCCTCCGAATAATTCAGGTTCGCTTGACCCCCGTGTCATTGCTCATTCATTTTCCCTCTCCCATTGTGTATTTCTTTTGACAAATGAAGTGATGGGAATTATTAGATCATTTTTGTGTACTTTTATATCCTGCTACAGGGATTTTCATATTCAGGATTAGGTAGAGTTAATTGCTGCTTCACAGATTTAAGGTAGAACTTACTAGTATATTTATCTCAAAATGATTGAATATATCTATGGGGGCCTATATTTCACTTGACTGCCTCTGGTTTATGAGTTTTATTGCTGGAAGATGTGCTCCCATTAGCATAATATCGAGCCTGTGCCCACCCTGTTTTGTTTTGACTTTAGGCTATTTTGAATCACGCTCATGCAGCACCATTTAGCAGTGTTTATTACGATGAGTGCACGGGTACAAGGATTGTCAAGGACTAGCCATAGCATGGAATACGGATACAGCTCTACCGATAGTATCATCATGGTATTGTATCCTGTATATTTCGTTTTATGAGAACAGATTGCGGTGATTTTGCCCAAAGCGATAGATCTGTTCAATGTTTACACTGATACAGTCGTAAACTTGAGTTGGGTCAAATTCCAGATTATGTTTCTCAGCTTCTGCCGGAAAATGCAGAAATTACATGCATGGAGAAGGAACTAGGGTTGATATGACCAATTATCGGCTGCATTTAAATCAATGTTAAATTGGGCAACTTCGGATGTGCGTTTCACCTTTCCAAAAAAAAATTAGGGCTTAACGGTTGACAGGGTGTGATAGTATAATCATAGTACTTCAATAAAATCTAGGTCACTATAGAGCATGATAGTACCAATTTTTCATAAAATGACGTTGAACAGGACCATTGTCAATTTAGCTCGTTTTCAGATAGCAATTGCCGACATAGCATACATTCAGCAAAACCTCTCTCCACTCCAAATCCCGGGAAATACCACAGGCATTTGTCTCGAGAGAGGGCGTGGGGTGGCGGAGGGGTAAAAAAGAAGAAGGTATGAAACGAATGTTGATTTCTGATACTGTGATAATGAATTCAATGTGCCGCTGTGAATCAAATAATACGGATAGAAACAAAATTCTTTCACGGTTTACTTCGTTTGCCTTTCCCCTATCAGAAAACATCTTAACATCAACAATTAGGCACTTGTACACATGGATACAACCATCCAAATTATGCCACCATCCCCATTTCCCGCGTCTTCTACTGATGGGCTGTTTTGTTGTTAGTGCTGCAGCAGAAAGACACTAAAAGAGCTGAAATAAAACAAATTGGGATAATGCCTTTGAAAGTTGATTAGAAATGAACAGATATCATCCGTAGGAATTGTTTCATGTGCCTATACAGGTATATACAACGAGATTATGTTGTGGAAATTGTGTTTTTTGTCACTTTTTCGAACTCGCGAGTGTCCCGCCGTTTTGGTTTCCGACCGATAACTTTAGTTTGCCTCGATGTATCTTCGCCAAATTTTCAGCATTGGTCAGACATATTATGTGGAAGAACCCTATTGTTTTTCAGCCGGATCCGAGGTCCGTGAGGATGAAATCAAGAACCCTATTGATTCTGGGATCAATCCGTCAAACGACCTTTGACCTAGAGGTCGGAAGAGTTTTCGCCCAGTCATCCTTGAGGTTTCCTGCATATCTTGGAAACGGTGCATCGTATAGCGAAACAGACGTTATTTTCGGACTCGTCGCCCTAGACAAACTTGTCTTAAAAGGGTATTAAGGATGACCATCGACCTTGACCTTGAATTTTTCTGCCGAGTCGGCATTTTTCGTTTTCGCCGATATCTCGGAAACGGTGCGTCGTAGAGCGAAACGGGCGTTATTTTCGGACTCGTGGCTCTAGACAAACATGTGTATAGGTAAGGATGACCATCAACCTTGACCTTGAATTTTTCTGCCGAGTCGGCATTTTTCGTTTTCGTTGATATCTCAGAAACGGTGCTTCGTAGAGCGAAACGGACGTTATTTTCGGACTCGTGGTACTAGACAAACATGTCTAAGGGGTATTATGGATGAACTTTGACCTTGACCTTGAATTTTTCTGCCGAGTCGACATTTTTCGTTTTCGTCGATATCTCGGAAAGCGAAACGGACGTTATTTTCGGACTCGTGGCTCTAGACAAACATGTCTATAGGGTATTATGGATGAACTTCGACCTCGACCTAAAATTTTTTCGCCGAGTCGGCATTTTTCATTTTCATCGATTTCTCGGAAACGGTGCGTCGTAGAGCGAAACGGACGTTATTTTCAGACTCGTCGCCCTAGACAATGTCTAAAGGGTATTATGGATGACCTTCGACCTTGGATTTTTCTGCCGAGTCGGCATTTTTCGTTTTTGTCGATATCTTGGAAACGGTGTGTCGTAGAGCGAAACAGACGTTATTTTCGGACTCGTGGCACTAGACAATCATCTCTAAGGGGTATTATGTATGAACTTTGACCTTGACCTAAAATTTTTTGTCGGCATTTTTCATTTTCGTCGATATGTTGGAAACGGTGCTTCGTAGAGCGAAACAGACATTATTTTTGGACTCGTGGCACTAGACAAACATGTCTAAGGAGTATTCTGGATGGACTTTGACCTTGACCTGAAATTTTTTCGCCAAGTCGGCATTTTTCGTTTTCGTCAATATCTTGGAAACAGTGTGTCGTAGAGCATTGTAGAGCCCATGGTAAGCATGTTATAAATATTACAAATTAGTCTTAACACCGAAATGCCTCCAAGGCATCTTTAGGCCGTGACGTCTAGTTATTATAACGGATTTGGGTTGTTCCCAAATGTTCCCCAGGTTTTCCGTCAAGGAAACTGTTATAACTTGGGGCGACCCGCTGTTTACTGGTCCTACTGGCAGATAACACGAACTTGCTGACAATTGTTTATTCACGCGCTGCAACTCCAAAACAACCAATCACCGCATTCAACTGTAACTGATTCTGAACACATTCACACATATATCAGATTACTACATTTCCCTTCACATAAGCAACAACATAATAATGACAAACATAATAAGATACAGTACTGAACTTGAACTTATTTTGTGACAACATAGTCCTCTAGGTATCTGGGTGGTTTCCGAAGTCGAGGCTCTCGGGCTCGTTCATCCCCCGACTGGCTAACTGGTAAGTTCACAACATCACCGTTCTCCACTGCAACTGATGGAACTTGATCAGATTGTCCTGGATCTGAAGCTGTATGTTCTGTAATAACTACAGGCTTGTTCGCTGCAGGGACTATTGCTCGATTGTCCACGGAGCAACCACCAGGACCACGTAGGATGATGTGATCCAAATGTCTTCTCACAGTTCGTCCATCTTCAAGCTTCACTACATATGACACTGGTCCTTCTTAATTCCGTCCTTGATAGTCTGAACTGCACGCTCAGCCAACCCATTTGTTGATGGGTGGTGAGGAGCGGAACACACATGCACAATTCCATTATGTCGCATGAATTCTTGAAATTCTTCTGAGATGAAACATGTTGCATTGTCAGACACAACAACATCGGGAAGATCATGTTCTGCAAATGCTTCTCTGAGCCTGCTGATCGTCACAGCAGAGGTTCTGCCACTTGTTATGTAGGCACTGATCCACTTTGAGTATGCATCAACAACAATGAGCATCATACATCCTTCGAAAGATCCAGCATAATCTATATGTATTCGCTTCCACGCACCGTCTGGGTACTCCCACGGATGTAGTGGCGCCGACTGGGGTAACTTCCTGTGTGCTTTTGACACACTTTACAGTTCTTCACAAGATTTTCCACATCATTGTCCATTTTTGGCCACCACACATAACTTCTGGCCAAGGATTTCATTCAGTTCACTCCAGGGTGTCCAGCATGTAATTCCTTCAACACTTGTTCCCTACCTGGAGGCGGGATTATCACCCTCGCTCCCCACAAAATGCAACCCTCCTGTACACTAAGCTCATCCTTGCGGACTCGGTATGGCTCAAGGTCTGAATCATTGTCATTCTGAGGCCATCCGCGCAACAAATACGCCCTGACGTGTGACAAGATTGGATCATGACATGACCATTCCCTGATGTTCTCAGCTGAGAGAAATGAGGAATCTTTGATATCATGAATCATGAGCACCCGATTGACTGGTGATTCCGGGACTGTGACCTTGAGTGGCAACCTGGAGAAGCAGTCCGCATTACTGTGTGCCTTTCCTTCCTTGTCCACAATCTTGTACTGATAGGCACGCATAATGACTGCCCACCTCTGTATGCGGGGTGACACAATTGTTGGAATCTGTTTCTCCTCATGAAACAAGTTCACAAGCGGCTTATGGTCCGTCACAATGGTAAAGTTCCTACCATATAGATACTTGTGATATCGCTTCAGGCCGAATATCACAGCAGCTCCTCCTTTATCCAGCTGTGAGTACCCTTTTTCAGCATCATTGAGAGTCCGGGATCCAAAAGAAATAGGCTGGTCAGAACCATCTTCCATACGGTGAGACAGAACCACTCCCAAGCCATATTGTGAGGCATCACACTGGAGGAGCAGGGGTTTTTCTGGGTCATAATGGATTAGGACTTGAGCTGATGTCATCATTTCCTTACTCTCGTTGAAGCATTTCTGTTGCTGACATCCCCAATACCACTTGACCTTTGCTCCTAACAACTTGTACAATGGATGTACAATGGATTTGCCAATAAATCATCCAGTGATGGCAGAGGGTACTGTTCAAGTTTTGACACACGGTTGACCGTAACTTTGTAGTCCCCACAAATTCGGACCTCTCCTGTAGGCTTCAATACAGGTACAATTGGTGCAGCCCAGTCCGAAAATTGTACTGGTACTATGACTCTAGTCTCCTCCAACCTATTCAACTCCGCTTCAACTTTCTCCCTTAGGGCATAAGGCAGCTGTCTTGGCTTGTAGAAGCATGGACTTGAGTCTTTGTTTATGCTCAATTTTGCTTGAATTCCCCCTAGTTTTCCTAATCCCTCTCGAAAACTTCTTCACTTTCTTCCAGGACTTCACTAACTGTACATGGCTTTACTGTGCAGATAGCATCGGTCAATTTGTTCACAGTTACAATACCCAAGTCAAACAACAAATCCCGACCAACGAGGCATGGATTGTGACTACAAACAACAATACTTGCTGGACATGTGCACGCCTTGTAGGACACCTGTGCTTCAAGTGATCCTAAAATTTTGTTTGTGTCCAGTGTATGAGTGTAAAAAGTTTGTGTCCAGTGTATGACTCCAGGTGTACCTCTGTGTCCTGTAGCGGAATGTTTGACAGGTGTTCTTCCCAAACCTTCCTGGAGATCATAGTATATGGCGAGCCAGTGTCAACTTCAAATGGTAACTCCACTCCTGATACTAACAAAGCTACTACTGCTGGGGGTGTTTTCGACAGTTTTCCCCTGATGTTGTACATAACATCAACATCAAACTTCTCTTCCTCAACGTGTTTCACTTTAGTGTCATCTTTGCTCTGACATTTCTCCTTGGTGTGCCCTCTCTCACCACACTTGAAACATTTCCGATTTTTCATCCAGCAAGTTTCTGGACTATGTTTCCCACCACAACGATAACATGCCGTGTGCATGCTTGCTTCCTTTTTCTTGAAGGACAAACTGGCTCATATCTTGCTCCTCTATTGACTGTATGGCTTGGGAATCAATTGTGGACATGATATAAAAAATGATATACTCTGAATATTTTGATGACCTTGAATTTGACCTTTGCCCCTTCATTTTCAAGGTCACAGCACAAAATTGCTAATATCTCGCTGATTATTGAATTTACAGCTTAGCAATCAACTGTGGACATGATATATGCTTAATGTTATATATGCTGAATATTCTCTTGACCTTGAATTCAACCAGTGACCTGGCTAACATCTAAAATATTAAACATTGTCCGGTAACCTATCTTTGGCCCTTGGCCTAATTTTATCTAGTGCTACTTGCATACTAGATTACTTTACAACGAAGAAAAGGCATTGCCAGTTGATGAGATCCAGCCAGGAATATCGCAACCAATATGCTTGTACTTTTCCAGTACAATGCACAATCCATAAGTCTGACCTCTGTATGTGTTTATATTGATGTGTACAAAGTTAATTTAGTGGAAAGAAAAATTTTAGGGCAATTTTACATCCAGTGTTACTTGAACACTGAAGCGCCTGTTACGTGAATCCTGCAGCACATATCTCGTGTGTGCTACGATAAACAATTGCTTGACAAACACAAACAGACGAGTGTCACCTCCCAATAAGTGTTGAATTTGTTCAACTGTGAACCAATCAACCCCCATGTACAGTAGCAGTGGGCAAAAGTTCCACTATATGGTGATTACATGTAGACAAAGGGGCAATCGGACGATAATTGAGGGATAATCTCATTTCATGTGTTTATAGTTAATAATAACGAAGGTGTCAACAACAAATGAAACTACCACGCAAAAGAATATCATTATGTTAGTCTATCTGCTCAGTCCCTTTGCTGGAAACCTCGTTTGGGATGTGTTTCCAACCAAAGATACCCACCTACCATCAATTTTCTCAGATTATGTTGTTGCATTTTGCAGGCTTCCTGTAACTCCGCTACAGGAATCCTGTGCGCACGTTGACGACTGTGGGTAGGGAGATTTATGAATCAGCTTGTTAACTGAGACCATGTCTTCTGGTTTCCTCTGTAAGTGAGCAACATTCCGAGTAACTGATTCCTGAGCTTCTGCTATTGCAATGGTCTTTTTCAATGTGATTGGCTCATCACTTTTCTCCTCACTGAGAATCTTCTCCTGCAAGTTCTTGTCACCCAGTCCAGCTATGAAGCGATCTTTCAAGGCACGCTCCATGAAATCCCCAAAATTACATGGCACAGCTAGGGCTCTCAATTGAGCAAGAAACATGCTGACAGACTGTCCTTCCTCTCGAATGTATGAATTAAAAATCAAACTAGCACTGGTTTCTGACAGTTTGGGGCGATAGTGATTTTTCACGAGAGTAACTAGATCTGCAAAAGACTTCTCAGCAGGTTTATCAGGTAATACTAGGCTCTTGATAACATGATAGCATGTCATTCCTACATTGGCACACAAAATGCTGACTTTTTTCTTATCATCCGTGATGTCATTCGTCACAAAATAATGCTCATAAATTTCCACATAATCAGACCAATTATGCTCGTCAGGATTGAATGAGAACAAGGATCCATACATTGCAGCCATTCTTCTTTCGTGTTTATTAACTGTGGTGTTTAACTTGAACGACGACACGACTGTTGAACCCACAAATGTTAAAACGCCCACAAATGTGAAAACCCACAAATGTGAAAACAAATTTTGTAAATCACCCACAAATGTGAAAATATCATTACCCACAAATGTGAAAAAAAATCCACCCACAAATGTGAAAAAAAAATTTAACCACAAATGTGAAAACGGTTTTTGTCATTTGCCCACATATGTGAAAATCAAACACAGCATTATTGTTCTATACATTACCTCCATAATACTACACGGGTAACTCCTAACAGCCTACTTAAATTAGGCTCCCCCATAGAGAAACCTCTCATATGGGGAAGAATAAAGAATGACCCCTCCCTTGCTGCCACCAGGGGCAGCACCGTAGCCACTTCCTCCATTCCCAATTCTCCTATTGAAGGAAGCAGACCTACTTATGCCTACTCTATATTTCTGTTTAATTTTATTGCTTGGATCGTTCCACCTCTGTGGAAACTCGGCAGGAAAGGACTCTTAGTCGTTAGGGGTGTCCTTTTTAACACGTTGACGGTAGTCCACGCCCAGGTTTTCCTGTTTGAGTGAGCTGAGCTGACCATGCCCACGCGTGTGTGTGGCCGGTGCCACGTGTTCTTACCAGCGTGGGAGGTCCACGACTTCTGTTGGCGGTGTGTGGATTCGTTCTGCATCGACGATTTTCCTTGCGACAAGTGCGAATCTCGTTCACCAGAAGACTGGTCAACCGTGTATGGGGCGTTGAGGGATTTACTTCACCTCCGTTCACGTCCCTCCCCACCTGATGTTGACTGCTCTCGGTCCGCCCGGGTGCATTGTCTCGCCGCCATCCGTCGCTTCGACACTGAGTCGGCTCGGCTTAATTTAGCTTTACAATCCCCAGTGAGTGTAGACGCCCTGTCCCTCTTAGACTCACAGGAATTTTGTCATAATTTTGATTGTAATGTCATGTTTGTCCCTCCCTCTCCCCCACCTGTGTGTGCGGCTCTGGCCCCGTCAGGTGTGGTGGGTGATGTGGTGGGCCGCTCTCTGCTTTCGGCATTGCGCCCTCAGCTTTTGAGTGTTCGGAGTCTGTTAGATTTTCCAGCTAGCCTGGTTAATCGTTTTCTCTCCATTCACTCCGAGCGTCGTGTTTCCGAGTCCATGCCTTGCGTGGGCGCTCGGAGCCCGGGTCCCAGGAACACTCCGTCCGTTCCCGCGCTCTCATCTGTCACGCTCATGTCAGATGACGGTGCTCGGTTCCCGGGTCCCGGTCGGGACCTGGGTCCCGGTGGGATTACGGCTCCGGGTTCCGAGTCACTGTCAGCTATACAGCTACACGTTGGCGCTCGGGTCCCGGGCCCCGCTCGGGGCTCGGGTTCCGACGGGAACCCGGGTTCCGATAGGAACACGACTCTCGTTAAGGTATCAGATGCTGATAGACCATGCTTGCGTCTTCCTCGGCATTCCGCTACCAGCTCAGGCTTGTCCCTCGATACCACGGCGTTGCTTCTATGCCCACCTCGGGCGTTAGTAACTGACGCTAGTGGTTTGGTCGAGTTAGAAACAGGGCTAGTTCGGCTCCCGGCCCCTGTCGGGGCCCGGGACCCGGGTTCCCATCGGATCCCAGGATCCGACCAGCCTCCGTTTTCTATTCGGACTAATGGCTTCAATGCTAGCAGTGAGTGCTCGCCTCATCTTCCACCGCATCTGACTGCCTCAGGGCGCGATGTTTCGGTGAAAGTGGGGGGGAGGGGGGTAGGAGGTTATGACGATATGTCTAATTCTCACTCTCTCTTCCAGTCGATATCCCAGCGCAGCAGGCCTTCCCCGCCGCCGATCCAGTGGATAGCCTCGCCACCAGACAGCTCCCTCGGGATGCCCTCTACGGACCCTGCCACAGCTGGTCGCTCTTTAGCGACGTCCGGGCCTTCGGGCCAGACTGCGGGTTGCTCTTTAGCGACGTCCGGGCCTTCGGGCCAACCTCTCACGACTGTCTTCGCGGGCCGCTCTTCAGCGGAGTCCGGGCCTTCGGGCCACCCTTCGGCAGTGCGTGTGTCGGGCCGCTCTTCAGCGGAGTCCGTTATGTTACCTTCACCTGCCTCCTCCGCGCCTCAGGATTTTCGGCAGTTGGAACTAGACATCTCCTCTCGCATGTCGGCACAAATGCAAGCGATGTTCTCGCAGCTCTCGACTCAGGTGCAGCACAGCCTCCTCCAGTGTCGTCCCCCGACTGCTCCTCCTCCTGGATTCTTGCCTCTCGCAGGCCGTGCGAGCGAGGCCACCTGTGGACTATCCACGCCTCTGCAGCGGACCCAGTCCCTACAGTCACCAGGCCTCTTACCCCCGGACCAGCTCTTAGCCACTCCGGCTCAGGTTGTCGGCCCTACTCCAGGATCTTCCCGTGGAGTCACCCCGGCTCAGGTGCTCCAGGTGCTGCCCTCTTCCGGCTTCGTTCCCTCGGCTTCACGGAAGCGTCACTGTCCCGACCCGGAGTCCGACTCGGAAGAAGAGGACGAAGAAGAGGATATGGACTCCGCGTCCATACATCCTTCCCTGGTAGACGAACGTGGCTCCTCTCAGGATCTCAAGTTCTGGGAGAAGTTGGTTCTCACGCGTGCGTGTCTCGGTTCCCAGTTTCCGCCAGAGCCTCCGACGGAAACCTCCTCGTCAGTGGATCCAGTTTCTTGTGGCCAGCCAGTACCACCATCAAGTTCACGCCAGCAACTGCCTTTTAGCCGCAGCGTACGCCAGGCGTTCGAGGTTCGTCGCCAAGCCTCCATCAAGGCCAAGGGAGACAAGATAAAGAAACCCAAGCTCTCCTCTTCATACTTGCCTTCCCACAAGGACTTCACGGAGAAGCCGTCGGAGCCTTCCAAGAAGACTCTTCAGTATATGTCGGCCCCCTCGAAGATCTCGGTGACCCCTGCCCAGGTAGCAGATGTTCAACAGTCGATTCGTTCAGCTGTTCTCATCGACTCCACCCAGGACTGGCTTTTAGCCCAGCAAGCCTCTGCTGGACCTGGCCCCCAAGCTGCCCTTCAGGATCAGATCTCCACCGCTATCGGATTTCTGTCCAGCGCGGGCTTGTCTATCCGGGACCGCCTACACCAGCTCTCTTACGGCGCGTTCACCATGGAGCAGTGGCGACAGGACGCCTTCCTCAAGTCCCTGACTTTCAAGCCGTCCCTGGATTTGAAATCCCGACTACGTTCCGCCCCCATGCTGCTGTCCTGCGCACAGGAGGCGCTCACGGACCAGGCCGCCAAATCCCTGCTCCATGGAGAGGACGGTGCTCTTTCAGCCGAGGAAAGGCAAGTGTCGGACCGCGTCCAGTCGGCCAATGCCCAGCTGGTCTCCGAACTGCTTGCCAAGCAGAAGGCTTGGAAGCCACGGCCGCAGCCACAGACCGCTTCTTCTTCAAAGCCCAAGAAACAGAGGAAGAAGCAGCCCTTTTCAGGAGCCCCTGCCTCTACAACCAAGCGTGGTGGTCGCCACTCCGGGTCCAGCCGCCGCGGCAAGTCTAAGGGCGGAGCAGGGGCGTCCAGGCCCAGTCACGACAGTAAGTACCAGTGCCAGGGAACTTTCCGAGTACCACGCGTCACCAATGGCGACTCCCGCTCATTTTGGTCACGTAGAACCGCCAGTCGGCGGGCGCTTAAATCTCTTTTGGCCCATTTGGCAAGAGATGGGTGCCAGCCCTTGGATCTGGGGGGGTACTCCGGAAGGGATTCCAGATTCAGTTCATAACTCAACCTGCATTATCCCCCATCCCCACGTCATTCACTCTGCCGTCGGCTCCGGCGAAGCGAGCAGCCTTGAATGTAGAGATAAAAAAATTGATCGCGAAAGGGGCAGTAGAACCTGCAGATCCGCAGACTCCGGGTTTCTACAGTATCGTGTTCGTGATTCCAAAGAGTTCCGGCGGTTGTCGCCCAGTTATAGACTTGTCGCCTCTGAATCCGTTCGTGCAGACTCCAAAGTTCGTTATGGAGACGCCCGAGTTCATTCGGTTAGCGCTTCCAGAGAATGCATGGGCGATCTCGCTGGATCTGAAGGATGCCTTCTTCCACATTCCGATACACTCAGCCTCGCCAGAGTATCTGAGGTTCGCTTTCCGGGGTCGTGTGTGGCAGTTCTGTACTCTACCATTCGGCCTGTCACCTTCTCCTTGGATATTCACCATGGTGGTGAGGGAGGTCCAGAGCCTGGCCCACCAGCGGGGATTGTTCCTTCATCAATACCTCGATGACTGGCTCCTACGCAGTCAGTCTCGGGACACGTTGTTGGAGCACCGCGATTGGTTGATCAATACGTGTCAGACAATGGGCCTAGTGATCAATTTCGAGAAATCAGAGCTCGTTCCATCTCGAGATTTCGTGTTCCTGGGCTACAGGTTTGTGACCACGTCAGGCATGGTCTTCCCACCTCAGGACAGAATTTCCAAATTGCGCCCTATTCTAGCCTCCTTCCTGGCTCATCCGTGTCAGTCGGCAGCCACCTAGCAGTCTCTGCTAGGCCTGTTGGCGGCAACGGAGAAGCTGGTACCTTTGGGCCGCTTACATATGCGAGAACTGCAGCATTGCCTGAGTTTGGGTTGGTGTCAAGCTACAGACCCCGACTCTACGATGGTAATGTTGTCTCCAGCGGCTCGTGAGTGCGTGCAGTGGTGGATTCAAATCAGAAACCTGTCACAAGGTTCTCCCTTCCGTCTGCCGCTGCAATCCAAGCATCTGTTTACGGATGCCAGCACGGAGGGCTGGGGCGCCCACTTGGACTTACAAGAGATTTCGGGTTTGTGGAGCGACCATTATTTGTCTTGGCACATCAATGCTCTCGAGTTGGAAGCTGTATCTAGGGCCCTGGCCAATTGGGTATCCGAGTTAGCAGGACACTCAGTTTTGGTTGCCACGGACAACTCAACGGTCGTGGCCTACATCAACAAGCAAGGAGGCACTCGTTCCTTGACACTCAGTCGTCAGGTGTCGGCCTTGCTACGGTGATGCAACGCCCAATCGATTATGCTCCGTGCCCGTCACATTCCCGGCCGTCTCAATGTCTTGGCGGACATGCTGTCTCGGCGGGGTCAGGTACAGCTTACCGAATGGACCTTGTCTCCAGCGGTCTTTCGACAGTTATGTACCCTTTGGGATCGACCTCATGTGGACCTGTTTGCCACTCGTTGGAACAACAGGCTCCCCACCTTTGTGTCGCCAATCTCAGACCCCCTGGCTTGGGGGTGTGGATGCTCTGTCTATGGACTGGGAGGGCCTGTATGCATATGCTTACCCCCCCAGCCATTCTGATTCCACAAGTGATTGCCAAGGTTCGAGCACAACAATGTCGGATCCTGCTTATTGCGCCTCTACAACCCGAGAAGTCGTGGTTCCCAGAGCTTCTAGATCTCCTTGTCGATGTTCCGAGGCCGTTGCCTCTGCGAGGAGATCTACTGAGGCAGCCACGGTCTCTGGTGTTTCACCAGAACACACGCCAGCTGGCCCTTCACGCGTGGATGTTGTCCAGCGATCCTTCCGCGCAAAGGGATTTTCTGAGGATGTGTCCTCTCGGCTCGCACGACCAAATAGAAGGTCTTCTTTGGCGGTCTACGAGTCGAAATGGGTCGTCTTCAGTGCTTGGTGTGAGCGCAGGCAGACTGATCCTTTCACGGCCAATGCCCCTTTAATAGCTGAATTTCTGATGTTAAAATTCTCTGAAGGTCGGGTGCCATCTACCCTTGCAGGCTACAGAACGGCTATTGCTAAGACGCTTTTGCCGCGACAAGGTGTGGACTACGGGACCGATCATGCCTTGACTTTATTGCTCAAGAACTTCGAGGTAGATCGTCCCGTGGCGCGAAACCCCACTCCTGCGTGGGACTTGTCGTTGGTCTTGAACCGTCTGGCATCAGCCCCGTTCGAGCCCCTGGCTTCGGCGCCCCTCAAGTTAGTCACTTGGAAAACGGTTTTTCTCCTTGCCCTAGCCTCTGGCAGGCGTCGAGGTGAGATCCATGCTTTGGATGCGTCTAAGATTAGCTGGAAGGAGAACTATGCTCAGGACAGACTGGGCGTTCTCCCATCTTTTCTCTCGAAAACCCAGCTCTCTACGGCCCATCCATTAGCGATTGTGATCCCTGCTCTCGATGCCTCTCTTGGAAGTTGGCACGGACTTGGAGAGTGACGCGAAGCTCTGTCCTGTACGTGCGTTGCGCTTTTACCTTGACAAGACCAAGGGTTTTCGACAAGGCAAAAAGCTTCTTTTCGTCTCTTATCTGAAAAGCTTCAAGAACGATATTCGCTCCCCGACCAGCTCTTCTTGGATTAAGAAATGCATTCGACTCTGTTACGATCTCGGCGATCAGCCGACTGATTGTTCTTTTCGGGTACGGGCGCATGACGTACGGGCCATGGCTGCGTCATCATATAATGAATAATAATAGTAATGTTGCCGTTACGTGAGGCCCGAGAACCATGGGAGGGGTCCCCGGAACCACAACGCTTGGGCGTGTTGTTCGTCCGGCCTTGTTGATCCTTGGGCATCCTGAGCCCACTTCCTTGAAAAATAATTCTACTTCCGGTTTGGTGTCATTTGACACCACAGGTGTAATCTGATACCAAACCACACCTAGTATATTGCCAATTAGCCCTACGGGTTCGAAAATAATGTCCTTTTTGCTCTACGATCAATCTTTACTGAGATATGGAGGTTTTTATGGAAAAGTGGGTGATAATAGGGGAAAGTGTAAATTTTGGCCTTCAAACACACCAAAACGGCCTAATAACTGATCCTTGGGCATCCTGAGCCCATTTCCTTGAAAAATATTTCTACTTCCGGTTTGGTGTAATTTGACATCACAGGTGTAATTTGATACCAAACCACGCCTAGTATATTGCCAATTAGCCCTATGGGTTCGAAAATAATGTCCTTTTTGCTCTACGATCAATATTTACTGAGATATGAAGGTTTTTATGGAAAAATGATGATAATAGGGTAAAGTATTAATTGTGTAATAGGTTTTCAGAACAAAGGTCGGTAACCTAAAAACATTCCTCATGTTGAAGCTAATGTTGTGTCAGATTTTCACATTTGTGGGCAATTGACAAAAATCGTTTTCACATTTGTGGTTGATTTTTTTTTTCACATTTGTGGGTGAAGTTTTTTTCACATTTGTGGGTGAAGATTTTCACATTTGTGGGTAGTTGACAAAAAACGATTTCACATTTGTGGTTGATTTTTTTACATTTGTGGGTGATTTACAAAATTTGTTTTCACATTTGTGGGTTTTCACATTTGTGGGCGTTTTAACATTTGTGGGTTCAACACACGACTCCACACTAATAACATGGATCGACGTAACGTTCTTCTGCGGTGCACAAAGCACAGAAAAAAACACACTAAACACTTCGACTGGCTTTGCTTTGCAGCGTAAGCAATACAAAGTTGTACTTTCCTGTGAATAAACCTTCCTGAATATCCTCGTCGCCAAAATATGTTATAATTTGGGCGACCCGCTGTTTACTAGTCCTACTTGCAGATAACACGAACTTGTTTATTGTTTATTCACGCGCTGCAACTCCAAAACAACCAATCACCGCATTCAACCCTAACTGATTCTGAACACATTCACAAATTCAATATCATATTATACGGTTACATATTATTCGTATTAGAGAGGTGGTCCGGCTCAGAACTTAGTATATTTTCTCACGGTTGAGACGGAGCCGCCGGACACCCTCTCGGTTGAGGCGGAGCATCCGGAGTACAAAAACGTCAAACTACGTAATTTCCAAAAGGTCACGTCATCAGCCTCATTTTCGGTATAAAAGATGACGTGGCAGCCACTGATTGGTTCTAGCATGTTTTTAGAAATTCCGGAAAAATCAGTGTTTTGTCGGTCTGTGACGTCACAATCAGTTGCTCACGTGACACCAGGTCTGTGTCTATAAAAGCCCTCGTCCCGGTGAGGGTCAGTGAAGTTGATGTTCTGACGTCGGTCAGTGCAGACCCATCTTTCAGAGCAGAAGTACTCCGGATCACGGCAGTGACATGCAGATGGTTTCAAAATACATCTTCCGGCTGTAAACTTAGAAAATAAAGCTGAAAACTTTATCTGAGTTATTTTTCCGTGTTCCTGAAGAAACTTGAAGAATGATAAAGTATCAGTAATTAGTAAATACAGAGAAATTATAAGTAACGAAAAAGATATACGAAGTTAGCAGTCAGTTAAGATAAAGCTGATAACGTCTGAGGGTGATCAAGAACCCAGATCATCAGAGAAGACGGAGAGGGGAGGGGCAGTTGCGGAGACAGAAGCGGTGGAGCAGTTGTGGAGACGGAAGCAGCACGTGGCTGAGTTCTTCGTTTCAGACGCAGTTGCGGAGACGGAGGCGGAGCACGGCTGAGTTCTTCCTTCTAGGTGCAGTTGCAGAAAAGCAGTCGGTAACGGTTAGAGGTCGAATCCAGACCACACTACCAACCCTTAGAGATCTCTGACCATTTCAACCGAGTAGCAGTAGCCGATAATCTTCCGTCACTTCCAGCTGACCCCAGATCCGTCAGTGCATTCCTGTCTTATTCAATGTGATTTGGCGAGTGCAATAAATATCCATATTGCATTGTTGTTTTTACTGCACTGACCAGAACTCGTTGCTGTGTCGTCGCTCATTGTGACGTCCAGTGGCGTACCTGATATTTTTTCCAGGGGGGGGGGGGGGGGGCAAGACTTCCGAAATCTCCGAATATGGATATATTGTGATAGGTAGTGTTGTGATACATCATGGTGTGATGTATATTATGTGCTCTCAATTATTTCTGCACAGTTATTTTTTTTTTTTTTTTTTTTTTTTTTTTTTTTTTTTTTTTTTTAAATCCCTTTATTACACATAAACATCAGATACAGGTAACATGAACGAAACATACACAAAATGATGAGCAACGAAAGAAAAGATACACAAGCATGAGTTCGACACTATGAATATTCATTGATACATAGAGGCACGTGCGGCGTTTGCGAAGGACCATCTTCATTTATATTTGGAGAGTGGGAAGAGGACCAATTTTTCGGAAAAAAATAGTACATGTACGTATGCCTAGATAATGTACACGTATAAGGAAACACCATTTTCACAGGTTTGAATACAGGAGACCCCAACGCTTTTTAAACAGAGAATGATCCTTTCTTTGGATACTAATTTGTCTTTCAATTTCCATTTTGCTTTTCAGTAATGACAAAAATGCCAAGAAAAAGATGTCCTTGCTATTCATTTTGCAATTATATATAAAGAATTTAGCTAGTATCAGACAGAAGTTCAAAATGCAATCTTCGTCTGAAATGCATGGAAATCCTAATATAATGTTTTCACCCAACAAAGGATTTAATTTGGATATATTGATATTATTCCACCAGCTGACGAATGCGTTCCAAAAGTGTTGTACTGGTTTGCAATCAACAAAATAATGTATAATTGTATCAACTGCTTGCATATTGCAAGATTTATATGTACAATCATTTGATTCTATGATCTTTAAATTGTACAAAAATTCATTACAGGGTATTATTCTATTGATGACTTTGTACTGGAAGGACTGCAGTACGGTTTCTCTACATGATATACATCCTGCTTCATATAAGCATGGCCAGATTTGTGGACTGATGTCGTATATCTTGTTCCATCTGGTTACACATATCGGTGTGTGGTTGCCTACTTTTGATTTTAACAATAGAGAGTATAAATCTTTACTTTTTAGAGACATGAAATCTGTGTATGTCTCTTCATTTTCATAGATATAAACTTTTGACATATTTTCTAATAGGGTAGAGGAGTTTATGTCATCTTTTGAAATGGTCTCCAGCCAGAGTTTTGGTATAGACGATTTCAGGCTCAGATATTCCAAGAAATTCACATTTAACTCATACTTCAGCTTTAAAGCATCCAGTGTTAAGAATCTGCCAGACGAATCTAATAAATCTACTAAGTACCTCACACCTGCCACATACCATTTTTCCCAGAATAGTGTTTTTTTGTCAATCATGATTTTGTCATTGGACCAAATATTCGCTTTTAGAACATCGAGTGTGTTGCTAGTTTTGGGAGTGTGTAAAGTGTACCAGTCATTCAAAATTTCTTGATAAAATAAGGGCAATTTTGTCAAGCCTATCTTTGAACAACCGCGAATAATATATTGGAAATCAACGCCGATAATATTGTCTACGATTAGCTTCCATGTGCTGTTTGGATTATCCAAAGCTCGACGAAGCCAAGATAACTTCAACGAAGATATTTTACTGTGTATATCAATCATCTTTAAACCACCCTCTTCTATTTCTTTTATAATAGTTGACTTTGCTATTTTATGTTTTTTCCCATTCCACAAAAAGTCATATAAAATATTTTCAATGTCTTTCACTATTCTATGAGGCGTTGTTAAATTTGTACACGGGTATACAATGAGTGAAGCTATCAAGGTATTTATTATAACAATTTTGCCCTTTAGCGACAGATTCCTTTGCCTCCATATGTTAAGAAGTACTTTCATTTTTTCAAGTTTTGGCATGAAATTGAATTTTATGTTGTCGTTTTCATTGTCACATATCGTTACTCCGAGTGCGGATATAGGGCCAGTGTGCCATTGCAATTCATCATCTTTAAATCTCATATGCTTCCCTATCAGAAATGCTTGGGTCTTATCCATGTTGATCTTCAGTCCTGAGCATTTTTGGAAAAGTAGAAAGAAGCCTTTTGCCTGCGTTATGGAGTCATAGTCCTCGAGGAATAATGTCGTATCATCTGCAAACTGACTTAATTTGATCTCATTTTGGTTTAATTTTATACCTTTGATTTTTTTATTAGCTCTGAGTTTAATCGCCATTATTTCTACGGCAATAATGAAAAGATAGGGGGATAGTGGGCAGCCCTGTCTTACACCTCGTTGTATATCGAAATAGCTGGAAAAATACCCATTATTTATTATTGTACAATTGATGTGGGAATATATGATTTCAATCCATTTTCGGAGGTTATCACTAAAATTAAAAGCTTTCAGAGCATCATTTAAAAAAGACCAATTGACTGTGTCAAAAGCTTTTTCGAAGTCAATCATGAGTATAATGGACGATAAATTTCGCTTTTTACAGAAGTCTATAATATCCGAGATGGTTCGAATATTTTCACCAATATAACGACCTTTTATATATGCTTTCTGGTCCTCGTTGATGATGGAAGGAAGCAGCGGGACAATATGTTGTGCTATAAGTTTAGCAAGCAGTTTATAGTCTGTATTGAGAAGGCTAAGTGGTCTCCAATTTTTAAGTAATTGTCTATCTTTATCTTTTTTTGGAATTAGAGTAAGAATGCTTCTTTTTTGATTTATTGACAATTCCCCCTTTTCATACGAGTATTTGAATGATTCAACGACTAAATGTTTAATGTCTGTCCAGAAGAACTTGTAAAAATCTGTTGTTAAGCCGTCTATCCCCGGTGTTTTACCATTTTTCATATCTTTGAGAGCCCTGCTACACGTTGATTCTGTTATATGTATCATACTTTTAAGCATTTGCCGTTCATCCAATTGGGGGATATTGGTAAACAAAGATTTATATGTTGAGATATCGGGAGGATCATGGGGGGGTGCTTTGTATAGGTTGCTGTAAAATGCCACCTCTTCCTTAAGGATATCAGGCGGGTTTGTTACTATTTGTCCATCTACCTGTAACTTTGAAATAGTTTTATTGTTATAATTGCGTTTTTCTAAGTTTAAGAAGAATGATGAGTTTTTCTCACCGTCCTCAGCCCACTGGGCTTTGGATCGTAAAATAATACCAGCTATGTCTTCATTTTTTATACTGTTTAGTTCTTGTTCGGTTGCTAAGAGTTCATCTCGGTTTTCATCTGTTTCTCCTTGATTCGAAATTTGATCGTGCAAAAATTGAAGCTTAGACTCCAATTCTGCTGTTTTTTTACTCCTATTTTGCCGTTTAACTTTAGATAATTGGATAGAGGACAATCGTATGTCCATTTTAATGAGATCCCATTTCATGGCCTTATCTTCCATATCATATTTATCTGCACTTTCCTTTATCACTGTTTTAATTGCAGATATGTATTCTGGATCCTTTAGAAGTGAGGAGTTAAATTTCCAGTAACTTGGGCCACGTTTACTATCTGGTCCATTTTCCAGTTGTAGCTGTATAACGCTATGATCAGATAAGGAGCAGGGGATTATATCTACCTTTTTTGTTCTGCTACTTAGGTGACTAGCAATTAACCAGTAGTCTAATCGACAGTATATTTTCTTCGATTTAGAATGCCATGTAAACATGAATTTATCCTCGTTTCGTAGTCTCCATATGTCACTTAATTCATATGTATCCATTAAGGATTCCAGAACTGCGCGATATTTCCAACAGGAGCTTAACGATGTGTTGCCTCCTTTCTTATCAACCAGAGGATTTAACACAATATTGAAATCTCCCCCTATTATCAGATTACTGTTTTCGTGTACACAGAGTTTGCTGATCAAGGATTCAATAAAATTTATCTGAACGTTTTCAGACAATTTCGTTGGTGCATATATATTTGTTAATATATAGTCTATATCATCTACAGTGATTTCTAGTATGATAAAGCGCCCCTCGGGGTCTTTAAAAACTGAGAGCAATTTATAATCCATGTAGTTGGGGATTAGGATTGCAACGCCTTTGCTTCTAGTAGAGCCGTGGGCAAATATTATTTCGCCATTGAATTCATTTTTCCATTTGTTTTCGATCTCAGATATGCTATGAGTTTCTTGTAAGAAGGTTATTCCCCGATATTTTTCCGAAAATGTTTTGAATATATTCATTCGCTTCCTCGCATCTGTTCGCAAACCCCGCACGTTTAATGAGAACACGTTTAAAACAGTCATACCTGTATCAAAAAAATTCCAAGCCTCAGTATGATCTACGATTCATGTACGAGTATAATTGGAAATTACCGTGTACGTTTGTATCTCACTTCAAATTGTACAGTAGTAGAGCGTTAGTTTTGCGGTTTTTGGAGCCGAAAACGTGCTCCCGAACTAAAAGCTCAAGTTAACATCACAATATATAATGACAATGTTGGGTATTGACTTATGATAAGTAATTGGGAGTGTGACAGTAGGGAATGCAAGAACCACGAACCACGGAACCTCAGGCCAAGTACAAGCACACGCTCACCTGCAATCCTTACAGCACCGTGGCCGGGTTCGGACTTCCCAGTTTACCTCACAATCACTTTTTTGTCATATAACAGCTAATTTGAGCATCATCGACTAACACACATTTTGTTACTTAATACACCTGGAGCCAGGCATACTCTCGAACCAATAGCTCAATTCGGCATCATGAGATGTGAAATGAAGAAAAAATTAAGGTAAGTAACTGGGAGTGTAACAGTAGGGAATGCAAGAGCCACGAACCACGGAACCTCAGGCCAAGTACAAGCGCACGCTCACCTGCAATCCTTACAGCACCGTGGACGGGCTCAGACATTCCCAGTTTACCTCACAATCACTTTTTTGTCACATATATATATATACATGTGTAGTTACAGCTAATTTGGCCATCATCCAATGACATACAAATGTTTTGGCATAATAGTCCATGAAATTTACTGGTAATCAGAGAATAGTCCTTAGAGTATGTGTAACTATAGCAATACTCACTCGCACGCACCGAGTTTAGAGGTTGAGTTGACCTCTAAGACGTTTGACAGTTCCGTCAAAAAAGTTTTTCAGTGCGGCGGTACCTCTGTAGTTCAGGTGAAGTTCATCACTACAATACAATGAGCGGTTGGTGGTCTTATTCTTTTGTACAAAGGGTCTCCATGTGTAGAGAAAGGCACAACCATGCGACTTGGAGATTCTCCTCAATGAAGTATTCACATGTTGGCGAGTTTCGTCTTGGGATTTGGTGTCTCTTGGACGTGGAATTATAGAAGAGATGGCTATTTTGGCTTCTGGGTTAATTCTTTCAATCTCCGTTAGCAGTTCCTCGTACGAATTGACGATTTCCTCAGAGGACACAGAAGACAGATCATTCGTACCGATGTGAAGGATGACGAGTTTGAAGTGCTTGACTGTGGCGTTATTCATTTTGATGTGCCACTTTAGTGATCGGATTCGTGCACCTGGAAATGCCTGCACACTAGTATATCTTGTATTCTTGACGAATTTACAAATGCTGTCGCTGATTAGTGTGTAGTCATTAGTCAAGTGTCCCGGCCATTTGTACGCCAGGTGCTGGTTCCTACAATGTGGACCGCTAATCCGGATGTGTTCATTGTCGAATACACTTCTGATCGGACACATTTTTCGACGAGACATTTTTCTGCACCGTATTGATGCCATCAGTGTTCCTCAATTTAGACCAGCTCCGACCGGATCTCCATGAGTAGCTTCCCGAGTTGATTTTGACCAGTCCATTTGGTTTTGTCTGTTAGATCGCGAGAGTTGATTGAAATTCCTATTCCCCAGAATTTGTCGAACGGTGAAGCTTCCGCGATTGTCGAGCCTTTTGTTTGCACGAGGAAGTCGCGCAGGTGTGGATTCTGTTCAAATTTAGCCCTGAGACCCTGTTTCATGATTTCCGGGGCAGTTTGTTGCCATGCCGCTTTGTTGATCCTTATGTGTTTCGATAGAGCCTTTTGCTCAACGGGATCTTTTGCATTCAGTATTGCTGCTGCCTTATCGTTGTCTCTTGCAAACAATGCTTGTCGATGAAACAGGAATTGTTCGTTGCAGTTGTACTTAATCCCATCTACCTGGAAGGTGCATTTGTGATGATTTGAGAGTGGTGAGTTTCTGCCCCAGAAGAAAGTGGTATCAGATTCTGTGGGTGTAGAAATCCATCTAGGATCCAAGTCGTCTGGGAGTAAATGTAGGGTTTTCTCCGTGTAGCTTATGTTGTCAATCACTAATTTGTCTTCTCGAAGATAGCATTTGTCTTTGTACTTTGTCATCGATTTGGCTGCCTGTAGAATAGGCGTCAAGCTTCGCCTGCGTTTGATAATTTCTGCTGGGTAGTGTCGCGTGATATATACTGCTGAATAGTTGTCATACGTGTTGCTGCCAGGTACAGTAGCGTTTGAAGAATCATTTTCTCTATCGTAGAACTTCGGGCGCGCGTCCCATAATTTTTGTTTTTGGCTGGATCGTAGAAAGCTGGCGATAATTGGTCGAGGTCTGGTTTTGTCGGGTGTAGATGGTTGAGACGTTATTTTTGGACCGACCCTGTGTACACGATCGAATACGATTTCCGTGTCATCCATGTGAAGATAAGATTGTATGTACGTGCGTACGGTTGTTTCCGCTTGTTCTTCACTTTCCCAGGCGGTCTCCCGTAGCCCATGGAAAAGGAGTTGTTTCCGCATCGAGTATGATTCGAGCATAAGAAGACGATCGTAGATTTTGTCTTGCTCACTTTCTACACTCCGTACATCTGTTTGTAGAGCAGTGTTTCCCGTTTCCAGGTTTTGGATCCGTATTTCATTTTTTTTCACGTCAGTGCGCACTGCCTCAATTTTTTCCAGGACATCGCTGTTCACTTTTTCAATTTTGGATGAGAGCCCCAAGTACATCTGGTTGGCCCATGGTGGCGCATTTGGCAGCGGTTGTATTTCTTCTCTAGACATTTTATTTTGTTCAGGAAGTGGCGAAACTTGCGATCGATTGCGCTTCCTTGGAGGCATAGGGGTTGTTACGGTCTAGTGAGTCGATAGCTGGACTATATTCCGCCGTGTGGCCGGTTCATTTGTGTACACGCATACATCGTCACGCATGGATGCTCCCCTTTGCATGGAATGGCAATATACAATGTCCGCAGTCTATTTTCCGAGTATATATCCAATGAAATTAGCCAATGTTTCTGTTGCCATAATCCAAAATGAGAGTGGATGTCAGTTCTATGAAGACTTATTTGTTCATTGCTGTAGCTTTATAAGCCCAACTATGTTTTGTTCCAGCATTTTAGTTCAGAAACACGAGAGCAATTTTACATGCTGCCGCACCGCCGCTGTACCGCTCAGACTCAGGATTTCTGCACAGTTATGTAGAAGGTACAATTGCGAACATAAGTTTCTATCCATTTCCTGAAAAGGAAAGGAGCAGCCTATACGGCGTGGGGTCTGGGGCCACACAGAGATCGGCGATTCAAGGGCAACAAAACTTATACACATCATAAAGGTACATAAGGGTAATCCACGGTGACTAGGCGTTACGCGTTATTCAGGGAGTGCCGCGTAAAATCGTGAGTATTACGCGTTATTCGTGAGGAAATGGCACAGGACACGACACGGGTCCCCCACTTCAAATGAGGAAAATTCATGAAAAAGTTCATTTTCTTCCTAAAATTTTGTTTCCACGGAACATCCCAATGAGCAAACATTACGTATGCTACTATGAATTACTTGCATACATCGGTATACTATACGAAAATGGACACACAGTTCGTGACAACACCCGCACGCTTGCGACTCTTTTGGGAAATATCATCGGCTATCAATTGAAACCAACGAAGTGCATACTGGTAAATCATAGAAAGCTCGGAGAAATCTTTCTTTATTGTTACACCATGCAAACAGTTGATTTAATCGAGTATTTTATGAACTGAGAAGCTGGTTTACGCGTATCAGCCTGAGGGAGAAAATCTGCACACGCGTTACAGCATGAGGAAACCTGTGAGCGTTGTCGGGGATGGTAGAGCTGGTAACGCATACATAAATATTTTTAAAGTATGATTTGAGGCTGCACATGTTCCAAACACTGACGATACTTCTCATTCATCATTATCATCAATACGTTCCTCCCAATCTTCATAAATCTGAAATTGACAATACCAAGAGCATTTCGTGTCTTTTACACAAAAGTTCACCAAGTGAAAACATTATCCCTTGAACTTGAATTTATCCCATCAATTGAGCAGTAAAACTGGAGAAAAATTCGCATTAAAAAAAGAAACATCCCAACCTCAACAAAATATTTACTCATGCACATACGCGTAATACCCTCACGCAAATCGCGTAAAGTATAACAAATAAACATTCAACCTAGATTCGTGCCGTTTGCGACCATTGTGAAACATTTTGAAGACAGGCACATGTGATGCCCATATTTTCAATATCATAGACCTGTCACTATATGTACATTAATGCCGATACATAACATATTCAACCCCAAAACCGAGGAGAGCGGCTGTCGGAGCAAAATTGACAGATATTGTGCAGCCGAAGTTCTCGCTACACTGGCTTATTTCTGTGATTTAAACTATCAACAACAATCATGAATATATGTAATGTTCCGTGCAAATCCAAATCCGACATTTCAAAACGGTATAATTAGCGAAATTGTGTGTTTTTCCTGCTAGGGGTCAACCAGAGGCTGCCATTTCCTCACGAATAACGCGTAATACTCATGATTTTACGCGGCACTCCCTGAATAACGCGTAACGCCTAGCCACCGTGTAATCTTTTGAAACAAAAATCTCAAAACTGATCAGACAGTTTTCGAGATAAGACAGATAAGGTGCAAATTTGGGCATTTTTCGACCCAAAAATGGCTGTTTTGACCTTTCAAGGTCATCCAAGGTCAAATTCAAGGTCACCACACAAGTCGCCATATATGACTTTCCATTTGAAAGTGCCAATTTCTAAGCTCTATCTTCAGGCGTTCTAGGAGTACAGTCCTGGCAGCTCCCATTATGAAGGAAAAAAGAGCCGAAAATTTTCCAAGTCGAAAATTTTTTTCAAAGGGTGAAAATTTTTTTTTTGTCTAGAAATGGCCCAAAATGGATAGTAATGTGATTTGGGCCGAAAAATTTGTTTTTCGTCGACCCGTCGAAAATTCAAAATGGCCGCCATACGCAGACTGGCGATTCAAGGGCAACCAAACTTATACACATCGCAGAGGTACATACGGAGAATCATTTGAAACAAAAATCTCAAAACTGATCAGACAGTTTTTGAGAAATTGACCGCCAAAGTTCAAAATTGAGTGTTTTTCGACAAAATTGGCCGCCATTTTGAGAAAAATAAAAAAATCGAAAAACTAAAAAATACCTCCTTTTTGAAATATTTTAAGGTATCTTTTCCCAAATTTTCAGAAAAATCGGACCGTACACTTTAAAGATAAAATTAGCCCAAGGGCTAAGAAAGGTTACCGGACAATATATATTTTAGATATTAGCCTTTTGTCCCATGACCTTGAAAATAAGGTGGTTGGTCAATTCAAGGTCACGAGAACATTCAGCATATATCATTCCTAGTACATCCACAATTGATACCTAAGCTGTAAAGTCGAAATAAGTGAGATATTAGCCATTTATGATCTGACCTCAAAAACGAGGTCAAAGGTGAAGTTCAAGGTCATGAGAATATTCAGCATCTTTCATTTCCATTGTGTCCATAATTGATTCCTAAGCTGTAAAGTCGATGATAAGCAAGATATTAGCCATTTTGTGCTCTGACCTTGAAAATAAAATCAAAGTCAAATTCAAGGTCAGCAGAACATTCACTGTATATCGTTTTCAATATGTCCACAATCGGTTCCCAAGCTATAAAGTCAATAGAGAAGCAAGATATTAGGCATTTTGCCTTTGACCTTGAAAATTAGGTCAAAGGTCGAATTCATCGTCATGGCAATATTCAGCATACATCATTTTCTATATGTTCACAATTGATTCTTAAGCAGTCAAGTCGATAATAAGTGAGGTATTAGTCATTTTGTCCCATGACCTTTAAATTTAGGTCAAAGGTCAAATCCAAGATCACGAGAATAATCTGCAATCTGTATATAATCTGTTTATCACTTCCTGTATCTTCACAATTGATTCCTGAGCTGTAAATCAATAAGGAGCGAGATATTAGCCATTTTGTCCTGTGATCTTGAAAATGAGGTTAAAGGTCAAATTCAAGATCATGGCAATAATCTGCATATATCATTTCCAAAAGGTCCACAATTGATTCCTAAGCAGTAACATCGCTAATAAGCGAGATATTAGCCATTTTGTGCTCTTGAGCAGTTCATAATTGATTCCTACACTGTAAGTCAATAATAAGCGAGATATTAGCCATTTTGTGCTCTGATCTTGCAACTGAGGTCAGAGGTCAAATTCAAGACCCTGAGAATATTCAGCATATATAATTTCCTATATGTCCACAATTGATCCCTAGTCTCTGATCTCAATATTAAATGAGATATTAGGCTTAATGTGTCCCATTATAAAGCATAGAATTTAACATGGGAAAGTCCCATTTGGGCCGAGTTTGGGCCCAAAATGGCCCACTTCGAGAGATTCAAGGGCAACGAAATTTATACGTGTCACAGGGGTACATATGAGGAGTGTCATGCATCAATAAGAGAAAAAGTTACTGAACAGATTCTGAGAAAACGACCGTCAAATTCCAAAATTGGCCATTTTTCGATGAAAACGGCCCTCTGACCTTGAAACCGAGGTCAGAGGTCAAATTCAAGGTCACCAGAATATTCAGCATATATCATTTCCTATATGTCCACAATTGATCCCTAGTCTCTAATCTCAATATTAAGTGAGATATTAGGCTTAATGTGTCTAAAGCATAGGAGAATTTAACATGGGAAAGTCCCATTTGGGCCGAGTTTGGGCCCAAAATGGCCCACTTCGAGCGATTCAAGGGCAACGAAATTCATACATGTCACAGGGGTACCTATGAGGAGTGTTATGCATCAATAAGAAAAAAAGTTACTGAACAGATTTTGAGAAAACGACCGTCAAAGTCCAAAATTGGCCATTTTTCGACGAAAACGGCCGCCACTTTGAGAAAAATTTGAAAATCAGAAAACTAAAAAAAACCTTTCCTGGAAATATTATTAGGTATTTTTGTGCAAAATTTCAGTAATATTCCATCATAAACTTTAAAGATAAAAATGTGAACGGACGGACGGACGGACGGATGGACGCCGGACGCAACGCCATGGCAATAGGTTATCGGACCAAAGATCACATTTCAGGGAGAAGCATGAAAAAAAACAAAATGCTGACTCAGCAAAAACATGATGAAGCTCCCAAAGGCCACACTTCATACCATTAAGACTATCTGTCTAATGTCTGTTTTGTTCTAAGTCGCACCGTTTCCGAGGAATATATGAGTCCGAAAATAACGTCCGTTTCGCTCTATGACGCACCGTTTCCGAGATATCGACGAGAACGGAAAATGCCGACTCAGCGAAAAAATTTAGGGTCAATGTCAAAGGTCATCCATAATACCCTTAAAACATGTTTGTCTATGCGACGAGTCCGAAAATAACGTCCGTTTCGCTCTACGACGCACCGTTTCCGAGATATCGACGAAAACGAAAAATGCCGACTCAGCGAAAAAATTTTAGGTCAAGGTCAAAGGTCATCTATAATACCTGTCAGACATGTTTGTCTAGGGCGACGAGTCCGAAAATAACGTCCGTTTCGCTCTACGACGCACCGTTTCCGAGATATCGACGAAAAACAAAAAAATGCCGACTCATCAAAAAAATTTAAGGTCAAGGTCAAAGGTCATCCATAATACCCTTAAGACATGTTTGTCTAGGGCGAAAAGTCCGAAAATAACGTCTGTTCCGCTCTACGACGCACCGTTTCCGAGATATCGACGAAATAGAAAAATGCCGACTCAGCGAAAAAATTTGAGGTCATGGTCAAAGGTCATCCATAATACCTTTAGGACATGTTTGTCTAGGGCGTCGAGTCCGAAAATAACGTCCGTTTCGCTCTACGACGCACCGTTTCCGAGATATCGACGAGAACGAAACATGCCGACTCAGCGAAAGAATTTAAGGTGAAGGTCAAAGGTCATCCATAATACCCTTTAGACATGTTTGTCTAGGGCGACGAGTCCGAGAATACCGTCCGTTTCGCTCTACGACGCACCGTTTCCGAGATATGCATGAGAGCCTCAAGGATGACTCAGCTAAAATTATTTCGAGCCCTAGATCAAAGGTCGTTTGACGGAGCGGCCTCAAAATCAATAGGCTTCTTCCCTGGTGATATATGAACCTCCATGCAAAGTTCCACAGTCATTGCCATAATACTTTTTGAGTTATCGTGCAGAAACCAGAAACATTGATTTCATCCTCACGGACCACACGGACCCCGAAGCCGGCTCAAAAACAATTCTTCTACACAACATTTCTGACCAGTGGTGAAAACTTGGCGAAGATACATCGAGGCAAACATCGAGGTTATTGTGCGGAAACCAAAAAGTGAAAGAAAAAAAAAACAAAAAAAAAAAGAAAAAAAAACAAAAAAACATAAAGGCATTTCTGCTGAAATGCCTTAATAATGTCTTGTATGTACAATATTGGCACAGTGGATTATTCCTTGGGTAATGCAAGATCTTTGTCAGATTTATTGTACATGTTTTACATTATACATGTATACCGTATTCCCGCGCATACAGGCGCATGCACCTATGAATGAAACAGCGCCTTTTTGGACACGCCCGGAAATATAATTATGCCTCATATATAGGCACGTGCGCCTTTATGTGAGGTATGGCGCATGCGCCTATATGTGAATCCACTTTCGTTCAATTATAAGCTTTCCAGGTGGGTGTCGCATGCATCCCATTATAGAGTGAGTCACATATAGTAGATTACAGGTGGGTCGGAGCCTTCAATGTACTAGATAACATTTATTTCAATAATAATGTATCGCAAAAACATAGAGAGGTGAGGTGCGCTTATAAACGATACCGTGTTATCCACACATTCTGCTGGAGAAAAATTAGGCCGAGGGCCAAAGATAGGTTACCGGACAATGTTTAATATTTTAGATGTTAACCAGGCCACTGGTTAAATTCAAGGTCAAGAGAATATTCAGCATATATATAAATTAAGCATATATCATGTCCACAGTTAATTGCTAAGCTGTAAATTCAATAATCAGAAAGATATCAGCAATTTTGTGCTGTGGCTTTGAAAATGAAAGCAAAGTTCAAATTCATGGTCATCAAAATATTCAGTGTATATTGTATATCATTTTCTATATGTCCACAATTGATTCCCAAGCCATACAGACAATAGAGGAGCAAGTTATGAGCCAGTTTGTCCTGTGACCTTGAAAATGAGGTCAGAGGTCAAATTCAAGGTCACGAGAATATTCAGCATATATCATTTCCTATATGTCCACAATTGATTCCTAAGCTGTAGAGTTAATAATGAGCGAGATATAAGCCATTTTGTGCTCTGACCTTGAAACTGAGGTCAGAGGTCAAATTCAAGGTCACGAGAATATTCACCATATATCATTTCCTATATGTCCACATTTGATTCCTAGTCTCTAATCTCAATTTTAAGTGAGATAGTCATACTAGGCATAATGTGTTCTGTAACCCAAAATTGACAACGGCGCATTCATTATTTGTTTCATGCGGAACAGATCTCGGCAGTGAAATGTGATGTTTTGTTGATTCGATGGCACGGCAGATTTGTCACAGTTGTAGCTGTCAATTCGTCAAGTTTATATATTCTTTATGTCATTGAGACATCCCAGCGAAGTAAGTTTTGCTCTCTAGTAATGTGTTGATCTATTTCTGTAGCTTTCTGGTTATTTAGTGTAGTTGTGAGTTTATATTTTTTTCCCCGTCAAGTTTGTTTTTGTAGTGAAGTTTTGGAGTACGGATTCACAACATGTATAGCGATATTGTTTTCAACGGGGTTGCGCATCACCGCCTCCCATTGGTTTCGCTTGAAATTCGTTTTGGCTAAATAATTTAGATATATATGTTCGGTATGCAGTGATAACTACAGGCATCACAACAGTATGTCAATTCTACTTAAATAACGTGATGCATTGTACCCATGATGTCATTAGATTAATTATTATTACTCTCCACGGCAACATTAAGTGAGTTTATGATATTTCTCATTTGAATTGTAGATAAAACCGTGTACGACAATAAAGTGAGTGGAACTAATACACGCGTCTTATTCCTGGAAGCTACATCAGTTTTATTTCGATGGCTGTGCATCCACCTGAAAATAAAAGACATTGACATTGAACAGTGCATAAATCGACATGGCAAACAGTTTACAAGATATTGAAGTGGAGTTGAGGAGTCGCAATCAGTCACTGCTCGCTGAGGTCTTGAATAAAGCTAAAACCACTCGTAGTTGGGCAAAATCTGCAGTTACCAGACTGATCAATCAGATAACTCCACTGCTCCTAGACAAGGCGAACTTACCCTTGGTGGTTAAAGATAGAGATCATCTCGATGAGGTGTTACAGTCATTCCTGGTAGCACAAGACGAGTATCATCTGGCAATCCTGCAACAAGAACCAATAAATCATGATGTTATTCGTGATTCTCACAAGTACAGAGATGAAGTTGTCGATAGTGTGAAGATTCTTCAAGATCGTGTTGCACAATGGTGTGCTGATGTCCAACAAGAGCAAGTCCACCCCAAAGACTCAGTCAGCAGAGTATCTAGCAACACTTCACGGGGTTCAAGCTCAGTGCTCAGTCACCACTTTAAAGTTTCCCTAGAAAAGGCAGCACTAGAAGCTGAAGCTGCATCCCTGCAGGCAAAACAGGACCTGGAAGTCGAGGAAATGCAACTCAAACAACAAAGTCTCAGACTTGAACAGAAGCGCAGGGAAGTTGAGCTACGTGAAAAATTTGCTAAACTTGAAGCTCAAGAAAATGTGTGTGCACAAGCAGAATTAGAAACACCTTGTCGATCTGAGGTGAGATTTGCGCCTACTACTACAGATTTCATGCAGTCAACACCATTTGATGCAATGAAAAGATCGAGCAAAACGAGGAATTTCCAAGAAACGTCTTTAAGATCATCTGACCCACCAGCTGGCAGAACATCTGAAATTGGACATACAGTCACACAGTCAGTACAACAGCGTGATTACCAAGATGTTTTAGTTCAGATGCTTGATGATACGCGTCATCAACAACAGTCACTTGTTGATGCTCTGCAGCTACCAAAGGCTGAAATGATGACCTTCGACGGAGATCCTGTGAAATACTGGATGTTCATTCGCACATTCAATAATAACGTAGATAAAGAGTCCATCAGTGATGATGCCAAGCTCAGTCGACTCCTGCAGTACTGCACTGGCCCAGCTAGGAAAGTCATCGAATGTTGTGCCGTGATGGATCCATCTTCTGGTTATGCACGAGCGAAAACGCTGCTACAGGAGCGATTTGGCATCAAGACGATAATATCGAACTTCTATGTTGACGATTGTCTCAAGTCCGTCAGTAATCCCACGATCACCATCCAGCTTGTCTATGAGCTGTGTGAATTGTTGGCTAGAGCAGGGTTTCGGTTAACCAAATAGGTCAGTAACTCACGAGATCTCCTTCACACCATACCAGAATCAGAGCTCGCCAAAACAGTCAAATCACTGGATTTCGATAACGAGTTCCTGCCTACCGAGAGAGCCCTCGGCGTGTTATGGGACACTGAGTCTGACAAGTTTGGATTTGACGTAAATGTGAAGGATAAGCCACTGACCCGCAGAGGATTGTTGAGTACCATAAGTTCTGTATATGATCCGTTAGGATTTGCCAGCCCATACATACTGACAGCAAAGATCTTACTGCAGAAGCTTTGTCATGAAAATGTGGGGTGGGATGATCCCTTCCCAGAAGACTTGGCAGCCCAGTGGACAAGATGGTTGCAAGATCTACCATTACTGCGCCAGTTTGAGATTCCACGGTGCCTGAAACCCATAACTCTGGGCGATGTTGAATCAGTGCAGCTACATCATTTTGCAGATGCATCTGAAGTTGGTTATGGTGCAGTCTGCTATGCTAGAATCTCAAGCACTGATGGACGAGTTCACTGTTGTATTCTGTTTTCCAAGGCGAGAGTTGCACCGGTGAAACCATGCCTCACCATACCACGCCTGGAGCTGTCAGCAGCTGTTGTCGCTGTTCAAATGGACCGGATAGCACAGTGTGAACTGGACTTGTCACTGAAGAAGTCAGTTTTCTGGACCGACAGTACAATAGTACTTCACTATGTACAGAATGAGGACAAACGTTTCCAAACTTTCGTTGCAAATCGTGTAGCCAAGATCAGAGATCACTCCTCTTCTGATCAGTGGCGACATGTGGAATCTGCTGCTAATCCTGCTGATGATGTCTCCAGAGGGTTATCAGCCCAACATCTGATAAGCCAAAGGCAGTGGGTGCACGGACCAAGCTACCTCCTGAAAGGTGAAGCGGATTGGCCACAAAGTAGTATTGTCACCAATTTTGATGAAAATGATGTCGAAGTCAAGAAGGAATCCAGAGTCTACAGCGCGTGTCCCAGTAAGCCAACAGCTGTCACAGAGAATGTTGTTGATACCCTGGCAAAACTCATTCTACTTGAATTCGTCTCAAGAAAGCCGTAGCATGGCTACTGAGAGTAAGAGCATTGCTCTTGCACAAAACTTGCGACAAAGGACCACTAACAGTCGCTGAAGTGACGGCTGCAAAGAGGGAAATCGTTCGCCAAGTACAAATGTCAAGCTTTGAAGACAAATCAGTCATAAAAGCCCAGTTACGCAAGCTAGTGCCAATTGAATCAGAAGGCTTGCTCTGTGTCGGTGGACGTCTAGGTAGATCTTCCCTTGAAAATGGCAAACACCCATGGATTCTGCCAAACAGACACCCAGTCGTGGACATGATCATTCGACACTATCACAGTCAAACTGGTCACAATGGAACAGAGTATGTCCTAGGAGAAATTCGTCAGCATTTCTGGATCATCAAAGGCCGAGCAACAGTCAAGCACATCATCTCGAAATGTATACCATGCCGCAAGAGGAAAGCGCCACTGCAAACACAATTCATGGCAGACCTCCCTGTTCACCTGTCTTGTTACCAGGGCTATCCACATAGAAGTATGTCACTCACTTGAGACAAGCTCATTCATCAACAGTTTACATCGATTCATCAGTCGCAGGAGTAGACCTAGTGTTGTACACTCTGACAACGGAACCAACCTAGTAGGTGCCGAGAAGGAGCTACGCTTGGCCATCAGAAACTGGAATCAGCAGCAGATTCATGACTTCTTGCTACAGAAGAACATTCATTGGATTTTCAATCCGCCCACGGCATCGCACATGGGAGGAGCGTGGGAGAGATTGATTCGGTGTGTTCGTTCTGTGCTGTACAGTGTCTTACGTCAGCAGGTGGTAGATGATGAGGGTCTTTATATCACACTGATGTGTATCGCCGAATCTATTGTGAATGGTCGGCCCATCACCAAGCTTTCGTATGACCCAAGAGATGCAACACCACTGACACCAAATCACTTGTTGTTGCTGCGTGCGGGCCCTCAATCTCCACCAGACATCTTCACAAGTGAGGACATCTATCGCAGACGTTGGAGACAAGTCCAGTACCTCGCAGATCTGTTCTGGAGGCGTTGGACGAGGGAATATCTTCCCCTCTTGCAAGCCCGTCAGAGATGGTTCAGAGTGCAACATGATATCAAGGTTGGCGACCTTGTACTCATCAAGCAGGAGAACACCCCTCGACATCTGTGGCCACTTGGTCTCGTGATGGATACTTACCCTGGAGGTGACGGTCACGTGAGATCAGTCCAAATCAAATTCCAAGGAGCGCTATATGACAGGCCAGTTCACAAGCTCTGTCTCCTGGAGGGAACCGGATGAGGACTTAACATGTTTGTTGTGTGTCTCTGACAAAACGTAAACAGTAATCATTTCTCATGTTTGCAATTTTGTGTTTTTGTTTGTTTGTAATGCTACATTTTGTATTAATTCGCATTAGGGGCCGGTGTGTAACCCAAAATTGACAACGGCGCATTCATTATTTGTTTCATGCGGAACAGATCTCGGCAGTGAAATGTGATGTTTTGTTGATTCGATGGCACGGCAGATTTGTCACAGTTGTAGCTGTCAATTCGTCAAGTTTATATATTCTTTATGTCATTGAGACATCCCAGCGAAGTAAGTTTTGCTCTCTAGTAATGTGTTGATCTATTTCTGTAGCTTTCTGGTTATTTAGTGTAGTTGTGAGTTTATATTTTTTTCCCCCATCAAGTTTGTTTTTGTAGTGAAGTTTTGGAGTACGGATTCACAACATGTATAGCGATATTGTTTTCAACGGGGTTGCACATCACCGCCTCCCATTGGTTTCGCTTAAAATTCGTTTTGGCTAAATAATTTAGATATATATGTTCGGTATGCAGTGATAACTACAGGCATCACAACAGTATGTCAATTCTACTTAAATAACGTGATGCATTGTACCCATGATGTCATTAGATTAATTATTATTACTCTCCACGGCACCATTAAGTGAGTTTATGATATTTCTCATTTGAATTGTAGATAAAACCGTGTACGACAATAAAGTGAGTGGAACTATCACACGCGTCTTATTCCTGGAAGCTACATGTTCCATTATAAGCATAAGTGAATTTAACATGGTAAAGTCCCATTTGGGCCAATTTGAGGTTAAGAGAGGTTACCAGAGAAATGTTCAGTTTTAAACCATAACATTTTTTATTCAAATTGTCATATTGACCTTTCATGGTCATTGAAGGTGAAATTTAAGATTACCATTGACACTGCAACATGATTTCCCATTTGATACTGCCAATGTTTAAGGTCTATCTTGAAGTGTTTTACGAGTTTATTCCATACAGCTCCCATACGTGAGTTCGGAAATGTTTCAAGTTAGGTACATGTAAGTGGAATTGGGTCAGGGTCAAGTGGTATAAACATAGCCAATCCATGCTGTCCCACTACCATTGTCGAGTCACTGTCACCAACACATTACTCGATTTCGCTTGTACAATACTAAATACTTTGTTTACTTTGAGTTCACCGCGTCACTCACACTTGAACATGGCGTGTACGAACGTTTTGTTTATACCACTTGACCTGACCTAGAAACATTTCTGAACTGGCCGATCATGAAGGAAAAATGAGGTCAAAGGTCAAATTCAAGGTCATAACAATATTCACCATATATTAATTCATTCATGTTCACAATTGATTCCCAAACCGTTAAGTTGATAACAAACAAAATATTAGCCATTTTGTGCTCCGACCTTGAAAATAAAGTCAAAGGTCAAGTTCAAAGTCATGAGAATACTCAGCATATATAATTTTCTACATGTACACAACCTATTCCCAAACTGTAGAGTCGATAATTAACAAGATATTAGTCATGTTGTGCTCTGACCTTGAAAATGAGGTCAAAGGTCAATTTCAAGGTCACAACAATATGCAGCATATATTATTTCCTATAGGTTCACAATTGATTCCTGAGCTGTAAAGTCGATAATAAGCAAGATATTAGCCATTTTGTGCTCTGACCTTGAAAATGAGGTCAAAAGTCAAATATAATTCAAGATCACGATAATATTTAGCATATATCACTTCCTATATGTCCACAATTGATTCCTAAGCTGTAAAGTTGATAATAAGCGAGAAATTAGCCATTTCATGCTTTGACCTTGAAAATGGAGTTAAAGGTCAAATTCAAGGTCATCAAAATAATCGGACTATATCATTTCCTATATGTGCACAATTGATTCCTAAGCTGTAAAGTCGATAATAAGCGAGATATTAGCCATTTTGTGCTCTGACCTTGAAAATGAGGTCAAAGGTCAAATTCAAGGTCATGACAATAATCAGCTTATATCATTTCCTATGTGTCCACAATTGATTCCTAGTCTCTGATCTCAATATTGAGTGAGATATTAGGCATAATCTGTCCTATTATAAAGCATAGGAGAATTTAACATGAGAAAGTCCTATTTGTGACCCGTCAAGAAAATGAAAATTGCCACTTCACGCAGACCAGCGATTCAGGGGGAACAAAACTTATACACATCACAGAGGTATGTGGGAGCAATCTTTTGAAATGAAAATCTCAAAACTGTCTGAACAGTTTTTGAGAAAATGGCTGCCAAATTCAGAAATTGGCCGTTTTTCGGCGAAAATGGCCGCCATTTTGAAAAAATTAGCCCAAGGGTTAAGATAGGTTAACGGACAATTTTGGTTTCAAGCATTGTAGGTGACATATGATTTTGAGATTTACCAGTCAAGGTCATCTTTGTGAATCTCAATGTCACCATCAGGTATGCTGCATATGACTTCGTATGTTCATAATACAAACATATAAGTTTTATCAACAAGTATTTCGTGTGTAGAGGCCAATTTCAGATTTTGAGATTTGACCTTCAAGGTCTTTAAGGTCAAGTTCAAGGTCACCAAAAAATGTGCCATTTATACATGACTTTTTTACAGGCTTATACACAATCCTAACCTGTATGTGCAAAAGTTTATGCTTCAGAGGCCACTTTCAAGATTTCAAGTCAGACATTTAGCACTCAAGGTCATCCAAGGTCAAAATCAAGGTCATCATTAGTTGTTCCATATATGACTTCCTATATGTTCATAATGCAAACTGAAGCTCTATCTACATGCATTTGATCTGTAGAGGCAAATTTGGGCATTTTTTCACCCAAAAATGGCTGTTTTGACCTTTCAAGATCATCAAAGGTCAAATTCAAGGTCACTTCCCAACTCGCTATATATGACTTCCTATTTGAAAGTGCCAATATCTAAGCTCTATCTTCAAGCGTACTATGAGTACAGTCCTGGCAGCTCCCATTATGAAGGAAAAAAGTGCCGAAAATTTTATAAGTCCAAAATTTCTTTCAAAGGGTGAAAAAAATTTTTTTGTCTAGAAATGACCCAAAATTAATAGTAACGCGATTTGGGGCAAACAAAATTTTTTTCGCCGACCCGTCAAAAAATTAGCCAAGGGCTAAGATAGGTTACCGGACAATTTTGGCTTTAAGCATTGCAAGTGACATATGACTTTGAGATTTACTAATCAAGGTCATCTTTGTGAACTGCAATATCACCATTAGGTATGCTGCATATGACTTCATATATGTTCGTAATACAAACATATAAGCTCTATCAACAAGTATTTTGTCTGTAGAGGCCAATTTACACATGTCAGGTCAGGCAAGGTTGTGAGATTTGGATTTCAAGGTCATATATAAGGTCAAATTCAAGGTCTCCAAGAGATGTGCTATAAATACATGACTTCTTGTTAGCTTATACACAATCCTAACCTGTATGTGCAAGTGTTTAAGCCTTGGCTAATTTACATATTTCACATCAGACATTTAGCACTCAAAATCATCTGAGGTCAAGGTCATCATTAGTTGTTCCATATATGACTTCCTATATGCTCATAATGCAAACTTTTGAAGCTCTATCTACAAGCATTTCATCTGTAGAGGCAAATCTGTGCATTTTTTTCTACCCCAAAATGGCTGTTTTGACCTTTCAAGGTCATCAAAGGTCAAATTCAAGGTCACCACACAAGTCGCCATATATGACTTCCCATTTGAAAGTGCCAATTTCTAAGCTCTATCTTCAAGCGTTCTAGGAGTACAATCCGCGCAGCTCCCATTATGAAGGAAAAAAGTGCCGAAAATTTTCTAAGTCCTAAATTTTTTTCACAGGGTGAAAATTTTTTTTTGTCTAGAAATGGCCCTAAATGGATAGTAATGCGATTTGGGCCGAAAAATGTTTTTTTCGTCAACCCGTCGAAAATTCAAAATGGCAGCCATACGCAGACCGGCGATTCAAGGGCAACCAAACTTATACACATCACAGAGGTACATAACTAGAATCTTTTGAAACAAAAATCTCAAATCTGATCAGACAGTTTTCGAGAAAAGACAGACAAGGTGCTAATTTGGACATTTTTCGACCAAAAAATGGCTGTTTTGACCTTTCAAGGTCATCCAAGGTCAAATTCAAGGTCACCACCCAAGTCGCCATATATGACTTTCCATTTGAAAGTGCCAATTTCTAGGGCCTGCACGATTAATGGGTTAACCGCCGACGGCTAGCATTTTTTAATAACCGCGAATATTGTCGCGGTCGCGTGGATGCGTGCCACCTGCTAAAGGGATTATGTGTGTGCATCTTTCACAGATACACAGGCTCGCGGCTTTCTCTCATATTAATGTCGAAATTAACGAAGTTGAATAGGGGAAATACAAGTTTTCTTAAATGAAACATAAAGACACCTACACACACATAGACATATAGCAATCAAAACCATTCGGGGGACGTATTAAGAAGTGAACCCCAAACACTTCGCCTCAGGCTTAACTTCGAATGGTAAGGATTGTATATGCGAAAGAATGTGCAATGTCAGGAATAACGCAATCAGAACTGGAAAGAGAACATATATTCAGTAATATGCAAAATATGTACAGTTAATACAGTTTAGTTCATTGAGTTATACATATATGTTGAGGTTATATTTCAATAGTTTCCAAATCTTCAGCAAGAAGTAAAAGATTTTAAAAATTAGGCCAAGGGCCAAAGATAGGTTACCGGACAATGTTTAATATTTTAGGTATTATCCAGGTCACTGGTTGAATTCAAGGTCAAGAGAATATTCAGCATATATAACATTAAGCATATATCATGTCCACAGTTGATTGCTAAGCTGTAAGTTCAATAATCAGAGAGAGATTAGCAATTTTATGCTGTAGCCTTGAAAATGAAGGGGCAAAGGTCAAATTCAAGGTCATCAAAATATTCAGTGTATATCATTTTCTATATCATGTATATCATGTCCACAATTGATTCCCAAGCCATACAGTCAATAGAGGAGCAAGATATAAGCCAGTTTGTCCTTGGACCTTAGAAATGAGGTCAGAGGTCAAATTCAAGGTCACGAGAATATTCAGCATATATCATTTCCTATATGTCCACAATTGATTCCTAAGCTGTAAAATCGATAATAAGTGAGATATTAGCCATTTTGTCCTGTGACCTTGAAAATGAGGTCAAAGGTCAAATTCAAGGTCATGACAATAATCTGCATATATCATTTCCTATATGTTCATAATTGATTGCTAAGCTGTAAAGTTGATAACAAGCGAGATATTAGCCATTTTGTCCTGTGACCTTGAAAATGAGGTCGAAGGTCAAATTCAAGGTCATCAGAATATTCAATATATATTATTTCCTATATGTCCACAATTGATTCCTAAGCTGTAGAGTCGATAATAAGCGAGATATAAGCCATTTTGTGCTCTGACCTTGAAACTGAGGTCAGAGGTCAAATTCAAGGTCACGAGAATATTCAGAATATATCATTTCCTATATGTCCACAATTGATTCCTAAGCTGTAGAGTCGATAATAAGCGAGATAAAAGCCATTTTGTGCTCTGACCTTGAAAGTGAGGTCAGAGGTCAAATTCAAGGTCACGAGAATATTCAGCATATATCATTTCCTATAGGTCCACAATTGACTCCTAGTCTCTAATCTCAATATCAAGTGAGATATTAGGCATAATGTGTCCCATTATAAAGCATAGGAGAATTTAACATGGGAAAGTCCCATTTGAGCCGAGTTTGGGCCAAAATGGCCCACTTCGAGCGATTCAAGCGCAACGAAATTTATAGACATCATAGGAGTACATATGAGGAGTGTTATTTATCAAAAAGAAAAAAAGTTACTGAACAGATTTTGAGAAAATGGCCGCCAAAGTCCAAAATCAGGCATTTTTCGTCGAAAACGGCCGCCATTTTGAAAAAAATGCGAAAATAAAAAAACTAAAAAATACCTCCTTCTTGAATTATTTTTAAGTATTTTTGTGCAAAATTTCAGAAATATTCGCCTGTAAACAAAAAAGATAAAAATTAGCCCAAGGGCTAAGAAAGGTTACCGGACAATACATATTTTAGATATTAGTAGTTTGTCCCGTGACCTTGAAAACAAGTTCATTGGTCAATTCAAGGACACAATAATATTCGGCATATGTCATTTCTAGTATGTCCACAACTGATTTTTAAGCTGTAAAGTCAATAATAAGCGAGATATTAGCCATCATGTCCTGCGACCTTGAAAATGAGGTCAAAGGTTGATTCCAAGGTCATAGCAAATTTCAGCTTATATCATTTCCTATACGTTCATAATTGATTCCTAAGCTCTGAAGTCGATAACTTGCGAGCTAATAGCCACTTTGTCCTGTGACCTTGAAAATTAGGTCAAAGGTGAAGTTCAAGGTCATTACAATGTTCAGAATATATCATTTTCTATATGTCCACAATTGATTGCTAAGCTGTAAAGTCAATAAAAAGCGAGATATTAGCCAATTCGTTCTCTGACCTTGAAAAAGAGGTCAAAGGTCAAATTCAAGGTCATAGCAATATTCAGCATATATCATTTCCTATATGTTCATAATTGATTCCTAAGCTGTAAAATTGATAATAAGCGAGATATTAGCCATTTTGTCCTGCGACATTGAAAATGAGGTCAAAGGTCAAGTTCAAGGTCATGACAATGTTCAGAATATATCATTTTCTATATGTTCACAATTGATTGCTAAGCTGTAAAGTCAATAATACGTGAGATATTAGCCATTTTGTCCTGTGATCCTGAAAATGAGGTCAGAGGTCAAATTCAAGGTCATGATAATATTCAGCATATATCATTTCCTATATGTCCACAATTGATCCCTTAGCTGTAAAATCGATAATAAGTGCGATATTGGCCATTTTGTCCTGTGACCTTGAAAATGAGGTCAAAGGTCAAAATCAACATCATCAGAATATTTGGCATATATCGTTTCCTATATGTCGACAATTGATTACTAAGCTGTAAAGTCGATAATAAGCGAGATATTAGCCATTTTGTGCTCTGACCTTGAAACTGAGGTCGGAGGTCAAATTCGAGGTCACGAGAATATTCAGCATATATTATTTCTTATATGTCCACAATTGATCCCTAAGCTGTAAAATCGATAATAAGTGAGATATTAGCCATTTTGTCCTGTGACCTTGAAAATGAGATCAAAGGTTAAATTCTAGATCACCAAACTATTCAGCATACATCATTTCCTATATGTTCACTATGGACCCCTAAGCTGTAAATTTGATAATAAGCGAGATATAAGCCATTTTGTAATCTGACTTTGAAAATAAAATGACTGACCTTGAAATTTAAGTCAAAGGTCAAATTCAATATCATTAAAGTATTCAGAATATATCATTTCCTATATGTTCACAATTGATTCCTAAGCTGTAAAGTCGATAATAAGCGAGATATTAGCCATTTTGTCCTGTTGACCTTGAAAATGAGGTCAAAAGTCAAATTCAAGGTCACTAGAATATTCAGCATATATCATTTCCTATATGTTCACAATTGATTTCTAAGCTGTAAAGGCGCTAATAAGCAAGATATTGGCCATTTTGTCCTGTGACCTTGAAAATGAGGTCAAAGGTCAAATTCAAGGTCATGAGAATATTCAGCATATATCATTTCCTATATGTTCACAATTGATTCCTAAGCTGTAAAGTCGATAATAAGCGAGATATTAACAATTTTGTCCTGTGACCTTGGAAATGAGGCCAAAGGTCAAATTCAAGGTGATGAAAATATTCAGCATATATCATTTCCTATATGTTCACAATTGATTCCTAAGCTGTAAAGTCGATAATAAGCGAGATATTAGCCATTTTGTCATGTGACCTTGAAAATGAGGTCAAAGGTCAAATTCAAGGTCATGAGAATTTTCAGCATATATCATTTCCTATATGTTCACAATTGATTCCTAAGCTGTAAAGTCGCTAATAAGCAAGATATTGGCCGTTTTGTCCTGTGACCTTGAAAATGAGGTCAAAGGTCAAATTCAAGGTCACGAGAATTTTCAGCATATATCATTTCCTATATGTTCACAATCGATTCCTAAGCTGTAAAGTCGCTAATAAGCAAGATATTGGCCATTTTGTCCTGTGACCTTGAAAATTAGGTCAGAGGTCAACTTCAAGGTCACAAGAATATTCGGCATATATCATTTCCTATATGTCCACAATTGATTCCTAGTCTCTAATCTCAATATTAAGTGAGATATTAGGCTTAATGTGTCCCATTATAAAGCATAGGAGAATTTAACATGGGACAGTCCCATTTGGGCCGAGTTTGGGCCCAAAATGGCCAACTTCGAGCAATTCAAGCGCAACGAAATTTATACATGTCACAGGGGTACATATGAGGAGTGTTATGCATCAAAAAGAAAAAAAGTTACTGAACAGATTTTGAGAAAACGACCATCAAAGTCCAAAATTGGCCATTTTTAGACGAAAACGGCTGCTCTGACCTTGAAACCGAGGTCAGAGGTCAAATTCAAGGTCACGAGAAAATTCAGCATATATCATTTCCTATATGTCTACAATTGATTATTAGTCTCTAATTTCAATTTTAAGTGAGATATTAGTCTTAATGTGTCCCATTATAAAGCATAGGAGAATTTAACATGGGAAAGTCCCATTTGGGCCGAGTTCGGGCCCAAAATGGCCCACTTCGAGCGATTCAAGGGCAACGAAATTTATACATGTCACAGGGGTACATAGGAGGAGTGTCATGCATCAATAAGAAAAAAAGTTACTGAAAAGATTTTGAGAAAACAACCGTTAAAGTCCAAAATTGGCCATTTTTCGACGAAAACAACCGCCATTTTGAAAAAAACGCGAAAATCAAAAAACTAAAAAAAACCTTTCCTGGAAATATTTTTAGGTATTTTTGTGCAAAATTTCAGAAATATTCCATCGTAAACTTTAAAGATAAAAATGTGAACGGACGGACGACGGACGCCGGACGCCGGACGCAACGCCACGGCAATAGGTTATCGGACCAAAGGTCCGGTAACCTAAAAATGTGGACAACGACGACGGACGCCGACGGACGCCGACGGACGCAACGCCATGCCAATAGGTTATCAGACCATAGGTCCGGTAACCTAAAAAAGTTACTGAACAGATTTTGAGAAAAACCATCAAAGTCCCAATTGGCCATTTTTCGACGAAAACGGCCGCCATTTTGAAAAAAATGCGAAAATCAAAAAACTAAACGAGGGGCCATAGGCCCGGCAGTTGACGAATTAGAAAGGTTACCAGACTAAGGAAGGTTACCGGACAATATATGTTTTAGATATATGTTTTAGTGAGATATTAGCCATTTTGTGCTCTGACCTCAATTTTCAAATCATGAGAAAATTTAACATATATCATTTCCTATACATGTATGTCCAAAGCTGTAAAGTCGATAAAAAGTGATATATTAGCCACATTGTGCTCTGACCTTGAAAAGGAGGTCAAAGGTCAAATGTCAAGGTCACAGAAGATAGAACTCGAGTTAATCTACAATATGAACTTGGTTCGAAGTCTCTAGGGCGATTAGAACCGAAGTTATGGCCATTTATGTGTTTTCGACACTTTATGTGACCTTGACCTTGACCTTTGACCTAGGGTCCCCAAATTTCACCCATTTGCAAGTATATACATAAGCATTTTATACGTACAATTTGGTCATGATACGTCCAAAACTGTGGCTTGTAGAGCGGTAATATACGAAGAACAAACTAGATTTTGATGATAACAATAGAATGCAAAGCAGTTTTTCCGTTGCCATGGCAACATTTTTCAGGCGAATTTGACTAAAATCAATGGGTGCCTGGCTTTGAGCCTAAAAAGTGTTCCCATAAAGTTTGGTGATGATCCGACCTAAACTGTGATATGTTTCAGTTAGTTTGAAAATTTGACCTTGAAGTTTTGAATGTGTCCTCATTTTTGCGACCAAGTTCAAGGTCAATTATAAATTGACATGTACATATGGTTACCATGCCTCTTCTGAATGATATGGTTCAAATGATATGGCTTTGAGCCTAAAAAGTGTTCCCATAAAGTTTGGTGATGATCCGACCTAAACTGTGATATGTTTCAGTTAGTTTGAAAATTTGACCTTGAAGTTTTGAATGTGTCCTCATTTTTGCGACCAAGTTCAAGGTCAATTATAAATTGACATGTACATATGGTTACCATGCCTCTTCTGAATGATATGGTTCAAATTTTATGAGACTACAATGATTCAAGCAGATGTTATAACCGAAAAGGTGTTTTTCTAGGATTTCGATGACCTTGACCTTGACCTTTGACCTTTGCACTTAAATTCGTAGAGGTCATTGCTGTCAGTATGCATATCAAGTTTCAAGAGATTCCATATAGTATTGACGCTGTTAAGGCCTTTTGAAATTTCGGTAATTTGACGTTTATGACGTCATTGTGACGTGAGTGTACGTCGCAGCGCCGAAAATAAGGTATCACTGCAATCAGCGGCCCAAGACCTTTGCAACGATATACTACTCGATATGATTCGCTGACCTTCGTACCTGACCTTGACATTCACCTCATGGCAAACTCTCAAGGTCAAGCTCAAATGCCGAGGTCAAGGTCACAGAAGATAGAACTCGAGTTTATCTACAATATGAACTTGGTTTGAAGTCTCTAGCACGAATGGAATCGGAGTTATGGCCACTTATGTGTTTTCAACATTTTGCGTGACCTTGACCTTAACTTTGGACCTTGAGTCACAAAAATTGTGCATTGTCTGTGCATGAATATATATATTGTATCTGTAAAATTTCATCAGAATCAAACAAAATTTGTGGACACTATGACCGTTTGAAATTTTGAAAAATTAACGTTTATGACGTCACTGTGACGTCAATAAACGTCACAGCTCAAAACTGATGAAAAGGTATGTACCAGGGAATCAAGACCTTTCATTTGATATACTACTTGATAGGTTTCAGTTAGTTTTAAAATTTGACCTTGAAGTTCTCCTCATATGACCTTATTTTCCTGACCAAGTTCAAGGTCAATCATGAAATTGACATATAGGTTCGATTGCTATACCCCTTCTGAACGATATGGTTCAAATTTCATGAACCTACGACAATTCAAACGGATGTTATTACCGGAAACGTGTTTTTCTGGGATTTCGATGACCTTGACCTTGACCTTTGACCTTTGCACTTAAATTCGTAGAGGTCATTGCTGTCAGTATGCATATCAAGTTTCAAGAGATTACATATAGTATTGACGATGTGATGGCCTTTTGAAATTTCGGGAATTTGACGTTTATGACGTCATTGTGACGTCAGTGTACGTCGCAGCGCCAAAAATAGGGTATCACTGCGATCAGGGGGTCAAGACCTTTCCAACGATATACTACTCAATATGCTGCGCTGACCTTCGTACTTGACCTTGACTTCGACCTGGGGCGAACTTCTCAAGGTCAAAGTCAAATGTCAAGGTCAAAGTCACAGACGATAGAACTCGAGTGTATCTACAATATGCACTTAGTCAGAAGTCTCTAGAACGATTAGAACCGGAGTTATGACCACTTATGTGTTTTCAACATTTTGTGTGACCTTGACCTTGACCTTTGACCTAGGGTCACCAAAATTCACCGGTTTCCAGGTATATACCTAGGCATTGTATCCGTACGATTTGGTGATGATCCGGCCAAAACTGTGGCCTGTAACGTGCAAACAGACAAACAAACAGACAAACAAACAAACGAGGGGCCATAGGCCCGGCAGTTGACGAATTAGGAAGGTTACCGGACAATATATGTTTTAGATATATGTTTTAGTGAGATATTAGCCATTTTGTGCTCTGACCTGAATTTTCAAATCATGAGAAGATTTAACATATACCATTTCCTATACATGTATGTCCAAAGCTGTAAAGTCGATAAAAAGCGATATATTAGCCACATTGTGCTCTGACCTTGAAAATGAGGTCAAAGGTCAAATGTCAAGGTCGAGGTCACAGAAGATAGAACTCGAGTTAATCTACAATATGAACTTGGTTTGAAGTCTCTAGGGCGATTAGAACCGAAGTTATGGGCATTTATGTGTTTTTGACATTTTATTTGACCTTGACCTTGACCTTTGACCTAGTGTCCCCAAATTTCACCCATTTCCAAGTATACACAAAAGCATTTCATACGTACAATTTGGTCATGATACGTCCAAAACTGTGGCTTGTAGAGCGGTAATATACGAAGAACAAACTAGATTTTGATGATAACAATAGAATGCAAAGCAGTTTTTCCGTTGCCATGGCAACATTTTACAGGCGAATCTGACTAAAATCAATGGGTGCCTGGCTTTGAGCCTAAAGAATGTTCCCATAAAGTTTGGTGATGATCCGACCTAAACTGTGATATGTTTCAGTTAGTTTGAAAATTTGACCTTAAAGTTTTGAATGTGTCCTCATTTTTGCGACCAAGTTCAGAGTCAATTATGAAATTGACATGTACGTATGATTACCATGCCTCTTCTGAATGATATGGTACGAATTTTATGAGACTACAAGGATTCAAGCAGATGTTATAAGCGAAAAGGTGATTTTCTGGGATTTCGATGACCTTGACCTTGACCTTTGACCTCTGTATTTCAATTCGTAGAGGTCAATGCTATTAATACGCATGTCAAGTTTCAAGATATTCCATACAGTATTGACGCTGTTATGGCCTTTTGAAATTTCGGTAACTTGACGTTTATGACGTCATTGTGACGTGAGTGTACGTCGCAGCGCCGAAAATAAGGTATCACTGCAATCAGGGGGACAAGACCTTTCAAACGATATACTACTCGATATGATTCGCTGACCTTCGTACTTGACCTTGACATTCACCTCATGGCGAACTTCTCAAGGTCAAAGTCAAATGCCAAGGTCAAGGTCACAGAAGATAGAACTCGAGTTTATCTACAATATGAACTTGATTTGAAGTCGCTAGCACAAATAGAACCGGAGTTATGGCCACTTATGTGTTTTTAACATTTTGCGTGACCTTGACCTCGACTTTGGAACTTGAGTCACAAAAATTGTACATTTCCTGTGCATGAATATATATATTATATCTGTAAAATTTCATCAGAATCAAACAACATTTGTGGACACTATGACCGTTTGAAATTTTGAAAAATTAACGTTTATGACGTCACTGTGACGTCAATAAACGTCACATCTCAAAACTGATGAAAAAGTATGTACCAGGGAATCAAGACCTTTCATTTGATATACTACTTGATAGGTTTCAGTTAGTTTTAAAATTTGACCTTGAAGTTCTCCTAATATGACCTTGTTTTCCTGACCAAGTTCAAGGTCAATCATGAAATTGACATATAAGTCCGATTGCTATACCTCTTCTAAATGATATGGTTCAAATTTGATGAACCTACGACAATTCAAACGGATGTTATTACCGGAAACGTGTTTTTTTGGGATTTTGATGACCTTGACCTTGACCTTTGACCTTTGCACTTAAATTCGTAGAGGTCATTGCTGTCAGTATGCATATCAAGTTTCAAGAGATTCCATACAGTATTGACGATGTTATGGCCTTTTGAAATTTCGGGAATTTGACGTTTATGACGTCATTGTGACGTCAGTGTACGTCGCAGCGCCGAAAATAGGGTATCACTGCGATCAGGGGGTCAAGACCTTTCCACTGATATACTACTCAATATGCTGCGCTGACCTTCGTACTTGACCTTGACTTCGACCTGGGGCGAACTTTTCAAGGTCAAGGTCAAATGTCAAGGTCAAGGTCACAGACGATAGAACTCGGGTGTATCTACAATATGCACTTGGTTAGAAGTCTCTAGAATGATTAGAACCGGAGTTATGACCACTTATGTGTTTTCAACGTTTTGTGTGACCTTGACCTTGACCTTTGACCTAGGGTCACCAAAATTCAACGGTTTCCAGGTATGTAACTAGCCATTGTATCCATACGATTTGGTGATGATCCGGCCAAAACTGTGGCCTGTAACGTGCAAACAGACAGACAGACAGACAGACACACAAACAAACCGAACTGACCAACATAGTTGACGAATTTTTAATTCGTCAACTAACAAACAGATGAAATCGCTCGCTGCTGCTGACTTGACGGCTGAAAGCCTTCGCTGGTACAGCGAGTACTTGCCAGAATAGAAGAAAGAAAACTTTGACCTTGAGGGGTAATGTCAAGGTCAAATGACACGACCAAGGTCCTTCAAAAGAGGGCTTTCAATATGCTACAATATTTTCTAGTTGGAACTCTCTGGGTCGATTAGTTCCGAAATTATTGAGATTCATGTGATTTTGACTGATCACTTTTCCGTGAACTTGACCTTTGACCTACGACGACTGAAGCAAAAGTTTTACCAAATATGTTTTTTCTTCTGGGATTTCGATGACCTTGACCTCTGTGGTTCTTGTCGTACAGGCCAATGCTGTCAATATGCATATCAAGTTACAGAGGATTCCCTCCAGTATTGACATTGTTATGGCCTTTTGAAATTTCGGAAATTTGACGTTGATGACGTCATTGTGACGTCACTGAACGTCATATGCCAAAATTAAGACATCACTGGACTCAGGAGATCAAGACCTTAACGGTATACTACTGGGTATGGTTCGCTGAACTGCGCACTTGACCTTGACATTCACCTCATGGCGAACTTCTCAAGGTCAATGTCAAAAGTCAAGGTCAAGGTCACAGGCGATAGAACTCGAGTTCATCTACAATAATATGCACCTAATTTGAAGTCTCTAGGACGATTACAGCCGGAGTCGACGTTTTGTGTGACCTTGACCTTGACCTTCGACCTATATTCACCAAAATATGATAGAATCTACTCAATATCCTACAGAACATGTTCACCAAGTTTGAAAAAAATCGAATGAGAATTGTGGATGCTAGAGTGCGAAAATACATACAAACAAACAAACAAATGAAATTTTTACCGATTTGTTGCCAAAAAAACGTCAATTACGTCAAAACGGATATATCGATTGAGCTAAAAATTGATAGAAACCATCACAGGACGAGTCCACATCGTTTGTATATGCTAGATCTGCAGTGAATGTGATAACTTTGCACATCTGACACTCAAAAGGCCTAAATGTTGGTCTGAAATCACTTTTGACGTCATTATGACGTCAATTAACGTCCGATTCCAAAAACGACAACATATTTGGAAAGTACTCTCGAAGACGTTCCAAACGAGCTACTACTCGATATTTTTGCAAAGGTCAAGGTCAAGGTCATTTTTGAGGTCAATTTCGACCTTAGGCGCTTGCAAAGGCTATCGGTCATACGCCTTAGGTGTAAATGCAAAAGTTGTTAGGCTAAGTGAGTGCAATACTGCGGATTTACTTTCGTATCTCTATCTTGCTTACTTCCTGAGATATAGTGACCTACATGGTTTTCACTTGCGGGTCAATATTGACCTTGACTTTCGACCTACGACCTTGAAATTTCGTGGATCAAAAGAAGTCATCCTTGCTTATTAACAGGTTTATCATTGGATTTTTACGCACATTATTGACGCTTTTATCAGCATGGACAGCTTGAAAAATACAATTTGGCTTATAATGGGACCGATTTCGTTGCCATAGAAACGTCAATTACGTCATAACGAATTGGCCGATTGAGCTAAAAATTGACATTGAGCATAAGGGACCGGTCCCACATCGTTTCCAAGCATCAGATCGAAAATCGGAGGAGGTGACCTCCAAGGTCAAATATTCGACCTCAGGCGAACTTCTCAAGTTCAAGGTCAAATGTCAAGGTCACAGAAGATAGAACTCGAGTATATCTACAATATGAACTTGATTTGAAGTCTCTAGGACCATTAGAACCGAAGTTATGACCACTTATGTGTTTTCGACGTTTTGCATGACCTTGACCTTGACCTTTGACCTAGATACACCAAAATAGGACGTTTTCTGCGCGGTATTCTAGAGAATATGTGCACCAAATTTGGAGAAAATCGGGTGAGAAATGTGGACGCTAGGCTGTAAACAAACAAACACACAAACAAACAAACACATCCACAAACCGACCAACATACTTGCCAAAATCGAAGATTCTGGCAAGTAACAAACCGAACTGACCAACATAGTTGACGAATTTTTAATTCGTCAACTAAAAATACCTCCTTCTTGAATTATTTTTAAGTATTTTTGTGCAAAATTTCAGAAATATTCGCCTGTAAACAAAAAAGATAAAAATGTGGACGACGACGACGACGGACGACGGACGCAACGCCATGCCAATAGGTTATCGGACCAAAGGTCAAATTCAAGGTCATCAGAATATTAGGCGTTTATCATTTCCTATATGCCCACAACTGATTCCTAAGCTATAAAGTCGACCATAAGTGAGATATTAGCCATTTTGTGTTCTTGACCTTGAAAATGAGGTCAGAGGTCAAATTCAAAGTCACAAGAATATTCAGCATATATCATTTCCTACATGTCCACAAATGATCCCTAAGCTGTAAAATCGATAATAAGTGAGATAATAATCATTTTGTCCTGTGACCTTGAAAATGAGGTCAAAGGTCAAATTCAAGGTCATGACAATAATCTGCATATATCATTTCCTATATGTTCATAATTGATTCCTAAGCTGTAAAGTCGATAAGAAGCGAGATATTAGCCATTTTGCCCTGTGACTCTGAAAATGAGGTCAAAGGTCAAATTCAAGGTCATGACAATAATCTGCATATATCATTTCCTCTATGTTCATAATTGATTCCTAAGCTGTAAAGTTGATAATAAGTGAGATATTAGCCATTTTGCCCTGTGACCTTGAAAATGAGGTCAAAGGTCAAATTCAAGGTCATGACAATAATCTGCATATATCATTTCCTATACGTCCACAATTGATTCCTAAGCTGTAAAGTCGATAATAAGCGAGATATTAGCCATTTTGTTCTCTGACCTTGAAACTGAGGTCAGAGGTCAAATTCAAGGTCACGAGAATATTCAGCATATATCATTTCCTATATGTCCAGAATTGATTCCTAGTCTCTAATCTCAATATTAAGTAAGATATTAGGCTTTAATGTGTCCCATTGTAAAGCATAGGAGAATTTAACATGGGAAAGTCCCATTTGGGTCGAGTTTGGGCCCAAAATGGCCCACTTCGAGCGATTCAAGCGCAACGAAATTTATACATATCACAGGGGTACATATGAGGAGTGTTATGCATCAATAAGAAACAAAGTTACTGAACAGATTTTGAGAAAACGACCGTCAAAATCCAAAATTGGCCATTTTTCGACAAAAACGGCCGCTCTGACCTTGAAACCGAGGTCAGAGGTCAAATTCAAGGTCACGAGAATATTCAGCATATACCATTTCCTATATGTCCACAATTGATTCCTAGTCTCTAATCTCAATATTGAACGAGACAGTCAGAGATTGCAGACCCTCGCCCTTCAGTTTTAGTCACTAAAATTAGGCAATAATTGAGAGTTTTGATCTTAAGACCACCGCTTGTACGCCATACGATTGGGAATTGGCCAAAGAAAAATACAACAAGGGCCACTGGCCTCAAAGGAAGAGCTTCGAAAATGTTTGCACAGAACTATTTAAAAACCCTTGAATATTGTATTTGATTTGGTACATATATGTTGTGGCCATATTGTAACTCTACTGGGCAGAATACCTTATTGGGTCTATACCTTGTTGGGCCAATAAATTTGTCATGTAACTATTTTCTTGTCATGTAACTATTTTTATTGTGGTCAATAATAGACTTAACTAGTAAAACTAATGATAACCTATTCGATTAGTCATGACTGGATAGAACTTTTTAGGGCCCGAGTGAGTCGGAAATTTCCGAACCGGGTACCTGTGTCGTCTGACCCGACCCGTCCAAATATATAGCAAAATTTGAATGATACTCACTGAAGCAATTTGTAACACGTAAACGCCAGACATTGATCTTTGACACATATTATTTGTTTCGTCAGTAATTACCAGTATTTTCAAGTTTGAGAAAGATCACAATGTCATGACCTCATAAAACTATCGTTTTTTTTCCTGATGATTTCCTTGTCATTCTTGTGATTTTACTAGTGTTTATCACAAATATTCAAAACTATATCTTTATTTGTTCTCAAATACGAGTAACAAAATTCCGATCCAGGTAATTTTTGTATGACCCGCCCCGAATTTGGGTACCTGTCGACTCGTCTGGGCCCCAGAACCTTTACATTGTTGAACCCAATAATAAATGTTTCTTGTAATAATTATTTTTATTGTGGCCAATAAGACTTAATCAATAAAACTAATGTTACTTATTCCGTTACAGCCATGAAATCTCTACAAGTCAGAAGCTTTACCTTGTTGAACACGTTTAAAAATCACCCGACTATTTTTGGGACCAATGTGTAAAATTTTCAAGGTTCTGATTATGTTTTTCTGATTTAGGAGGCACAATGTTTTTTGAGCTTTAGTCTTAGATTTAAATTTCTTTATGGATTTTTTTTCAGTGTTTTGATTTGTACTGCAGAGACATTTCAGTAACTTGTCTGCATTTCCAATAATTCATGACATGTATGAAAGCTTTTTTCATCAATGCGATCATGTTTCTCCTTGCCCAAATGTTGGTTTGAAGATCAGCGTACATGTTGTGTCAGTGTGCAGTGTGTAGTGTCAGCTGCCAAATACTGAAGTAGCCCAGGCACACCCCCCACCCCGAATCGCCGCTCGTGTGACTGCTATCAAAATCAGCACTGACAATTCTCGTCGGCAATATGAAACTATCATAAACATGATAAAAGTGCTAGATCTAGTATCCATTTGTTTCTGCTTATTTTAGGAGGAAACTAAGTTTTTTCCCGTGTAAAAGCTCCGCAAATCTGCCAAGTTTTGTTTGTTTGTTTCCGACTGTTCCTTTTAGTCAAATCTCGTTGAAATCTCGCTTCACTTCAATGGCATTTTTAATTAAATTCCCCCATAAACAAGCTTTCGGTGGTGATATTTTTATGAAGTATTACCAGTGAAGTAGGAAAGAGTCACAGAAAAGACCATTTATTTGGGTCGTAACAAGTATTTCCACAAATACCGCACTCAGTTGGGAGTTCTATGGTTGGACGATCTCTTGGCGGCTGGCATTTTGACCTTGACCCTGCAGCAATTTTTTGGGGCAGTACGCTAATTGGCGGGACTCGCTCACGTGATCATTTGCATATCATTATATCCACGTGTATTTCATAAACATGTGGGTGTGTCCGCCAAGACAGCTTCCCGATTGGACAATTCAGTGACTCTCTGGCTGGCGGGCCGATTGCCGTGACTGCTTATCGGGGCCACACGAGAATTGAATTTGCCCACTGGAATATGGAATACCACCACTAACACATAATTATTATGTTGCCGTATCAACTTGTCTTTCATTGTTGCAATACCATACTGTATCTATATATTGTGCGGAATGTATATCCAAAACTTTGAGTGCATATGATTGCAAGAAAGCACTGTTCCAGTGGAGATCAAAACGGGAGTGGTGATGGGTATGAAACGGTGACATACAAAAAAAAAACCGATCGGAACACACGTCTCCTGGGATTATTATCGCTAATAACTTATTACATTAACCATGATTAGGTACACGGGCGTCATTTTCCTCCCAACGGGCCCCGGGCCCTCCCAATTAGCCACAGTTGAATAGCCTGTTGTGGTTCCAAGTGGCACTTTCAAGAATGTAAACAAAAGAAAAAATTCAAAAATCCAAAAAAAAACAACATCATAGAGGAAGAGCCCTGCTCTTCCTAAAAATAGATTGAACATTTAATATTGATTAGAACCAGAGTTATAGCCAATAATGTGATTTTGTTTTTTCCGTTGCCATGGCAACCGTTTTCACCCGATTTTGGCAAAATTTGAAAGGGACTGAGCCACTACCATAGCATTCCAGCCCTATAAATTTCAAATCGATCGGACCGTATGCCATTGAGTTATGAGCACAGACATTTGCACTGAAACGTCGCTGGCCAAAAATAACGGAAATCGTGACTCCCAATTTTTCGACATCGGGCGATAATGGAGAGTTTTCGTCGTACGGCCATCGGTCATACACCAAACGATCGGGAAATTGGCCGAAGAAAAATACAAAAATAGTTCAAAAAATTAATATCAAGTAGAACCGGAGTTAGAGCCAATTATGTGATTTTCTTTGTTTCCGTTGCCATGGCAACCGTTTTTATCCGATTTTGACAAAATTTTAAAGGGACTGAGCCACCATTATAGCACTCTATTCCTATAAATTTCAAATCGATCGGACCGTTTGCCTTCGAGTTATGAGCGCAGACATTTGCACTGAAACGTCGCTGGCCAAAAATAACCGAAATCGTGACCCCCAATTTTTCGACATCGGGCGATAATGGAGAGTTTTCGTCGTACGACCATCGGTTATACACCAAACGATCGGGAATTGGCCGGAGAAAAATACAAAAATAGTTGGAAAAATTAATATCAAATAGAACCGGAGTTAGAGCCAATTATGTGAATTTCTTTTTTTCCGTTGCCATGGCAACCGTTTTCATCCGATTTTGGCAAAATTTTAAAGGGACTGAGCCACCACCATAGCACTCTTGCCCTATAAATTTCAAATCGATCGGACCGTTTGCCTTTGAGTTATGAGCGCAGACATTTGGACTGAAACGTCGCTGGCCAAAAATAACCGAAATCGTGACCCCCAATTTTTCGACATCGGGCGATAATGGAGAGTTTTCGTCGTACGAGGATCGGTCGTACACCAAACGATCGGGAATTGGCCAAAGAACAATACAAAAATAGTTGGAAAAATTAATATCAGGTAGAACCGGAGTTAGGGCCAATTATGTGATTTTCTTTTTTTCCGTTGCCATGGCAACCGTTTTCGTCCGATTTTGGCAAAAATTTGAAGGGACTGAGCCAGCACCATAGCACTTTTGCTGTATAAATTTCAAATCGATCGGGCCGTTTGCCTTTGAGTTATGAGCGCAGACATTTGCACTGAAACGTCGCTGGCCCAAAAAAAATCGAAACCGTGACCCCCAATTTTTCGACATCGGGCGATAATGGAGAGTTTTGGTCGTACGACCACGGGCCATATATCAGATGATCAGGAATTGGCCATAGAAAAGTACAAAATTAGTTAGAAAAATTTATCTTGAATAGAACCGGAGTTATGGTCAATTATTGATTTTTACATTTTACGTTGCCATGGCAACAGTTTTTGTCCGATTTTGACCAGATTCGAGGAGGACCGAGCCACTGAGATACCGCTTCATCCCTATAAGTTTCATGTTGATCGACCATTCTCCTTTGAGATATGCGCGCGGACAGACAAACATACAAACAAACAAACATATGAACCGACATAGTCGACTAACTTGCCGGAATAGCTGGCAATGACCTTGAACTTTTACCAAAGACTTTGAATTTTTTGCAAAGTTGATGCATCTGGTTATTTTAAATATGAGTAATGGCATTTTTCTAGATTTTGTATAGTTGATGGAAAACATTGAAAAAAGTATTATATTTCTTTCCTAGCATAAGCAGTTTGTGGTCATGAAAGACTGATAGGATTCGGATCTTTTGTGACGTCATCAATAGAGCTATTTTTTTCAAAATCATTCTGTCAAGAGCCATTATCCTACAGAATATCTACATCAAATTTGAAAAGAATCAAGCAACAAATGTGGACGCTATGAGTATGAAAAGACAAACAAATGAAATTTTCTCCAATTTTCCGTCATAAAAAGGTCAATTAGGCCATTACCACTGCAATTATTGAACTGATATTTGTCAAATAGCTTCAGTAGGTATCCCCAATACTTACCAGAGCACCGGATCAACAATAATCATAAATGGTTTATGCATCTCATGTAAACAATCAATTGAAGTATGATAAAATCACGTTTCACGTCATTATGACGTCATATGACGTCAGATTCCAAAAATAAGAACATATATCGAAACTACTCCCGAAGACCTTTCAAACGAGTTACTACTCGATATTTTCGCGAAAGCTCAAGGTCAAGGTCATTTTTTGGGTCAACTTCGACCTCAGGCGCTTGCAAAGGCTATCGGCCATACGCCTTAGGTGTAAATACAAAAGTTGATAGGCTAAGTGAGTGCAATACTGTGGATTTACTTTCGTGTCTCTATCTTGCTTACTTCCTGAGATATAGTGACCTACATGGTTTTCACTTGCGGGTCAATATTGACCTTGACTTCCGACCTTTGACCTTGAAATTTCGCGGAACAAAAGAACTCGTCCTTGGCTATAAACAGGTGTATCATTAGATTTTTACGCACATTATTGACGCTTTTATCAGCATGGACAGCTTGAAACATGCAATTTCGCTTATAATGGGACCGATTTCGTTGCCATAGAAACGTCAATTACGTCATAACGGATTGACCGATCGCGCTAAAAATTGACATTGACCATAAGGGACCGGTCCGACATCGTTTCCAAGCATTAGATCGAAAATCGGAGGAGGTGACCTCCAAGGTCAAATATTCGACCTCAGGCGAACTTCTCAAGGTCAAGGTCAAATGTCAAGGTCAAGGTCACAAAAGATAGAACTCGAGTATATCTACCATATGCACTTGAATTGAAGTTTCTACGACGATTAGAACCGGAATTATGGCCACTTACGTGTTTTCGACGTTTTGTGTGACCTTGACCTTGACCTTTGACCTATATACACCAAAATAGGACGTTTTCTGCCCAGTATCCTAGAGAATATGTGCACCAAATTTGGAAGAAATCGAGTGATAAATGTGGACGCTAGGCTGTAAACAAACAAACAAACAAACACACAAACAAATCCACGAACGAACCAACATACTTGCCGAAATCGTAGATTCCGGCAAGTAACAAACGGACAGACCCAATTGCAATACCCTCTGCCCCTATCGGGGCGAGGGTAACGAGATATAAGGCTTAATGTGTCCCATTATAAAGCATAGGAGAATTTAACATGGGAAAGTCCCATTTGGGCCGCGTTTGGGCCAAAATGGCCCACTTCGAGCGATTCAATCGAAAAGAAATTTATAGACATCATAGGAGTACATATGAAGAGTGTTATGTATCAAAAAAAAAAAAAGTTACTGAACAGATTTTGAGAAAATGGCCGCCAAAGTCCAAAATTGGCCGATTTTCGACGAAAACGGCCGCCATTTTGAAAAAAATGCGAAAATCAAAAAACTAAAAAATACCTCCTTCTTGAATTATTTTTGTGCATTTTTGTGCAAAATTTCAGAAAGATTGGTCCGCAAACAAAAAAGATAAAAATGTGGACGACGCCGACGCCGACGCCGGACGCAACGCCATGCCAATAGGTTAGCGGACCAAAGGTCCGGTAACCTAAAAATTAGGCCAAGGGCCAAAGATAGGTTACCGGACAATGTTTGATATTTTAGATGTTAGCCAGGTCACTGGTTAAATTCAAGGTCAAGAGAATATTCAGTATATATAATATTGAGCATATATCATGTCCACAGTTGATTGCTATGCTGTAAATTCAGTAATCAGAGAGATATTAGCAATTTTGTGCTGTGGCCTTGAAAATGAAGGCAAAGGTCAAATTGAAGGTCATCAAAATATTCAGTGTATATCATTTTCTATATGTCCACAATTGATTCTGAAGCCATACAGTCAATAGAGGAGCAAGATATGAGCCAGTTTGTCCTTGGACTTTGAAAATGAGGTCATTTCCTATATGTCCACAATTGATTCCAAGCTGTAAAATCGATAATAAGTGACATATTAACCATTTTGTCCTGTGACCTTGAAAATGAGGTCAAAGGTCAAATTCGAGGTCATGACAATAATTTGCATATATCATTTCCTACATGTTCATAACTGATTCCTAAGCTGTAAAGTCGATAACAAGCGAGATATTAGCCATTTTGTCCTATGACCTTGAAAATGGGGTCAAAGGTAAAATTGAAGGTCATCAGAATATTCAGCATATATCATTTCCTATATGTCCACAATTGATTCCTAAGCTGTAGAGGCGATAATAAGTGAGATATAAGCCATTTTGTCCTGTGACCTTGAAAATGGGGTCAAAGGTCAAATTCAAGGTCATCAGAATATTCAGCATATATCATTTCCTATATGTCCACAATTGATTCCTAAGCTGTAAAGTCGACAATAAGCGAGATATTAGCCATTTTGTTCTTTGACCTTGAAACTGAGGTCAGAGGTCAAATTCAAGGTCCCGAGAATATTCAGCATATATCATTTCCTATATGTCCACAATTGATTCCTAGTCTCTAATCTCAATATTAAGTGAGATATAAGGCATAATGTGTCCCATTATAAAGCATAGGAAAATTTAACATGGGAAAGTCCCATTTGGGCCAAGTTTGGCCCAAAATGGCCCACTTCGAGCGATTCAAGCGCAACGAAACTTATACACATCACAGGAGTACATATGAGGAGTGTTGTGTATCAAAAAGAAAAGAAGTTACTGAACAGTTTTTGAGAAAATGGCCGCCAAAGTCCAAAATCAGGCATTTTTCATCGAAAACGGCCGCCATTTTGAAAAAAATGCGAAAATCGAAAAACTAAAAAAAAGCTTCCTTTCAAATATTTTTAAGTATTTTTGTGCAAAATTTCAGAAAGATTCGATCATATACTTTAAAGATAAAAATGTGAACGGACGACGGAAGGATGACGGACGCAACGCCACGGCAATAGGTTATCGGACCAAAGGTCCGGTAACCTAAATATTAGCCCAAGGGCTAAGAAAGGTTACCGGACAATATACATTTTAGATATTAGCCTTTTGTCCAGTGACCTTGAAAATAATTTTTCAACAAATATATCACTCCTGGTATGTCCACAATAAATTCCTAAGCTGTAAAGCCGATAATAAGTGAGATATTAGCCATTCTGTGATCGGTGATGTGACCTAGAAAATGAGGTCAAAGTTCAAGTTCATGAAAAGATTCAGTATATATCATTCCTCTATATTCGCAATTGATTCCTAAGCTGTAAACATGATAATAAGCGACATATTAGCCATTTTGTTCTCTGACCTTGAAAATTGGATCAAAGGTCAAATTCTAGATCACCAAAATATTCAGCATACATCATTTCCTATATGTTATAGGAAAGAGATATAAACCATTTTGTATTCTGACCTTGAAAATTAAATGACTGGCCTTGAAATTTAGGTCAAAGGTCAAATTCAAGGTCATGAGAATATTCAGAATATATCATTTCCTATATATGTTCACAATTGATTCCTAAGCTGTAAAGTTGATAATAAGCAAGATATTAGCCATTTTGTCCTGTTGACCTTGAAAATGAGGTCAAAAGTCAAATTCAAGGTCACTAGAATATTCAGCATATATCATTTCCTATATGTTCACAATTGATTCATAAGGCGTAAAGTCACTAATAAGCAAGATAATGGCCATTTTGTCATGTGACCTTGAAAATGAGGTCAAAGGTCAAATTCAAGGTCACAAAAATATTCAGCATATATCATTTCCTATATGTTAACAATTGATTCCTAAGCTGTAAAGTCGATAATAAGCGAGATATTAGCAATTTTGTCCTGTGACCTTGGAAATGAGGTCAAGGTCAAATTCGAGGTCACGAGAAAATTCAGCATATATCATTTCCTATATGTTCACAATGTATTCCTAAGCTGTAAAGTCGATAATAAGCGAGATATTAGCCATTTTGTCATGTGACCTTGAAAATGACGTCAAAGGTCAAATTCAAGGTCATGAGAATATTCAGCATATATCATTTCCTATATGTTCACAATTGAATCCTGAGCTGTAAAGTCGATAATAAACGAGATATTAGCCATTTTGTCCTGTGACCTTGAAAATGAGTTCAAAGGTCAAATTCAAGGTCACGACAATATTCAGCATATATCATTTCCTATATGTCCACAATTGATTCCTAGTCTCTAATCTCAATATTAAGTGAGATATTAGGGTTAATGTGTCCCATTATAAAGCATAGAAGAATTTAACATGGGAAAGTCCCATTTGGGCCGAGTTTGGGCCTAAAATGGCCCACTTCGAGCGATTCAAGGGCAACGAAATTTATACATGTCACAGAGGTACATAGGAGGAGTGTTATGCATGAATAAGACAAAAAGTTACTGAACAGATTTTGAGAAAACGACAGCCAAAGTCCAAAATTGGCCATTTTTACGACGAAAACGGCCGCCATCTTGAAATAATTGCGAAAATCATAAAACTAAAAAATACCTCCTTCTCGAAATATTTTTACGCATTTTTGTGCAAAATTTCAGAAAGATTCGATCTTAAACTTTAAAGATAAAATTAGCCCAATGGGCTAGAAAGGTTACCGGAGAAATATACAGAGTTAAGCCGAGAAAGTTGAAGGTCAAATTCAAGGTGACCACTGAAATCGCCATATCTCCAACCTTGAAAATGGGATCAAAGGTTAAATTCTAGATCACCAAACTATTCAGCATACATCATTTCCTATATGTTCACTATGGACCCCTAAGCTGTAAATTTGATAATAAGCGAGATATAAGCCATTTTGTAATCTGACTTTGAAAATAAAATGACTGACCTTGAAATTTAGGTCAAAGGTCAAATTCAATATCATTAAAATATTCAGAATATATCATTTTATATATGTTCACAATTGATTCCTAAGCTGTAAAGTCGATAATAAGCGAGATATTAGTCATTTTGTCCTGTCGACCTTGAAATTGAGGTCAAAAGTCAAATTCAAGGTCACTAGAATATTCAGCATATATCATTTCCTATATGTTCACAATTGATTTCTAAGCTGTAAAGGTGCTAATAAGCAAAATATTGGCCATTTTGTCCTCTGACCTTGAAAATGAGGTCAAAGGTCAAATTCAAGGTCATGAGAATATTCAGCATATATCATTTCCTATATGTTCACAATTGATTCCTAAGCTGTAAAGTCGATAATAAGCGAGATATTAGCAATTTTGTCCGGTGACCTTGGAAATGGGGTCAAAGGTCAAATTCAAGGTCATGAGAATATTCAGCATATATCATTTCCTATATGTTCACAATTGATTCCTAAGCTGTAAAGTCGATAATAAGCGAGATATTAGCCATTTTGTCATGTGACCTTGAAAATGAGGTCAAAGGTCAAATTCAAGGTCATGAGAATTTTCAGCATATATCATCTCCTATATGTTCACAATTGATTTCTAAGCTGTAAAGTCGCTAATAAGCAAGATATTGGCCGTTTTGTCCTGTGACCTTGAAAATGAGGTCAAAGGTCAAATTCAAGGCCACGAGAATATTCAGTATATATCATTTCCTATATGTTCACAATCGATTTCTAAGCTGTAAAGTCGCTAATAAGCAAGATATTGGCCATTTTGTTATGTGACCATGAAAATGAGGTCAAAGCTCAAATTCAAGGCCACGAGAATATTCAGTATATATCATTTCCTATATGTTCACAATTGATTCTTAAGCTGTAAAGTCGATAATAAGCGAGATATTAGCAATTTTGCCCTGCGACCTTGGAAATGAGGTCAAAGGTCAAACTCAAGGTCACGAAAATATTCAGCATATATCATTTCCTATATGTTCACAATTGATTCCTAAACGGTAAAGTCGATAATAAGCGAGATATTAGCCATTTTGTCATGTGACCTTGAAAATGAGGTCAAAGGTCAAATTCAAGGTCACAAGAATATTCAGCATATATCATTTCCTATATGTTCACAATTGATTCCTAAGCTGTAAAGTCGATAATAAGCGAGATATTAGAAATTTTGTCCTGCGACCTTAGAAATGAGGTCAAAGGTCAAATTCAAGGTCACGAAAATATTCAGCATATATCATTTCCTATATGTTCACAATTGATTCCTAAACTGTAAAGTCGATAATAAGCGAGATATTAGCCATTTTGTCTTGTGTGCTTGAAAATGAGGTCAAAGGTCAAATTCAAGGTCACAAGAATATTCAGCATATATCATTTCCTATATGTTCACAACTGATTCCTAAGCTGTAAAGTCGATAATAAGCGAGATATTAGCCATTTTGTCCTGTGACCTTGAAAATGAGGTCAAAAGTCAAATTCAAGGTCACGAGAATATTCAGCATATATCATTTCCTATATGTCCACAATTCATTCCTAGTCTCTAATTTCAATATTAAGTGAGATATTACGCTTAATGTGTGCCATTATAAAGCATAGGAAAATTTAACATGGGAAAGTCACATTTGGGCCGAGTTTGAGCCCAAAATGGCCCACTTCAAGCGATTCAAGTGCAACGAAATTTATACATGTCACAGGGGTACATATGAGGAGTGTTTTTCATCAATAAGAAAAAAAAGTTACTGAACAGATTTTGAGAAAACGACCGTCGAAGTCCAAAATTGGCCATTTTTCGACGAAAACGGCCGCTCTGACCTTGAAACCAAGGTCAGAGGTCAAATTCAAGGTCACGACAATATTCAGCATATATCATTTCCTATATGTCCACAATTGATTCCTAGTCTCTAATCTCAATATTAAGTGAGATATTAGGCTTTAATATGTCCCATTATAAAGCATAGGAGAATTTAACATGGGAAAGTCCCATTTGGGCCGAGTTTGGGCCCAAAATGGCCCACTTCGAGCGATTCAAGCGCAACGAAATTTATACATGTCACAGGGGTACATATGAGGAGTGTTATGCATCAATAAAAAAAAAGTTACTGAACAGATTTTGAGAAAATGGTCGCCAAAGCCCAAAATTGGCCGATTTTCGACGAAAACGGCCGCCATTTTGAAAATATTGTGAAAATCAAAAAACAAAAAATTACCTCCTTCTTGAATTATTTTTGTGCATTTTTGTGCAAAATTTCGGAAAGATTGGTCCGTAAACACAAAAGATAAAAATGTGAACGCCGACGCTGACGCCGGACGCAACGCCATGCCAATAGGTTATCGGACCGTAGGTCCGGTAACCTAAAAATGTAGACGGACGACGACGACGGACGACGACGATGACGGACGACGGACGCAACGCCACGGCAATAGGTTATCGGACCAAAGGTCCGGTAACCTAATATACCTCGTACATAAGCGCATGCGCCTATAAACGAGGTATTGCGCACCTTCATTTATACATGTGGGCGCATCCGCCTCAAGGCGCGGGAATACGGTAGTGAAATCAATCACACTGGAACTAAAACCTTCCACTACAAGCATAAACATCGATCTACATGTACCATGGAGTGAAATGGAAAGTATTATTGATATAAGCTGCTGGATCATTGTTTAGAACGTTTGAGAGGATGTTCTGGTGACATGTCTGGGGTTATTGCCCACAGAGTCTGAGTCAGAAGCCAAAGTTTGCTGCCGGAGATTGGACAGACTTGTAGTTTCTGATCTGGCGCTGCTGCTGGTCACTGATCCAGTGTCGTTTCATGTGGATGCGAAGACAACTGGAGGTTTTGTAGGCTCGGCCACAGTCTGGTCGTGGACACATGTGTTTACGGAGGACCTCGTGCGTCTCCATATGGCCTGACAGATCCCTGGCGGTCTTGAACGCCTTTCCACACAGCTTGCAGTGATGATTGCGCTCTGAACTGTGTGTCTTCATGTGTGTACGCAGGTAGCGGGCACACTTGAACGTTTTGCCACAATTTGAGCAGCTGTGGCATTCTGGGTAATGCAGCACGCGGTGCTCTGACAAGTACTTGGCATCCTTGAAGGTTTTTCCACAGCCTGGTTCCTCGCAGCGATACATGTATTTCCCCGGCGAGATAGCCAAGTCATGGACACGCATGTGGTTGTCAAGTCCAACGCGTGACTTGGTTACCTTGCCACAGATGGTACACACGGCCTCGCTCTGTGCTGCGACCTGCACCTCCACCTGGTGTGTGCGCTCGTGTTTGTTCAAGGCGTCACGGCGCTTGAAGCTGGCACCACACTCGGTGCACAGGTATGGCCGGTCCTCTGAGTGAACAGACGCGTGTCGCCGCAGCTTCTCACTGGAGCTGAAGCCCTTGCCACAGACTGGGCACAGGAAGCTGCTGCCCTGTTTGGTCGCAGGACAATGGGTTTGCATGTGTCGTGTCAGTTGGTAGCCATACTGGAAAAGTTTGCCACAGATGTTGCAGGGCACTTTATCGACAGCCCGGTGGCACTTGTAGATATGGCTGCTGCGGTGGTAGTAGGTGCGGAATGTTGCCAGGCAGCCGTCGTGGGGACAACTGAAGCTTCTCTGCTCGCTGTGGACGCCTTCATGAAACTTGAGCAGGTGCAGTTTCTGGAAGACCTTGCTGCAGCTTTGGTAGGGGCAGGGGAAGCTGTGGGTGCCTGGGTGTGACCGAGCCAGGTGGCTATCCAAAGATTTAGGGTATGTGAATGTCAGAGTACAATCCGGAATGATGCAGGCGATCGGCCGAGTCTCTAAGTGAACCTTGGCATGTCGTAGCATCTCGTCCTTGTGTCGGAAACGACGACAGCAGAACTTGACATGGCACACAACTGGCTTGTCCTGACTCCCAGACAGTGCGGAGTTGTCCCCACTCTTAAGTCCGGAGCAGGTCTTGGTTGCAGTAGGTCCGGAGGCGGTCTGACTCTCATCTTCGTGCTTGATTCGCATGTGCAGTTCCAAGGCATTTATGCGACCATAAGACTTGTCACAGCCTGTGACTGGACACATATATGGGTTGCGCTTAGATGCTCGCTGTTTTCCTCTCAACTTCACTCGCTGGTGACTGCAGGATGTACCTACGATTGAACACAAGAACAAACATAGTCAAAGTTCCAGCAGCGGAACAGTCTCAGTAAAACTTGAAAATAGATTTTGTAATATTATACTGTAACATATAACATACTCTGTAAAAGATTCTGTAACAGATTCTGTAACATACTCTGTAAAAGATCCTGTAACATATTCTGTAACATACTCTGCAACATATTCTGTAACATACTTTGTAACATATTTTGTAACAGATCCTGTAACAGATTCTGTAATATTTTCTGTACCACTTTCTGTAAAATATTGTATAACAAATTCTGTAACGCTGTAATCCTGTAACAGTCCGAAAATATAGCAAAAGCGTATTTCTGCAGAAATACGAAATATTGTATTCAAAATATAGAAATACATGAAACTGTTTTCCTGTTGTCAGTACAAAATACACAAAATCATATTTGTAAACACTGAAAACTTTGAATTCTCTCAACTTCATGACACATTGTCCAAACTTGGAAGATATCACACTTGGCGAATCAGATGGAATATCACTCCAAGAAGCTGTCTTTCAATCCGTATCAATCCCTATCCAGCAAATCATGTTGAAAAGTGCTTGAAAGATCTTTCCAGCATGAATTGTTGGATATAGATTAATATGGATTGAAAGAGAGGTTCTTCGAGTAATATTACACCTAAATTGCCAAGTGGGATAGGTTGCTAGTGTTGACAATGTGTAATGAACATGATGAAGTTGATAGAATTTACAGGTTTCATACTTTACAAATATGATATTGTGTATTTTGTACTGAGAACAGGAATACAGTTTCATGTATTTCTATATTTCGAAATAAAAATTTCGTATTTCTGCAGGAATACCCAAAGTAGTATTTCTGCAGAAATATGCTTTTGCCATATTGTCCAGACTGTAAAGTACACTATTGATATATTTATGTAATAAACATACTCTCTAACATATACTGTAACATACATGTACTGGTAATTCAGTCACCAATTCACTTGTTATGAGATGTGTATATTCTATGTGATATATTCTTTGTGCTAGTCTACATGTGCGTGAGTTTTATCAAACGTTGACCAAATGCACATTGTCACTAGTTCATATATCATTATCTAAGAACTTCTGAGCATACACATCCTGTGATTACATGTTGTCAAGGTTACGGACTGGGGGTTTGTGGTGTGAAGCCAGCCTCTGTGCTCAGGGTGTCCATGGTATCTATGGCAACAAGCTCCGTCTTCAGGTCCCCTTCGTGCCCTGGCTTGACATCAAGTGTCTCTTGATACGCGGTTGTCATGGCAATAATACAGTCAGCTGCAAGTCAAAGATTGAAGTCTGGTTACTCAACTTACATTACTCCCAACTTCTTTAACCTCATCAATATCAGAAACAACAATTCACCATTTTTGACTTCCCATTTCAATGTGCTAATATATAAGTTCTATCTTGAAGAAATCTAGGACTACCTGTACAGATACACATATAAATGTATGTACAACTCATATAATAACATGTAATAAAGAATGCCTCTGCAGTCTCCATGGATGAAATGATAACAATCCTAGCAAATCCATGAATTTGATCATATTGTTAAGACCTCAAACAACTGGAAATTCCATTTTTGATTGAAGTCTAACAATTGCTTGGCAGATTATTCAGTAACTAGACTGAGAAGTCTAGAAATTTGGTAGAGATTTGTGTGACACCCATGTGAAGTAATCAAAGTAACACGATGAGAACTTGTACCACAACTGAACTACAGTAGGATCAAAAACTTATGTAAACAGATTGATGAAATCAGAATATACACGAATGAGCCAAGGAAGAATAACCACAGTAACCTACACAATTAACATAAACTAACTTGATCGGTTCTGATTCTAAACTGAGTAGGCCTAGTCAATAATCCTAGGGACTGAGTACTTATCCTAGTAGGCCTGGTCAATAATCCTAGGGACCGAGCACTTATCCTAGTAGGTCTGATCAATAATCCTAGGGACCGAGCACTTATCCTAGTAGGCCTGGTCAATAATCCTAGGGACTGAGCACTTATCCTAGTAGGCCTGGTCAATAATCCTAGGGACTGAGCACTTATCCTAGTAGGCCTGGTCAATAATCCTGGGTTGTGCATGAGGCGCCACGGTTTTATATAAAAGTAACATATTGAATAACAAGTATAAGTCGCGCCCGCGACAATTGGGCGGGTTGCATCGAGGAGGGCTGTTAGTGGAAGGAATTGTTCTCATGTATTATCAAGTTCGAAGTCCTGCCACGACTTGAAAAATAGGTCAAGGTCACCCATCATCGAACTTGTCCGAGATCTGCTCATGATGCACCTCCGGTATGATTTTGGCGGTATTTCGTTAAAAACTTTGTAAGTTATCGCGTTCACAAGGTACAAAGTCCTGCCACGACCTGAAAAATAGGTCAAGGTCACCCATCATCGAACTTGTCCGAGATCTGCTCATGATGCACCTCTGGTATGATTTTGGCGGTATTTCGTTAAAAACTTTGTAAGTTATCGTTTTCACAAGAAATTGTTGACGGACGGACGGATGGACGGCTAGACGGACGGACGGATGGACGGGCGTTACGGGCGGACGGACGGACAGACAGACGGACACGCCAATCTAATAGGCGGGTTGGTTGCACGCACCCCGCCCAAAAATGTGAACGGACGACGGACGGATGGACGGATGGACGACGGACGCAACGCCACGGCAATAGGTTATCGGACCAAAGGTCCGGTAACCTAAAAAAGGTCGTTAGTTTTACCTAGGATCATACCGATATTGATATAATTATCATGATTATGAAAGACGTTGAAGTGAAGATTTGACCTTTTTCATGAAGTTAACAAAAACATTTTTTTCTAACTTCTCATTATCATGATTATTCTTGACAAGAGTCAGTTTGAAATTTATGCAATAATCATAATTATGAGTCACAATAATTTTATTTACAAGGTCAAATGTTTGCTCATAAACACCTGATGGCAATGTGTGTGTTTCGGCAATGGAACGCTTTGATCTTGTGCCGAACCACTTCCCTCTTGTGATCACCATAGGGCTGGAAAATCACGTAACGTTACGGTTTGATTCCAGTGACAAACAACCATACACCATGTACACCTTTTGCATCACACCTGTGTTCCTTCGATGATCATCTGTGTACCCATTGGAATAGTGCCTAATACAACCTTGGATTTCAGGCATGTATGCAGTCTTTGTGGATTCTGCAACTATATGTTTTACAGCTAAAAAGCTTCAAACAGCGCTGGAATGGAGTCATCCCGGCACAGTAAGGGTTCTTGCACTTATGACAACGTGACAGTCCGTCAGCGTTGCCGTGCAGCTTTCCGGCGCGGTGCTCAATTTGCATGTCATACTCCTGGAGTTTGACGAGCCACCGGGCCACCAAGCCATCGACCTCACTATAGTTTAGGAGCCATCTCAGCGAACTGTGATCAGTCCGCAAACGGAAATGGCGTCCCAACAAGTAGTGCCGGAAACGCTTGGTCATGGTAACCACCGCGAGGAGCTCGCGGTGAGTGGTGCAGTAGTTCATTTGAGAGCGGCTCAGAGCCACACTCGCATAAGCTACTACCCACTCTTGCCCGTCCACGATCTGTGAGAGGACACCGCCGAGTGCAAAGTTACTCGCGTCAGTGTCCAGGATGAACTCACAATCCGGACGAGGGTGCCGCAGCACCGGGGCAGCTACTAAAGCTTGCCGGAGGTCCGAGAAGGCGATGGTCTGCTCAGCTTGCCAGACAAAATTGGTGCCCTATTCCGTGAGGATAGTAAGGGGACGCGCGATCTCCGCAAAGCCTCGTATGAACCGGCGGTGATAGCTCGCGAAGCCCAAGAAGGACCTTACGTCCGCCACGTTACAAGGCCGAGGCCAGTTCTGTATGTCCTCTATCTTTGCGGGGTAAAGATAGAGGACATTCGGCACTCCGGTGCCTGTTACCATGAAGCCCGCACTTACTGGGCTTCAATTTAAGGCCTGCTTCGCGGATGCGATGGAGCACCATCCGGAGGTTGGTGAGGGTTTCCTCGAACGACCGGCAATACATGACGACATTGGCGATGTAGACCATACATCGCTTCCAGATGAACCCTTTGAGGACCATCTCCATGAGGCGCTCGAACGTCGCTGGTGCGTTGCAGAGCCCGAACGGCATTACTTTAAATTGGTAGAGCCCGTTCTTGGTAACAAAGGCAGTTTTCGCCCTATCACTCTCGTCCATCTCGACCTGCCAATACCCGGAGGCCAGATCCAGAGCACAGAAGTAGTGCGATGCGGCCAGGGCATCGAAGGTGTCCTCGATATGCGGCAGAGGATATGAGTCCTTCCGCGTGGCATCGTTGAGTTTACGATAATCCACGCAGAACCTCCATGAGCCGTCCTTCTTCTTCACCATAACCACAGGACTTGCCCAAGGGCTATCACTGGGTTCGATGATGTCTAGCTCGAGCATCTTTTGCACCTCCTGGTCTATGACCTCTTGGTGCACTATCGCTGCTCGCCGTAGACGCTGTTTAATAGGACGCTCATCCAGGAGGTCGATGCGGTGTTTGGCCACGTCAGTCTTGCCAAACGCACCGTCCGGACTCATGAATACATCCTTATACTGCCGTAGCAGCTTGCGGAGAGCTTGACGCTGATCTTCATCAAGCCGTCCTTCGGAACTCGAGATTCCAGATGGTCCGGCAGGGTGAACGGATCATCTCCGGCGACCGCTGCCGTGCAAGCAGCACGACACACAGGGTCGTCAGGGATAACCCGGCTAGACGACGCGAGTGTAGCAGTAGCTGCCACACAGCCGCGTCGCAGCACAACGGGAGCATCCGTGGGATTCGCCACAAGGATAGGCATCGCGCGGGTGTCGGACTTGACCAGTGCCCCACCCAGCACGAGTCCCGTTCCTTGGGCAAAATTGCTCACCGGTTGCACCATACACAGACGACCATCAAGGGGCATGCACGGACGCCGCGGCCTCGCCTCAATGATCATCTCGCTCAAAGGCGGCACAATGGTTGTGCGCGCCGCCCGAAGTTGGAACGAAAGGGTCGGACCCGCGCGGAAGAGGAAATGTGTGTCCTCTCCCATCCGGAGTTCGCCGGAGCTGAATTTGGCGATCACCCGGTGGATCCGCAGAAAGTTCATTCCAATGATCCCGGGCGCTCCAATATCCGCAACGATTGCCTCTGTTATGTATATCTTGTCTCCAAGAGTAATAGGCAGATCGATGATACCATGGATACGGATGCTGTTGTTACCCGCTCCGTGGAGCGTGTAACGTCCGAGATCCCGCAACACGATTGCGCTTAAAAGTTCCCGTGGCTATGAAGGTAACATCCGAGCCAGAGTCTACGAGGAACCGAACCGGCTCCCGCCTGAAAGACAGGGGCAGGTACCAGCAGGGGTCCCTCACCAGTGCGCACGTTGGATGATCGGAATCACCCGGAGCACTGGGCTCAGCAACGGAGTCCTCATTATCTGCCTCGGCTGCGGAGGAGCTAGACGGATCCTCAAGGACCACTCCCGGAGAAGTTATATCTACTTGAGGGTCGTCCGGCTTGTCCGCAGAGGGGGCAGCCTCAGACGCCTCAGAACAACTGTCCCCGGACGTAGTGTTGGTCACCACCACGTCCGGTTTCAGTTTCCCTCACGCAAAGGACGGCTCTGTTGTCCCAGAGGACCAGACCGAAATGAGGAATTTCTCCGGCGCGGATCAGGGAGACTCCCATGATATCCACGTGCCCGCAGGCGTTCCAGTAATTCCGGACACTTAAGCCAGAAGTGTCCCTGTTTTCCGCAGAAGTAACAGGGACGGTTCTGTGCTGGTCCGGACGTGAACGCGCAGCAGTCCGCGGGTCCCAGAGTTCCGATTCCTGCGCAGTGCGCAATCATCTGTGCCACAGAGAAATCGCATTCCTTTAAGTCGTACTCATCCGAGGACGAGCACGACGCAACAGCCGGTGCCGCTCGTACGGGCATCCCCGTGGAGGTTGCCGGCGTACCAACCCGCTGAGGGTTGGGCTCCATGGCTGGTTCCCGAGGAGTTGGGGCAGGCCTAGGGCCATCTGCGATGCGTTGACCGGAGAAGGTGCCACCGCTTGCGAAGGAACAGCCGGGGCCGAAGCCAGGGCCGGAGGCATCTGTCTGGAGCGGACAGCTACCTCTATTGCAAGGGCGGAGTTAATTGCCTCCTCCATCGACCGTTTTTCATGGGTGGCCAGCCCGTATGATATGTGGTATGGCTGGCCATCAATGAATTGATCAATCAGCATCGGTTCAAACTGACTGGCTTCCATGTCCGGATAAGCTCTCCGGCCGAGCACGGGCAAATTAAAAGTGTACTCAGTTACGGACTCAGTTGGTAGGCGGATTCGAGCTTTGAACTCTCGTTCAAACATCCTCCTGTTTGTCGTCGGCGTGAACAGCAAGCGAAGTTGCTGGGCAACCTTGCCGAAGGTAGCCGTCCCCACCGGCAGACACTGTATGACTCGGAGGGCCTTTCCTTCCAGGCTCCCCGAGAGGATGTACCCAGCTTCCTCCTGGGTCCATCCTTCATATACCGCCGTCCGCCACATCTGGAGTAAGTAGTCCTCCAGATCGGCGTTATCCCCGTTGAACTTTTTCCGCCAAGAAGTCTGGTCTGGTTTCCGGTTGCACGGAGAGTGCGCCCGGTTGGTGGATCCAGCTCCGGGGTCGGCACCGGTTGCCACTGCATGCCCGACACACCCTGATTGCTAGGATAAGCTGACCACGCGGCGGACACTCCGGCCGAAGGAACGGTCGAAGCGGTGGCCAGCGTGGTGCCTCCAAGTCGCGGATCCCATTGCTGAGACCACTGGCGTCTGCGGACTTGGTAGGACTGGGAAAGGGGCCACTGGCCCAATCATCCCCGGTCTGTGGGGATCGTCGGATCGACGCTCAAAGCCGCAGGCTGATTCCGCTTGTACTGGTCAAGCGCGATGGAAATCAGCCGCTGCTCCCTCTCCGATATTGGCCCCGAAAGGCTCAATGAATTCGGGGAGGGTGAGCGGTTCCGCCGATCTGGTCGTCTCTGATGAGGCGACCGGGTGCGGTCATAGTGCCCAAAGGAGCCAGCCAGCTCAGCTAAGGTGTTCGTGAGCTGGTCCATTACGCCCTGCACGGACCGTCCGGCATCCGAACTGGGGGCTCTCGAGGGAGTCCACCCAGCCGGGTTTGGCAGCCGGAACTGTTGGTCCATCTGTCCAGGGCCAACCGCAGTGACTGGCACTCGATTCCGGACATCCGGAAACGTCCCGCGGAAAAGCGCCGGTCGATGTGGTCGTCCGGACAAGGGCTGGCGCGGAGTGAAGCCGTTTCCAGCTCCGCCCACCGTGCCAAGTTCATCGAGGCCAGGCCTCGGCGGCAACGGATGTTGCGGCCCTGCAGGGCCCGACTCCACGTCCGAAGACGGAGTCGCTGACGCCGGAGTTACCTCTACAGATTGGGTCTTGTCTGTGGGGTCATCCGGATGCCTCTGATCTCCGCCGGACTCGCGCTGGGGCAATCGGCAGTCGTCTTGCGACCGCGTCCAGCTGGAAATCGGACTACCTTTCTCATTGACTTTCTCTTTCTCATTATCACTCATTGCGCTGCCAAAGATGTCCCGGGGGAGGCAAGAGGTCCCCAGGGACGAGGGAGCAAAACACTGCGACAGTAGGCTGCAATGGAACGCCTTCAGACTGATCCTGGTCACGGCACCAATGTAAAGTTTTAACGTCGTCCGCTTTCGGGGATCCTCGAGGATAGTCCTCTCACCACAGGTCATCGCGGACGCGCACCCGCTATCCTCAGATCCTCGCGGGAGTCCGCTCACCGAGGGTCACTGCGGGCGCAGTCATTACTCTATCATCAGAACATTAACCAGGTAGCAGCCCGCCCAACGAGCCCAAACATGCGGACACCACTCAGATACAGGATCATCACCGTGGTGTTAACTGTAAGGCTTGGCTCGCCGCGGTCCTCCTCGAAATGGAACCCCGGACAGCCCGACAGTCTGCCAGAGCCTGTGTCGCACCATCCCGGGTAGAGAAGACCGGTGATCCAGAGGGCGTGCGCCCCCGAGTCATCAAGGTCTACCCCAGCCCGGGCCCCCTATTGAAGTCATTCCCAGGGCCCGCGAGGGCCTTAGCCACGGATCGAGGACGTAGAGCTCATGGCTGAGCTCCCCGTCGTCTCTCTCGCCTTGCTCTGAGACAACTTCCCAGATCAAAACGGTACCAGAGTATATATAACCCCAGTACACGATACACGAAGGAGATCTAGGTCAAACCATTGTTATAGTTTACTGGGCAAGAGACGATTAGAGAGCATTGCCGGGGCAACGCGTGCTTCGAGCTGAAGCATCCAAAAATAGACCGTAAAACTGGTTAGTGTTTAGCAAAGACACCTGCCGCAATCTTTGGGCAAAATCGCCACAATAGGTTACCAGACAATATATATTATTATATATGATAGCTTTTATATATGATAGCTATTTTATATTGTGGCCTTGAAAATAAGGTCAAGGTCAAATTTAAAGTCATCAGAGTATTCAGCATATTTGATTTCTTATACGTTCACAATTGCTTACTAAGCTGTAAATTAGATACTAAGAGAGATATTAGTCATTATGTCATTGAAAATGAAATCAAAAGTCAAATTAAAAGTCAACAGATTATCCAGCATATATCACTTGCTGTATGTCCACAACAGAATCCTAAGTTGTAAATTTGATAATAAACAAGATATCAGCCAAGTTGTCCTGTGATACCTTGAAAATGAGGTCAAAGGTCAAATTCAAGGTTGTGACAATATCCAGCATATATCATTTCCTATATTTCCAAAATTGATTCCTAATCTGTAAAGCTGATAATAAGCGAAATATTAGCCATTCTGTACTCTGACCTTTAAAATGAGGTCAAAGGTCAAATTCAAGGTGATGACAATATCATTTCCTATCTGTCCACAATTGACTCTCAAGTTGTAAATTCGATATTAAGCGAGATATTAGCCATTTTGTTCTTTGACCTTGAAAATTAGGTCAAAGGTCAAATTCAAGGTCATCAGAATATTCGGCATATGTCATTTCCTATATGTCCACAATTGATTCCTAAGCTGTAAAGTCAATAATAAGCGAAATATAATTAGCCATTTTGTGTCTGACCTTGAAAATTAGGTCAAAGGTCAAATTCAAGGTCATCAAAATATTCGGCATACATCATTTCCTACTTGTCCACAATGATTCCGGAAATTAAGTCGAAGGTCAAATTCAAGGTCATCAAAATATTCGACATACAGCATTTCCTATTTGTGCACAATTGATTTCTAAGCTGTAAAGTCGATAATAACCGAGATATTAGCGAGATATTTGTGTTACCCGAGTAATTTGACTTCTAACTGGAGTTCCACTCACAATAAACAAAAGAAGTATGTTTGTCACCAGAATCACACCATTACGGCACGTCACGTGACTTTTGGGTCTTATATTCATGATATTAGGCAGAAAAAAAGTTCTATGTTTCTGGTTATCGCACGCGTCACTCCAAACCCCGTGCATCATTTCCTTTTCTTTTTTTTAAAATTGCGCGCATCACTTAAAATACCGCGCGTCACTTCGTTTTTCATATTTTTTGTTTACCGCCGCCCTCGACGTTTGGTTATTGAATGATGAAAGAGCACATCAGTGTCATATTCTACAGGTTTTACATTCAGTAGGAGTTATGGGGTACATTATCGAGAGTCACAAAACAGTTGTGTCTTTCTGTAGTTAGACCCGACTTGCCTTTTACGGACATTCCAGTATCCAAGAGTCAATCAGGCATGGCTAAAATCAATCAATATTCATAGGAGCTGATCAGCGTTGACCAGTAGGATGACCAAATCCCCGACTATGCTATGCATGAATGGTTTCCCCACATGAGGGCATGAAATGCAAGTTGGGTCTTCACTGAACGACTCCGATCAATTTGCCATTGTCGATGGTACCCCATTAAGTTATGCAGATTTGTGAGTTGTGTTTGTGTTGAAGAATATAGGCCTACTAAACGTTCATCAATTCATAAACGTAGCTGTACGTGTTTGTGTTGTATTGTGTGTCAGCTCAAATATCACAAACGCTGATATTAATAACAATGTGGATTTGGTCAGTGTGGCAATCTGAAAGCAATGAGTGGCAAATTGCGCCTATGAACGGGTAACAAACTGTTTTATACGTGCGCGGCCGGCAATACTTTAATCTGTTATCACACCCATGGGACGAATGAAATGCAGAAGCAAATTGGTATGAATATGGACGAAAGGAATTAATAAAACACGAAAGCAACTTGGACAACCATATGTACAAAACATGCGTAATGCTACAAAGCATCCGGGCCACGTGAGGCTTAGTTAACTAGACGTCAAGGCCTAAAGGCCTTGGAGGCATTTCAGGGTGAAGCATGAAAAAAACAAAATGCTGACATGATAAGTTCCCAATGAGACCGTTTCCGAGATATCGACAGAAACGAAAAACGCCGACTCAGCGAAAAAATTTAAGGTCAAGGTCAAAGGTCATCCATCATACCCTATGTACATGTTTGTCTAGGGCGACGAGTCCGAAAATAACATCCGTTTCGCTCTATGACGCACCGTTTCCGAGATATCGACGAAAACGAAAAATGCCGACTCAGCGAAAAAATTTAAGGTCAAGGTCAATGGTCATCAATAATACCCGTAAGACATGTTTGTCTAGGGCGACGAGTCCGAAAATAATGTCCGTTTCGCTCTATGACGCACCGTTTCCGAGATATCGACGAAAACGAAAAATGCCGACTCAGCGAAAAAATTTAAGGTCAAGGTCAAAGGTCATCCATAATACCCTTAAGACATGTTTGTCTAGGGCGGCGAGTCCGAAAATAACGTCCGTTTCGCTCTACAACGCACTGTTTCCGAGATATCGACGAATACGAAAAATGCCGACTCAGCAAAAAAAATTAAGGTCAAGGTCAAAGGTCATCCATAATACCCCTAAGACATGTTTGTCTAGGGCGACGAGTCCGAAAATAATGTCCGTTTCGCTCTACGATGCACCGTTTCCGAGATATCGACATAAACGAAAAATGCCGACTCAGCGGAAAAAATTAAGGTCAAGGTCAAAGGTCATCCATAATACACCTTAGACATGTTTGTCTAGGATGACGAGTCTGAAAATAACGTCTGTTTCGCTCTACGACGCACCGTTTCCGAGATATGCATGAGAGCCTCAAGGATGACTCAGCTAAAATTATTTCGAGCCCTAGGTCAAAGGTCGTTTGACGAATCGGCCTCAAAATCAATAGGCTTCTTCCCTGGTGATATATGAACCTCCATGCAAAGTTCCACAGTCATTGCCATAACACTTTTTGAGTTACCGTGCGGAAACCAGAAACATTGATTTCATCCTCACGGACCTCACGGACCCCGGAGCCGGCTCAAAAACAATAGGCTTCTTCCACACAACATTTCTGACCAGCAGTGAAAATTTGGCGAAGATACATTGAGGCAAACTGAAGTTATCGTGCGGAAACCAAAAAGTGAAAAAAAAAAATTTTGACAAAACCATAAAGGCATTTCTGCTGAAATGCCTTAATAAAATGTTTATCAAAGAATTCAAATGTTTTGTTTAGAATATAACAAACAGTAGGATGTTCTATGCACATAATCAGTGCACTCGATAGCGTAGGATAATGCGTAATTAAGCACATCTTATGTCATTTCACGCAAAGATTTATATGTGAGTGCGTACCCTACGCATTGGGAAAATAACAAAGAAATATCCATGAAACTTTATTGTCGCCGCTGAAAACAAACTTTGTGCCTACGTCATCAAAAGCGGTGCACATGACCGTACATGCAGCGCGACACTGCTAGGTGTCACCTCAATCGCGATACTTTTTGGGGCAAACTTGGCACACATCATGAATGACAGACAGCATTGTCGCTGTGTTTGTATGAAAAACAGCCAAGCTCCCGAAATCTGTTTCACTTTTTCAGTAGTATATTTTCTTCTGTGAATAAACTTCCATGTATATTAATATACTTCATTGACCTGGCTGTAGCCTATTCTGTGACATGGACATGGTGTACTGACGCCACATGTGTGTTCTAATGCTCTATTCCCTGTTATTGTATTACAAAATTCTACATGAATTTCAGAACCTACCCCTCTTTTTCCGAAGCCAAGGGGTACAGCAAAAATTTACCCATAAATTTTCTTGAGATCAAGGGGTATGGTACTCCATCCCGAAAATTCCAGAGTGCTCTGATAATATATTTAACATATAGGTGTTTACTGAGGCAAATGTAGCTTTCATGGCTTCGGCGAGCACGACCCGATTTACAGTATAATCGCGCATATAAGGACATGTTCTTATATTCGGAATATTGCGTTTTGGGGCTCTCGCCAAAAAAAACAAGTGTCTCGAATATAGGGACATGTTCTTATATTCGAATACAAGGACACCCCCAATAACCCGCATATAAGAACATGGTAAGCTCAATTAAATAATAGCCACATTAACCTTCGTGTGCAAGTAGCATAGACGAGTCATAACCACCACTGATGCCAAATTACATTATATATGTTGACTTAAGTAGGTATTGGAGGACTATTTCCAATGAGCCCCCAATAACCTCGTGTACATGTATATATATTTCCGACAGTGGTCGTACGCCTGGCAGTACATGATAGCACGTGCAATGGGTGAACTTTTATTCGGAACACCTTTGCATTTTGGGCGCCAAAACCTAAGTGTCTCGAATATAAGGACATGGGTGTCCTTATAAACGAATATTGCTTTATAGCACGAAAAAGGTAAACCTTCTCGAATATAGGGACATGTTCTCATATTCGAATATAAGGACAGGCTCGAATATAAGGACAGTGTCCTTATATGCGCGATTATACGGTAAGGAAAAAAAATTTTGCATCACCACATCACTTTTGGAAGACCATCGTAACTAGAAACATGGAAATTATTTTTTTGGCCTTATGTATGCAGCATACATCCAGGCCAAGAACTCTGAACTGTCTGGACTTAGCCCCAAAAGTGGCTCTTCAACCTGGTGATCGATATGGGCGGTTAATGGACCGCCCATCAACCGCCCGAGTCAGAAATTTCCGACCCGGGTACCCGTGTGGTCTGCCCGACCAACCCCGGGCAACCCGTCCAAATAAAGACAAAATTTGAACAGGAATCACTGGAGTAATTTGTAACAAGTAAATGCCAGTCATCGATCTTTGACACATTTTATTTTTTTCGTTGGTGTTTATTTTTCAAGTTTGAAAGAGATTACATGACCTCATAAAACTACTTCCAATTTTTTTCCAGATGATTTTCTTGTCATTCTTGTGATTTTACTAGTGTTTCTCGCAAATTTTGAAGACAAAAACTATATCTTTATTCATTCTCGGGTACGGGTGATGAAATCCCGACCTGGGTGATTGCATGACCCACCCTGAAATGGGTACCCGTCGACTCATCTGGGCCCTAGCCCATATCGATCACGGTCACCAGGTTGAAGAGTATGGTTTGCCAAACCAGTCATACGTAGATTTTGTTGCGCGCAATGAATATGCATTTATATCGTGCAGTAAATTAACCAATGGACAGTGTTTTATGGCGAGATCAAAGTATACTTATATCCCGCAGTATTTCAACCATTCATATCCCGTCTTTTTGTGCACGACACATTTGAGGATATTTATTGCGCGCATCAAATCAGCAATTGTATCGCGTAGTAAACCAGCCAATCACGTAAGGTGTTTTATGTCGCGGTACAATTTGATTTAGATCACAGAATAAATCACCCAATGACAACATGTGATTTCATGCCCGCGATAAATATCATTTGAAATGCATCGCGCATTGGACAGGTAGAGGCTAGTCCCTGTTTGAGGTGTTCCACCTCGATTGAGGGGTGTCACCTCGATCGAGGTGAAAGTAGTCTCCGATTAGTGTGAGTGATGCCGAATCGTCAGACTAGCATTGAAAATGACTAATTAATGAATATTCATGAGTAAAATGCCTTGTTGTTCTTTTAGTAATCGCAGGGGGCACTGTAGGCTACAATATATTCGCTAGGTGGCAGCACATGTCAGATTTCGTTGATTTCTTCCAACTAAAAGACGGCGTCCTGCTGGATATAGTTAGAAAAAATAATGTTCAACTGCCCACGCAAATGCTATCTCATCGAATCATGCGAATCCGATCGTAATAAATGTTTTAGATGGAAGTACAAAGTTTAAACTGAAACTTTGTCAATCGATTTCCATATCTGTCGATCGATTCTCTCACAAATCAAATTTTAAGACAGGGCCTAATGAAAATGCATTGAGCTGTCACCTCAATCGAGGTGCTTCACCTCGATCGAGGGGAAGAAATACACCACGCAAAAAAGGCAAATAATTAGTATCCTACAAAAAAATCTGATCTTGCAAAAAGAGTTGGGTCTGGAATAATAATATACATTTGTATTTATAATAATAAATTAATAATAATGGATTTATTGCTTGCATGTTCAATTTAGTGGGCAGTTTACATGTACATGTATGTTGTCATTTATTTTTGACCAACAAAATGTTGTATTTTTTCATGCTTTATTTCAAAGATATGAATGTGAATACAATCTATTCAACACCCATATATGAAGTATCTCGTGACTAGATGTCAATATCCAGTGTTGTTCGGCTGTATTTGTGACGATAATTACAAATTACCACTCTGAAAATTCTCTCAACAATTATGCAAAACGGCTGGTCACATGAGGAATGATCTCACATTACACCTCGATCGAGGTGACACCCCTCAATCGAGGTGAAGCACCTGAAACAGGGACTACATGTAGCCTATACCTGTTGGAAGACAGGCTTAAATATATTTCGATCGCGGTATAAAACGCCTCACCTGATTGGTTGACTTGCTGCGCGACATAATTCCATATTAATCGCGCACCACAAAATTTACTTCTGACCAGTTTGGCCAACCATAGCTAAGAAGAGCCACTTTTGGGGCTAGTCTGGACTATGCTTGGACTATGCGTGCTCCGACTCTTAGAGATCTAGATCTAGTACCAGACTCCAGCCCGATGTGATATACTGACCATGATATCGGTAAATTACCACGTTTTGTAATTACACCAAAAGGATAATGGATATCCAGTTGACCAGGATCGTTGAGCCTTTCATGGAGCCTTTGGCCAGCTAGATGTATGATCAAAACAAAGGCCGTAAACTCCGTTATGGAGAACGCCAATGAAGGGTGCACACACGAGTTGCGCACAACACAGCGTCTTGAAAATCCAATATGCCCATATATCGGCTAACAAAATGTCCTTTTTCCAATAATAAGTGTTAATTTAAAACACATACTTGATTTGTTGGATAATCCGAAATCCGAAATCCTAGAGGAAGAAACATGTTTCAAAATTTTTTACAAACACTTTCTTGTGTCTGGCCGCTTCGTGTTCGAAGCACGTGCGCTGGTTAGTAACGCCCTCTAACTCTCTCGCCCATACTGTAACGATGGTCTTACGTCACTTCCCTCGTATCTCGTGCTTCAGGGTTATAAATATTCTGGAGCCGCGTTGTTCAGTGGAGTTGTCTCAGAGCTGACCAAGGCGAGAGAACGACGGAGGGCTCGACCATGAGTCCAGCCTCCTCACTCTTCGGCTAAGGCCCGTGAGGGCCCTGGAGACAATTCTCATAGGGGGCCCAGGAGGGGTACCGTCGTTGAATCGGGGGCTCGCCCCCTGGATCGCAGGTACGTCCTTCGCCCTGGGATGGTGCAATACAGGCTCTGGCAGACCGTCGTGCTGTCCAGGGTTCCATCCCCGTGGCGAACCTGCCTCACAGTTAACAACACGGTGATGATTCTGCATCTGAGTGGTGTCCGTATGTCTGGCCTTGCTGAGCAGGGGCTCCTGGTTAACGTTTTAAAGTAAATACTGCGCCCACAGTGATCCTCGGTGAGCGGACTATCTGCGAGGATCCGGGAATAGCGGGCGGGCGTCCGCCGTGACCCATGGTGAGCGGTTCTCCGCGAGGATACGGGATAGTGGATGACATCGAACTTTACATAAGCATATGTGGCGATTTTGCCCAAAGATTGCGATAGGAATTTCGGCCGTTATCCTACACCATACCTCACTTGTTTTGGCCGCTCAGAGCAGTCAAGGCGAGAGGACGACGGTGAGGACGGCCATGTTCTACACGTCCCCTTTCTCCGGCTACGGTGGGCTTGATAGGGCCCCATGCAGGGGCAATTTTCAAATGCAATGGAGCCCAGGAGAGGGGCTATTTTTGATCTGAGGCACAATCCCCCTGGAACGGTAGTCCTTCGCCCTAGGATGGTGCGCCACAGACTCTGGAAGACTGTCGAGCTGTCGGGGTTCTATTCCCATGGCAGTGCCGCGGCGAGGCCGGCCAAGCAACACGTGCACGGGTTCCAGGCGCCACACCCATGGCGTTCCGGGCTCGTCACTCTAGATTAGCATGATGATGTAATGTTTGTGTAATGTATGAATGGCTGATCATGAGCTTGTTCAACGGACTATTACCTGGTTATAGACGTGGAATCAATACCCAGTATCAAGTATTCCGAGCAAACAAAACAGGGTCCGTTATCCAATCTCATAGTCCGGGGACAGAAAGTCATATCAGGCATACGAAGTGAGAGAAAACAAAAATGACAGGGAAACTCATGAACCCCCGTAAATGGCCATCAGGAGGTGAAATCAGGTGTTCCGGAAAGAGTGAGCATTTCCTGCCCTACTAGTGGCACCCGTCATGAATTCCCCAAAATTAACATGAAAATAGATCTAGTTGCATGGCAGACATGGATTTGCTGTATTTATCAACCAGATCATGATGACGTCCATAGAATTTCTTAAACGCAGCGATGTTTTGGCCGCCTTTTTGCGCATAGTACCCATGCACGTCGTGCATCCTAAGAGAGCAGCTTATCCGCAAGGACTTAGGATAGTGGGCGTCAAACTTTACAATGGTGCCATGACCAGGATCAGCCATATGTCGTCCCATTGCAGCCTACTGTTTAGTATCTTTACACCTCGTCCCTGGGGACCGCTTGATCCTATGAATGGAAATGACCAAATAGCAAAGCACACCCTGTCCCAGACCAGGCACGAGCTGACCCGCGATGGCTCGCGGAAGGACGTCAGGATGACCCGCAGGACAGGTCCCAGTTTGCAGAGACTTATGAGACGCTCGACACTGTCTCCAAACTTAGAGTCAAACCTTGATCCCCAAGAGGACCCCCTTTCCGGATGTCGGACAATCTATCAAGAGTATGGTAGATCAGCTCACTGACTCTCTCAGAGAGCTGACCCCCTCTGGCCGCTATGAAAACAGCTGGTCGCCCAATGCGGGACGACCTGATTGTAGGACTCGCCCGCCTTCTCTGCGTCACCAGCGCTCTGAGGAGCGGCTGTCGGAGAGGGAACGGCGGCTTATTCAGATTGCGCTAGAGGAGTATAAGTGCAGCCAGGTCGCCGTACTGAGCTTCAGTGCACTCGATAGCGTAGGAGAGTGTGTAATTACGCACATCTTATGTCATTTCACACAAAGATTTATATGCGAGTGCATATGCTACACACAGGGGGAAATAACAAAGAAATATCCATGATTTATGCTGCTGAAATTCTGACAAGTGACTTTCGTCGTTTTCAACAAACTTTGTGCCTACATCATCAAAAGCTGTGCACAAGACCATACATGCAGCGAGATCTTGCGAATCAAACAGATCCAGTATGATACATTCGTTAGGTACCGCCTCAATCGTGAAACTGTTTTGGGCAAACTTGGCAATGCATGCATGTAAGAATCAATCTATTACCACCAATATAGCCAAATTTTGATGCTTCCAATAACAAACATAAAATACGACATTTTGCAATAGAAACAAAGCCCGACCAAATACTTTATCAAAAGACACACTGGCGTCGTCAGGGGCAGACAGTGTGGTAAATGTAGTCGTTTCTACTGTACACCTGATGGAATTAGTATACAACTGCCCAACAACCTATGAAAATAATTTAGAAATCCGAAACAGACCCCATGGAATAGATCACAGACTGGTGTGCTTGTACGGAAAACCAAACATCCAAAATTTGCATTACTTGTTCAGTAGTACATTTTGTTCTGTGAATAAAATTGTCAAACCCCTTAATAGGACGACTCTCATACTTCATTGACCTGGTTGTAACTGTTCTGTGACATGGATATGGTGTACTGACGCCACACATGTGTTTTAATGCTCTATTCCCTGCTATTGTACTACAAAGTTCCACATAAATTTCAAAACTTACCCCTCTTTTTTCAAAGCCGAGGGGTACAGCAAATAATTACCCATACATTTTCAAATTCACCCTCTTTTTTAATCAAAGGGGTATGGAACTCCTTTCCATAAATTCCTACTGAGTGTTCTGTGAGCTTGCCTCCCACGGTCCCCTATAGCCCAGGGATGGTAGGTCCACTTGTCCCTCCCTCGCTTCATCCGAGCCCGCTGGTATCTGTGACCCATGTCTTGGGACCTGCGGCTGTGCTGCGGCTTGCAAGCACCACAATGGCCACAGCTGGCAACCGGTGGTTGCGGCCCCAAATTATGCTGGCTACACTCGTCTGCGTCCTATCCCATGGGACTGGCAATTCCCACCTCCACACTCAGTCGGAGCGAGATGAACACGGGTACATACCCATCTGCAGCCCTTGCATACTCTTTGCCCACGTCTGTGGCTTATGGATCCGCTCTCGCGGGTCACGCCGCAAGTAGGGCTGGCGCTTGGGCTTGCACCTTTTTTATGCCGCCAACTCTGGCTCCAGATGAGATTCCCAGGAATGCTTCCCGCGCAACTGGAAGCCTGACCAGTCAACGTGGCGAAAGCGGTTCAGAGGAGATAACGTCGATCTGGAGGACTACCTCCTCCAATTCTGGAGAACCGCCGATTAGGAGGGTTGAACTCCGGCCGAGACCGGCTACATCCTCGCCAACAGCCTGGAGAATGAGGCTCTTCAGGTTTTGTCCTATCTCCCATCCGGGAACACAGCATTTGCTGAGGTTGCCGAGCAACTTCGCTTGTTGTTTGCCCCAAATGCGAACAAGTGGATGTACTCGACTATGCATTTAACCTGCGCATACTCAGCCCGAAAGCCTACCTGGAGTTCCCTGCGAGTAGGTTTGAGCCAATGCTGATTGAACAGTTCATCGATGGGCAGCCGTACCATATTTTGTATGCCCTGGTTGCCCACGTGAAACGGTTGATGGAGAAGCTTATCAAATCAGCGCTTGCAATAGAGGCAGCTGTCAGATCCTGCCTCGGCTCCGGCCTCGGCTGTGCCATCATAGGCCGTTGCACCTCCTTCTGCCATAGCATCGTAGGTGGCTCCCTGGGCGTTTCCGGCTCGCCTAGATCCGGCCCAGGACCACAACCCTCAGTGGGTTGGCCCGCCCTTGATGGTCGTCCCTGTATAGTACAACCTGTGAGTAATTTCGCCCGAGATACCAGACTCACACTAGGTGGGGCTCTGGTCAAGTCGTATTCTAGCATGATGCCCCTTCTCGTGGGGAATACCACCTACCCTCCGGTTGTACACATCATTACATATCATGCTCTAATGTAATGAAGCCTGTGTTATATTTCAGCCAAGTATCCAAAGGTAAAACCTTTCTTGTCGAAATATATATAACTTCATGAAAACAATGGACTGCTCTTACAGTATTTATATGGATTTTTGGAATGCGGGCTGCGGTGCGGGCCTATGCGGTGTGGTCCCATGCGGTCCTTCAACAAAAATTGAACCAGCACCATACCACACTGCAACTGATATCAGATTGCCTTCCCTGCACCATAGGCATGTAAATCGGTGGGAGATTTTGATATCGATGATCGTTGCCTTCCACCGATCGATCATCGATCATCGAATCTGACCCTTGACTCGGCAATACTCGCGCTTGTTGATGGGCAATATCGGCTGGAACCGACGCGGTCACTGAGGCGCTAGTGCCATGATACGATGGTGGGGTTAGCATGTATTATAGGGCACAGGAAGAAATAAATGAATAAACCACAAGGTTTTAATAATAGTCCAAAAAAGTTGTTTGGTAATTGATGATCCGAGTCAAAAATAGCAATGTGTGAAGAACTTTCATTCGAATCATCAAATGTGGAGCCATTTCACACCTCATGTGTATCCACACTACACGGTGCACATACGCGGCAAAAATAGTCCTCAACAATCCCCAAGATTAGATCATAATTTAAGCAATATACTTCGCCTAATCCTTTTGAAAAATCTGCATAAATTCGGTTACGTAATCTAATCTTATAGTTTACAATGTAACTAATTTAGTATTTGTGAGGAAAATTAATGTACGTATACTACTACGTAAGTACTGAGTACATTGTATATATCATTCAAGTCTCTTGCCTACTTTGTACTTTTAGACCATAAGATGGCGCCACTGCTTTTGAAGTTCATCCAAATACCGCATGAGACCGCTACGTAGCCCGATCAGGCATAACAATGGATCATCAATAGCTCATAGAAAAACGAACGGAATACTTGTACAGTAACAGTACACAATACTACACATGTATTCACGTTGGATACCACCTCATTTAATATCAGACCAAATAAAGGCACTTCTACAATGGACCAGAAGAACAATTTGCATTACGGTCGGCACCCACCGGTCTGACACAGGCTGCATAGACGTGCTGTAGGAGTTCTCTCGATGTATTCATATGCGGCTACAAAACAAGAACTAGCTTTTTTTAAAAAGGCGCACGGCCAAAACTGCTCACTCACGAAAATATCCGAAACAATTTACGATATTTACGATATGAAAAAAATCGATTCCAAGTATTTCACAATGATCATCGCTCGGCCCAGTACAATCGATCAATCATCGATATCATCGATTTATCGTTACATGCCTACTGCACCACACCACAATCTCCAAAAATCAGGCCCGCCCTGCACTGCACCGTTTAAGTGGATATCCGCCCCGCACCGCACCGCGGCCTACAGGACCCGCGGCCCGTGCAGGCAAACCTGCCCCGCATGTGGTAGCTTATGCGAGTGTGGCCTTGAGCCGCTCTCAAATGAACTAGTAAACGACTCAAAGCGAACTCCTTGCAGTTGTTACTATGGCCAAGCGCTTCCGGCATTACTTGTTGGGGCAGCATTTCCGGTTACGGATTGACCACAGTTCACTCCAATGGCTGCTCAACTACAGTGAGTTGCTTGCTTGGTGACCTGGTGGCTCATGAATTTCTAGGAGTATGACATGAAAATTAAGCACCGCGCTGGAAAGCAGCGTGGCAATGCTGACAGACTGTCACGTTGCCATAAGTGCAAGAGTCCAACCTGTTCAGGAATGACACTGTTCCAGCATGGCGAGGATTCTTTCTCAGACTAGGACCTGGACTTTCCGGGGAGACCCCAGACTGCCGCACCCTTCAGCACTATGGCAACCTGGGCAACAGGAGTCCACCCTCTGCGTGGATGCACCGGTATCGCTATAACTCATGACTCAGGAGTGCTACTCAGTCCCAGGGAGTCCTCCTCGATGCCGGCAGTGTACTCCACATGGGTATCCTCCCCGTCCTCAGACCAGTCTGAATATGAGCGGCAGTTGCACCCTGTGGTAATGGCCACTGGTGCCCAGTCAGACGTGACGGATAAGGAAGCTACTCTCTGGAGCAACTGGCTGTGACGCAAATGGCAAACAGCCCTTGAGGCTGAACAGAAACCTTCCAAGGCCGAGCGGAAGACCTCCAAGGAGAAGACATAATCTCTAGCCTCCCAGTGGCAACGGCTTGCCCTACGCAAAGGCCTTCTTTACCGGCGCTATGAGTCTCTGCCACCATTACCTGCTATTTGGCAGCTGGTGCTCCCTGCAAACTTAGCAGAGAGGTGCTCCATAAACTGTATGACTTCCAGGTTACCGATCATTGGCCTGGTGATCATTGGCCTGCTTTCATTGGCCTGGTAACGGCCTGGATGTGCAGAGGTGGTGAGCAGCTTGCCCGCGGTGTCAGGTTCGCAAGGCAGTTCTGGCTACTGGCTGCTATCCCTCGAACACGATCAAGGCTGGTGCGCCTTTTGACCGGATAGTCTTGGATATTCTGGATACTCACCGTGTCACTTTGCATGGTTCCGGTACATAATGGTGATCTCGGACTATTTCACCAAGTGCACTGACGCCTACCCACTGAGGCGCCAGAGCACGGCCGAGGTGGCTTGGTTACTGGTAAATAGGTGGGTGGTGTACCATGGCGTACCTAAGCAGGTACATTTGGATCACGGCACACAATTTGAAAGCAACCTGTTCCGGGGCCTAGCACAAATGCTAGAGAATACCAACGTCTGCACCACCCCTTACAGGCCCAAGTCTGATGGACAGGTTGATTGGTTCATTGATTTTCCTGACAACATGAAGAACACGCTGTGTTTCTAGACGCAATAAATCGCCGAATTGTGACGTTTCATAAATGTTCTCATAGGATAAAATGTGAAATTGAGTTGTCGGAACTGGTGTAGAACGTGCATGTGGATATTTGAAGTGATTTACGTTTAACACCATTGCAGACTTTTCGATTATATTTCCTAACTTTGTGGATACAACCCACAGTGCGGTGGCCATTTCTTCACGCACGGATGAACACGGAGTCTCCACATACAAGCAGGCCAACACTCAGCGGTAGTGAAGCATCGACGTTGCCATTGAGCAAATTGTTGTTAGAACATCCGGTGTAAACAACTGTATCGGCACATATGACGCACTCATGGAAGACACTTCCACTGAGGACGACAATTTATGGAATGAAGTGAGTACAAAATCATCTCGTAAAAGAAACCGATCAGCTGTGTCGCCGCAAATACCAACAACCAATAAAATGTCAAAGTCGGAACCGAACGTGAACTTACCAAAGGACGCTCCGAGGTGGGCCAAGACAATGCTAGACTGTATCACATCAAGCATCAATAGACTTAATAATGACCTTACCACCAAGAACAATACACTGTGTAAAAAGATTGATGACCAAGCCAAAGAAATTGACGAAATGAAAATTGAAAACAATCTACTCAAACAGAAAATTGCGAGTCTCGAGACCAAGCAAAAAGAGATTGATGATAGAGCCTTGTACCAGGATATGTACTCCAAAAGAGAAAATCTCTTATTCCACGGGATCCCTGAGGAGAAATGGGAGAGTGAAGACAAAACACAAGAGAAGGTGTGCGATTTCATAGAAGATCTGGGTGTCGATCCCCAAACTATAGGCTTCGCACGCGTACATCGCATCGGTGCTCCACGAAATAACAACAAACCCAGGTCAGTGATTGTACGATTCACGTCCCATCCAGACCGTCAGAAAGTTTGGAAGGCCCGCCCCAAGGAATACAAGGACATTTTCATGACACAGCACATCCCTCCCGAGATCAAGGCAAGGAGACGAGTACTTGCACCGGTGCTGGCCGCAGCAAAGAAACTGGACTCAATGAAAGACAGTAGTTACATCCGACATGACAAGCTTGTCATCGGAGACACAACGTACACAGTTGACAACCTCTACACTCTACCGAAAGAACTCGATCCGCGATATCTGTCTACCCCAATAAAAGGTGACTATCAGTTCTTCTGGGGGCGCAGTTCACCGCTTTCCAATCATCATCCATGCAGTTTCGTCGTTGATAAAGTACATTACAACAGCACAGAACAATATTATTTCTCCAAAAAAGCACGAGCCGCATGCGATCGTCAAACAGAAGTCGCCATAATGAAAACAGACGACCCAGGGACTCAAAAACGTCTAGCACGCAACATTCGCTTCACCGATTCCCAGAATTGGACAGACTCGATCGCACAAAAGCACATGAAAGACGGACTCTTAGCCAAGTTCCGACAAAACGATGATTTACGCACCTTCCTACTCGACACGGACCATCGTACCCTAGCTGAGGCATCTCCCCATGACAAGGAGTGGGGGATAGGCCTTGGCCTCGACTCGGACACTCTAGGCGACGAGACGACCTGGAAGGGAGCTAACTACATGGGTAAACTTCTGATGGAGGTGAGACGTGAGCTTCAACAGTCATCGCTCGAGCAACCCTGACCCGACCTGTGGGATCCTGTTTCTGATCCGGCCACCATGTGAAAAACTGGTAAACTGTGTCGTGTATCAAACCGTCCAAATGCACTTTAGTTAAAAAGTGTGCTGCACGTTCTAACTATATCTCGTACGTTGCCAGCAGTTGTCTGGAAGCCACCAGACCCACCATGAACAGCTGAGATACTATTTCCACAGTTATTTATTAAGAACATTACCTCCTTCATCAGGTATTTGTCATTGTTCTTGTGTTTTATTCGTATATGTATCGTTATACCAATTGAGTATAGTTACGATGAATGAGATATACGCACATACAAATCAAATGAACTTTTCGCACTGTGAACTCTCTACTACATTCTTCAAAGTGAACACTAACTGATTTTCTCAAGTGTATTATCATTATTATGTTTCTCATGTATTTTACATGATTGTTATTCATCCACTGCTTATTTGTACATGTTCGAAATCTCTGATGTACTACCAATATACAACGTAATACATAATCTATATTCCTAAAATGGGCTTACTCCCTGTTCATTATAGATACACGATGATGCTAACCATGCACATATGACATAACCTGTCTTTTTACATGTATGTAGCAGTGTTACATTTATTATAAATTACCTCATCTTTGTCCTTTTTATGTCATGGACTCTAAGTCATATATCATACACAAGCACAGAACGTACATATACTCCTAATGACAGTCTAGGAAGGAATAAAGTTCACGTTCATAGGTGAACACTAAAAACATATTTACTTATGTGTAGACATACATGCTGGTACAGGTATTGACATATACAAAGTTGTCGATGTATATCCATGTTTTACGACTGTAAAGTCACCTTTCCGTATTATAATACACGTACACACATATACGAGTCTGTCGATGCACATAAGAGCATCCACATTCATAACTGTGAGATCACCATCAAGTGTGCATACACTCATGAAAAACACCATTATTAGAATGGGAGTTAGTCTATTGCTAGAGAGCGTCAATGTCAGATTAGCAAAAAACATGACAGGTAGACAGACAATTGGTAGCACTAGAAATCTAATCGACCACATGGAAAATTCTCCTGAACAACAACAGTGTTTATATTATGAACGGTATTTACATACTTCACGAGTAAACAAACAATAGGTGCATGTGAGTACTATAAACTCTTGAACACCGCTAAAACTCATTAAGAGTATTCATCACTTCTTGAAAACAAGTGCTGAACAGAGGCGTTTCGGGTCTCTCGTTGCCGGGGTTGTGCTGGTTCGATTTAGCTCAGAATACAGTCACTCATTGTACTGTTCACACGGCGTGGACTGTCCCTGTAGGCCTTTGTCTAGCCACGTTGCCACTGCTCATAGCCTTATGTCACGTTATGTGAGCGCGTTGCAAGAAATGCTCAATAAGATCGAGCATGCAACGAGCAATAGAACTCACTACGTACCTTACACTACAAATAGTGTCAATAGGTATGAATTCACTCTATCAAAAGTAAAGATCTTTTGAGTATTCTTTATTGAGCATAAATTCGCACACTAGTAACACACCCTATTTCCCCTGAGAATTTAAATTCGCATCTGAGTTTTGGCCCAGTTTCAAGATATTGAGAAAAACATTAAATATTTCACACAGCACAATTTTTGCTGTGCGCCTGCAATGAGCATGTAACATCAAGACTATCCCCATGTGGACGCAAAACCAATGATAACAATTTTGGCATGATATAAAATAGGCTACACAACTTCTCATAATGTAAGCTTTTACATATAAATTCATATAATTTCACATACTCACATCACACACACGTATTGTTTGTTTGTTTTTCCCAATCGATACTCAAACTACAAACGAGATCATCCGTCACTTTCGGTGATTGTGTCAACGACACTGTCTTCAATAATTACAACACATTTACTATGGCTTGTATGCGCTTTATTTCCCCAATGCACTACATGTACTACAGCACAGTAACGACTTAGATAGTGAAATCATTTGTATGGTACAACAGGCATGACAAATTCTATCTTGTATATGTAAAATGGCGCCGTCGATATTAAAGATACACTCATTAAATGTAAGAGGGCTGAGATCGGACACCAAGAAAAGGAGGAAAATATTTGAGATGTGCCAGTCCAAGTACCGAGGCATATGTATGCTTCAGGAAACCCATAGTACCAGTGAAATTGAAGGTGAGTGGAAAAGAGAATGGAATGGTGATATCGCCTTCAGCCACGGGAGCTCTAAAAGCCGAGGGGTTTTGACCTTGCTACCACCAAACACTGATCACTCTGTCCTATTTCGTGACACGGGTGGGCGATATATACTGGTATCCGTTTGTTTTGATGATCAGAAAGTCCTTCTCCTAAATATATACGCACCCACACAACAAAGCGAACATGATCAATTAAAATTCGCAAGTGAACTGAAATCTATCATTCAGACTTATGAAAATGAGAACCTGGTGATTGGCGGGGACTTCAATGTTGTCTTAGACCCTTCAGTAGATAAGAAAGGAGGAATAATAAATAATAAAATATGTGGGAAATACAGGGCCGAAATAACTACATTAATTGACACATTCAATCTTAGCGATATCTGGCGCCAATGTAATGAAGAGAAATTCATGTTCACCTGGCATTGCAAGAAAAAGAAAATATACTGTCGGTTAGACTACTTTCTTATCTCTGATCACCTTTGTAATTTGACACAAAAAGTTGACATTTTGCCAACTACTGTATCTGATCATAACATCATACAATTGTCTCTAAAAATAGAAAACACTGAAGCCCGAGGTCCTGCCTATTGGAAGTTCAATACATCGCTGTTGAGGAACTCGGATTACCCTAAATATATCAGGAAAATAATTTCAGATAGTGAATCCTTTCACACGACTGACAATATGAGTGTGAAGTGGGAATTAATTAAAATAGATATTCGCTTGGCGACAATCAAATTCAGTTCTAAACTTAAGCGTGACCGAAATATACAAGAAAAATCGCTTGACACCAAACTTAAGGAATTACAACTGAAAATCGCAGAAGGTGATGACACTGAGTTAACGTTAGAAGAAACTAAGACGATAGAAACTGAATTGCAGAGTTTGCAAAATGAAAAGATTGCAGGTATTATACTAAGAGCAAAATCAATATATACTGAAGAATGGGAGAAAAATAGCAAATACTTTTTCAACCTAGAAAAACGAAACTATTGCAATAAACATATCACTTCATTGAATGTTGGAAACCGCGTCGTGACAGACCCCAAAGATATACTACGAGAAGAAATGAGATTTTACGAATGCCTGTATAGCGACAGTCCTAACGTAGACAACGACACGCGTAACACATTATACGAATCTATATCCCCTCGCTCGATACCAAGACTAACTGATGAACAACGACTTAGTTGTGAATTAACCATAAATGAATATGAATGCGCTAAAGCCCTCAAAGAACTTAAAAATGGCAAAACCCCCGGGATCGACGGGCTACCGCCCGAATTCTACAAATTCTTTTGGCCTAACATAAAACACTTGGTAATCCAATCGCTTAACTACAGCTTTAATAATAAAGAATTGTCTGCTACTCAAAGGCTAGGAATTATCACATTGATTCCCAAAAAAGGTAAAGATAGAGCTTTGTTAAAGAATTGGAGACCTATTAGTCTGCTAACCACAGACTATAAAATACTATCGAAAATGTTAGCACTCTCAATAAAAAATGTAATATCTGACATTATACACAGCGACCAGAACGCTTATATTAAGGGACGGTCCATCAGCCTAAATATCAGAACAATAGCAGACGTTATACATTATTGTAAATTAAGGAATATGGAATCCATAATATTGCTAATAGATTTCGAAAAGGCTTTTGATACAGTTAAATGGGATTTCCTGCAATATGTGATGGAAAAATTCAACTTGGGACCGAAATTCAGAGAATTAGTAAAACTTTTATATTCCAACATTCAAAGTACTGTAATAAACAACGGATATTTTTCTGATTATTTTAAAATACAACGAGGGGTACGGCAAGGCTGTCCATTATCTGCTTACCTATTTCTGCTAATAGTCGAGATTATGGCAATAAATATAAGATCTAATGCAGGCATTAAGGGAGTACAGTTAAATAACTATGAAATTAAAATAAGTCAGCTGGCGGACGACACAACCATTTTCATACAAGATACAACCTCTATTTCAAATCTGTTCGCTTTTCTTGATATATTTTATAAGTGTTCAGGACTCCGTACAAATATTGAAAAGACACAAGCGTTTCTAATCGGAAAACATATGAAACGTTTCAAAGACAAATCCCTAGGGATAAAATGGACAGACGGTCCCATACACTGTCTAGGGATCCACATATGTGAAACAGAGAACGATAATTATTTATATAACTATTTACCGAAAATTAATAAAATGAAAAACATCTTTAACATCTGGAAGCAGCGTAACCTGTCTCTGCGAGGAAAAATAACTATAATTAATACATTAGCTGCGTCGCTACTTGTATACCCAAGTACCTCGATCTCAACACCTCACAGAGTGATAAAGGAAATCGATAACCTATTTAGCACCTTTCTTTGGAGTAGTAATATCAACAAAATTGCACGTACTACGATGATACAAAATATAGAAAAAGGTGGTCTTAAATTGATTGACATGAGCTCTAAAATTAAATCCTTGAAATTGTCATGGATTAAACGATCGATATTGGTACCTGACATATCATGGAGGAAAATTCTAGACGGCATTTTATATCCTATTTCATTTGATTACTTGATAAAAACTAAATCATATTGCCCAGAATTATATCCCAACCTACCTTTGTTTTACCACGAAATCTTACGTGATTGGAATGCCCTGAATTTATCTGAATGCTCCCCACTTGCACCTGAATACGTTCACAGTATGCCTATCTGGTGCAATGATAAAATCCAAATCGAGAATAAACCCATACTTAGATTACAATGGGCTCAGAGCGGAATATTATATATCCAAGATCTCATCGACTCAAATGCTACTTTTCTCTCACACGTAAGTTTAGCTGCGAAATATCATATTAAATGTAATTTCTTAGACCTTATGAGTATCAAGCAAGCTATTCCTAAGGACTGGAAACCCCTTTTAACATTCCCCGCGAAATCCCAATCGTGTAATAACTTGTTGTTTTCGGTTCAAAATGGAACATATGAATTAAATAGTGTTACCACCAAAACATTCTACTGGATGTTCTTAGAAAAAACACATCAAGCTTGTCCTAAATGCATATCATCATGGACAAAGATATTTGATATAGATTCTAACATGTGGTCAGATATCTTTGAGTCACCAATGATTGCGTGTTCAGAGACACCGCTCCAATCTTTTCAATATAGAATCATTCATCGTATCTTGCCTTGCAACGAATGGTTATATACAAGAAAGATCTGCGATAACGATTTATGCTCTTATCTATACTGCAATAATGTTTCGAAAGACACAATATTACACTATTTGGTATCATGTGAACCCGTGAGCAGATTCTGGAATAGTTTCGTCGTATGGTGGAATACCTTAAGCTATTCACATATAGACACACTAACCCCTAAGCAAATAATTATTGGGTCTCCCAGCCAATCACCAGAATCAGTAGTGCTAAATTATTGCCTCATTGTAGGCAAATATTACATCTACACATGCAAGCGCCAGAAAGAACCTATTTTCTTTCTCCACTATCTGACGATCATGAAAAATAACATCACTCAAAAAGCCTTTTACGCTAAGGAGAACTCAAAACTTCACTATTTTGAAGAAAATTGGGGACGCTTATACTATTCAATGTAGCATCACTTACAAGATGAGATGAATGCACAGGTCACTTTCTCAAAAACTCCAATCTCGGCTCCGATCTCAGCTCTCGAGCTATTGTAATTCGTGTGTATGCCGATATTCATTCATGCCTTTGTCACTGTAATTTGCACATGTATGTACACTCATGTCTCTGCGGAAATAAACTAAAAAAAAAAAAAAAAAAAAAAAAGTTGATTGGTTCAATCGATCTATCCTGAATATGCTGGCGGTCCTTGAAAATGATTGTGCAAACGACTGGGTGACCACCTCCCATACGTCTTAATGGTGTATAGGTTGTCGGTCCACGCCTCCACCGGGGTGACCTTACATGCAATGCTGTACGGCCGACAGTTCAATCTGCCTGTGATTATCATGTATCCAACTGTGGCAGAAACCGGCACAGTACTGCAGTGTGCGGTCGCGAGTACATAGAGGGGGTTCGCCACACCTTGGCAAACGCCCATGACTTTGCGCGAGCCTGCCTAGATAAGTCTACTATCCGACAGAAGCGCGGCTATGACGCCCTTGATAAGGGTCTGCTTTTGCGGAGATGAACGGGGGGGGGGGGGGGGGCTATTACTATTCACAAGCCAAATAGGGCAACAAGTTTGCACGGCCATGGAATGACCCATTCAACGTACTGCAACAAGTGACCGGGGTGGAATACCGGATTCATTGGGATTTCGATCCGGACAAGATTTTGGTGGTCCACATAGACAACCTGAAGCGGTATGAGAGCCCACTCATCATGGATCTACTCATTCAAGATGTGGAGTCGTGATGTTTTATTCTTGGATACATCCAGTCAGCATCCATCGTATGGTGGCCGTGGCAGTGGGAGATGATTATTTCATCCGGATTGCATGTTACATAAAGACTGGATCCTCGACCCTCTAAGAAGGGGCTCGAATTCTACTTGCATCAGCATACTTTGTGGTATTTCATCCCTATCGTTACATTTTATAAGGTCAATATGCCTTGCTATGGTGATTGTCTGGGGCTGGACTTTTTCCTTGGGCAGTTCCGGGCAACCGCCGGCTATTGATTTCATCATATTTCTAGATTGGGCACTAAGGCTTCACCCCCTAACTACTGAAGTTACAGACCTGTTGGCTATCCGTCTAAATCTTTTGGACCATGCTCCCTTATTTGATTTATGGCTCTGGGTTTGAACGGTTATTGTACACTGTGGTTGTTAGTGGGTGCTTAGCTAACGCCCATAGGGCGCATGGATATAGGGCTATGATTCTACCTGTATCCACGGCTTGATTTCAAGTCACCAGGAGGAAATGTCTGCCCCTGCATGATAGCTTATGTAATTTAGTCCGAGCAGTGTGTTATTATGATCAGGGACACCACATGAATTGCTGCCGTGGGTAGAATTGCTGTCCTGTTTGATACATATTATGTATTTAAAATGTCCTACTAGATTTAAATGAATCTCCAGTTATTTGCACATTTAGCCTATATTGTGCAACTCACACTTCATCCGCCGCTTCGGCACCAGCAGGGTCTGCGGGGCTGCGCTTGGGGTGTGAGTGTTTTACGAGTTTACGAGGGTGCTTCGGTGCGCGGCAGTTCGGCAATGTGTGTATGTTCGGACGTCTGCATCTGCAGATGTCCCTCCGTATGTGCATACCGCTCTGGCCGCCCGGGTGCCACGCAGCTTGCCGTGTTGACTGTTCCACCCTGCCCCGGACTCCCGCGGGTCCGTGGCGCCGGTTGGCGAAGGTGTGTCACTATACAAAAGTTCTACTCAACTGTAATTGTATTCCAAAACTTGGAACACCGTCCATTTCAGCAGATGACTTCTTAGGTCATCATCCTTTCTGGAACACCTCGTTAAAAATTTTAGGTTGTTTATTAGGAATTATTCAAAATTTAGGAGCCTTTCTGTATAGTCTGTAAGCCCCGGGATCGACCCTCATTCTTCCAAAACAGACCCTTAAGGTCTGAGTCTTTTGCGTCGGAACTTTCGGGTACTGCTCACCTTGCATCCTTCTAGTTCCGCCATGTGATACTTCGGTCATGTTTGCCAGTTTTGGGCCGAGGTGGAACATATGTTGGAGACCAACATTGTAAGAAGGGTGTAATGTGGCGATTTTGCCCAAAGAATGCGATAGGAGTTTGCCTTTCTCACACATTATTCTTGTTTTGGCCGCTCCATGTTCGGAGCCCGTGCACTGCCTAGCAATGCACTGCTAATCCTAGCTCCACTATACTGAAACAATGGTCTGACGTCAGCCCTCGCTCTCGTGCGCTGCCAGCTATATAAGCTGACAGCCCATCTTGCTCACTCGGAGTTGTCTCAGAGCAGTCAAGACGAGAGCTCCATGTCCCCTTTCTCTGGCTAAGCAGATTCGCTAGGGTCCCGGGGGGGCAATTTCCAATTGGGGGCCCAGGAGTGGGGCTACTTAGATCAGGGGGCGCACGCCCCCTGGAACGGTAGTCCTTCGCCCTGGGATGGTGCGACACATGCTCTGGCAGACCGCCGGGCTGCCCGGGGTTCTATCCCCGTGGCAGTGCCGTCGGCGAGGCTGGCCAAGCAACACGCCCACGAGTGGGGCTCCGGGGCCACGCCCATGGCGTTCCGGGCTCATCACTCCGGGCTACATTACCATGATGAGTATGAGTATCTGAGTAATGTATTACTGACCGGACTTGTTCGATGGACTGGTACCTGGTAATAGTTCTAAAGTAATTACCTACAATGCCCTTTATACAATGCTCGCAGAACAATTTTCTTTGAAGCACTCGAAGGCTGTCGGGTTGATACGAGTAAATTGATGAGCGGGGGTGTACGGATTTGACTAGATACTAATTTATTCATAATGGACTCAGCTCTCAAATTCATTGAGAGGTCCGGTCGTTTTTACTTGCCGGGTGGACGTAGCTCTTTCCACTGACTGATTTTAAGAGACCTGCCCTAATACCGCCATTTATGCTGTGTGTACATATTGACATAGTTGTGTTGAGACCCATATAAGCAGTTGCTTGTTTGGGAATCATTGAATAAAGCTTATACAAACAAAAATAAGTAAATACCTACGCCCGCCGTGACCCTAGGAGAGGGGCCTATGCGCAGTGACCCTAGATAGCGGGCATCAAACTTTACAGTTTTATACTTAGAAAAAGTAATCAAATTAGTGAGCCATATTTTCATTTTCATAGGGAGTTGAGAAAGTTGTTATGTATCTTGTCATATGAGTTACTAAAGTAACGGTCTTCATCTATTTCCAATGGCTAATAATATAAAGTTGGGAGAAATCTTTTCTCTTTAAATAGCCATAACTTTTGAACAAATCATGCTGAACCGGTGGATTCAAATGCGTTAACATCATTTTGTTGTGAAACACCCTATTTCAAAGGTGATGTACTGGACCCTTTCACAGAGGCCTCTCGGAGACAATGAATATTCGGCAACCGTCAGGTTATTCCGTCAATTCAAACTAACAACTAAAGGCTGCTCGCTCGCAGACTATAATACTTATTTGTGAATAATTTCATTTCATTTTGTATTCACTTGATTCATTAAGTATAATATCTTCGAAAAGCCTATCTATGTTAAAGTAGGTAATTTTATGTACGATAAAGATCTATGTAATGATAGCGTGAATGAATCTGTGGTACAACCCAAACTTCGATCATTGCCAGAGTTATCTCTTCTCATGCGCTGTCTCACGCCAGGTGGAATATTGTACATTTTTAACGTGAAGAACTAGCTGACTTCTTAATTTACGATATAAAACTTGCAAACATATATCGTGTTGACTATTACCGTACGTAATGCTGCATTACGGTAATTGGGTACCACGGAGGATAGCCTGTTGACCAGTTTATTCTTAAGATTGCACGCGCCAGCCGCACGTGGTTTTAGCATTATGTCAAACGACCGTTTCAAACCCGCCGCACGAAATGCGTACTATTTTCGATTCAGATTGATAAAATGGCCAAATATGAAAAAAAAAAAATGGCCAATATGATAACTGCACTTATGAAAATACTTCATATTTTGCACATTTTGATGTGAAAATTGGTTTCATTTCCGCTACAAAGATTTTGTTTACGACCGTTAGATGACTCGATTGGTCGGAAAATGACAGCATTCTATGAAAAGGTCCATTGTAACCTATATCAAATCAACAGTGGACCATACTTTTTTCAGACGTACCTTTCAGTCACATGTCCACCTGCGTGTGCCAAAATATTCCTCGTCCGGAATACTTCTTGGATCAACGGATTTAGAGACAAACGGAACACGACCCACTACAGTTAAGCACTATTTTTAAAGTGTTCCTGTGCAGATGTTAAATGCGAGAACAAAATCTTACTCCACACCCGTCACTGGATTGCTCAGAGTCTTATCTTATATCTTAAGATTCCAATATTGTCCTTGATCCTGCTTCAGAATTTGTGCTTTGTACGATAACAATAAAGAGAAGAGGCTGAAGGTGTAAAGCCTGGGATTTGCATATGCATGAGGATGAATTGTGATCAGCCGGCCCGAGGATTTCCTCAGGCACATTCGTCCATTGTGCAATGTTGGATCGAGCACTGAAATAAACTCGATAACGCGAAAGAATCTAGATACGGTTTTATAACACATCGGATTAGCTATTTATATTATGATATCATTCAACAATAACTTTTACACACACGTTTTACGACATCACAAATATCTCGTGGTTAACCACATAGTCCATTAACCAACACATCGAATTCGAGATATTACCACACCCCTCGCCACCCACACCCCTCGCCACCCACACACGAACTGTTGGCATGGCTACGGCAAGCTATCGATATTAAGGTTGCTTACCAGTCAGGATCGATGCCTTATCAGCCGAATTCTGGTATGTTTTATTTCGGCTTGTTCCTGCAGTTTGACAAGGGATTTCGCTTCAAATTGTTCCGCAGGCTCTGTACATGACTACAAGACTTGTCCAGTGGCCAAATGGAAGACTCAGTCGATAATCATACAGATTCTGAACTATCAGCGGACTTGTTTCTGAATTCTCACGGTGAATGTAGTAAGAATCATGGTGCACGTGGGCCAGAGATTATTTCGTTACGTCTGTCTGAAATGCGTGCCATTTTCTTACTTTACAATACCGCTTAATTTGTTTTTGTTTTTAACAAAGTGAAAATGATTGTGAGATAATTCTCCAAGTTTAGACATAAAATTGTCCAGGTATAGCAAGAAAACCGTCATGAGACCTGGAAAATTAATGGGACGATCGTCCGTCTACATTTTTATCTTTAAAGTTTACAATCGAATCTTCCTGAAATTTTGCACAAAAATGCCTAAAAATATTTAGAGAGGGAGGTATTTTTTAATTTTTTTCATTTTTGCAATTTTTTCAAAATGGCGGCCATTTTTGACGAAAAGTAGGCAATTTTTTACTTTGACGGTCGTTTTCTCAAAATCTGTTCAGTAACTTTTTTTCTTATTGATGCATAGGACTCCCCATATGTACCCCTGTGACATGTATAACTTTCGTTGCCCTTGAATCACTCAAAGTGGGCCAGTTTGGCCCAAACTCGGCCCAAATGGGACCTTCCCATGTTAAATTCTCCTATGCTTCATAATGGGACACATTATGCCTAATATCTCACTTAATACTGAGATTAGAGACTAGGAATCAATTGTGAACATATAGGAAATGGTATAAGCTGAATATTCTCGTGACCTTGAATTTGACCTCTGACCTCAGTTTCAAGGTCAGAGCACAAAATGGCTAATATCTCGCTTATTATCGACTTTACAACTTATGAATCAATTGTGGACATATAGGAAATGATATATGCTGAATATTCTGATAACCTAGAATTTGACCTTTGACCTCAATTTCAAGGTCACAGGACAAAATGGCTAATATCTCACTTATTATCGATTTTACAGCTTAGGATTCAATTGTGGACATATAGGAAATGATATATGCTAAATATTCTCGTGAATTGAATTTGACCTCTGACCTCATTTTCAAGGTCAAGAGCACAAAATGGCTAATATCTCACTTATTATCGACTTCACAGCTTAGGAATCAATTGTGGACATATAGAAAATGATATACGCCGAATATTCTGATGAATTTGAATTTGACCCTGACCTCATTTTCAAGGTTACAGGACAAAATGGCTAATATCTCGCTTCTTATCGACTTTACAGCTTAGGAATAAATTATGAACATATAGGAAATTATATATGCAGATTACTGTCATGATCTTGAATTCGACCTTTGACCTCATTTTCGAGGTCACAGGACAAAATGGCTAATATCTCACTTATTATCGACTTTACAGCTTAGGAATCAATTGTGAACATGTATACTAGAAATGATATATGCTGAACATTCTCATTAATTTTGAGTTGACCAATGACCTTATTTTCAAGGTCACGGGACAAAAGGCTAATATTTAAAATATATTGTCCGGTAACCTTTCTTAGCCCTTGGGCTAATTTTTCTTCAATATTTCATTTCAATTTCTATGTCTTTTCAACAGTGCCTTTCTTCAGATATTACTCAATAAACAATAGTTATCAGTTTAGACATCTTTTCCAGAACATGTAGGACTAACGAAAAGAATAATAATTAATTCCAACTTTCGATGTAATATTTGCACATAAATTGTTTTAAATACAGAAAAAATAGGTATTTCGGATATTTGCACATAAATTGTTTTAAATATAAAAAAGGTATTATTTGCCAATGTCTAAGACGAAAAGCTCCGTGTCCTTGTGTTACGTTTTGACAATGCAACAAAATAGACATTGGAAATATAAATAACCTCAAATATACTGGAAGAAATATGAGGGGTATTGGTCATTTATAAACGTAATATCACCAGTCATTCCATAGTCACAGAAGCACATAAGCTCATATTAATTTTAAGGTTTTCGTGTCCACAGCGTTACGTGTTAGACAATGATATCACAACGTTACGTCTTAGACAATGATATCACAACGTTACGTCTTAGACAATGATATTTAAATGTTTCACTAGCAAGGGCGGATTTAGGGGGAGTGACGGGAGCGATGGCTCCCCCAAAGGCTCCACGAATTTTTGACAAGTACAGGGTTTTGGAGTGTGAGGTGAGGGGGGGGGGGTAATGGCTGACACATTAAATTCGGCAGGGACCCAGAAGCTGAAGCATCTTAGGTGGTCTCTAGTGCATTTTAGGCGCTGTATATGTCTATTTATTCGGATGTCCAGTGACGTATGGGAATCGAGAAAATGTTTCAAATATTAACCGCACAGCAACAAGGTCAAGAGCACAAAATGGCTAATATCTCACTTATTATCGACTTCACAGCTTAGGAATCAATTGTGGACATATAGAAAATGATATACGCCGAATATTCTGATGACTTTGAATTTGACCCTGACCTCATTTTCAAGGTCACAGGACAAAATGGCTAATATCTCGCTTCTTATCGACTTTACAGCTTAGGAATAAATTATGAACATATAGGAAATTATATATGCAGATTACTGTCATGATCTTGAATTCGACCTTTGACCTCATTTTCGAGGTCACAGGACAAAATGGCTAATATCTCATTTATTATCGACTTTACAGCTTAGGAATCAATTGTGAACATGTATACTAGAAATGATATATGCTGAACATTCTCATTAATTTTGAGTTGACCAATGACCTTATTTTCAAGGTCATGGGACAAAAGGCTAATATTTAAAATATATTGTCCGGTAACCTTTCTTAGCCCTTGGGCTAATTTTTCTTCAATATTTCATTTCAATTTCTATGTCTTTTCAACAGTGCCTTTCTTCAGATATTACTCAATAAACAATAGTTATCAGTTTAGACATCTTTTCCAGAACATGTAGGACTAACGAAAAGAATAATAATTAATTCCAACTTTCGATGTAATATTTGCACATAAATTGTTTTAAATACAGAAAAAATAGGTATTTCGGATATTTGCACATAAATTGTTTTAAATATAAAAAAGGTATTATTTGCCAATGTCTAAGACGAAAAGCTCCGTGTCCTTGTGTTACGTTTTGACAATGCAACAAAATAGACATTGGAAATATAAATAACCTCAAATATACTGGAAGAAATATGAGGGGTATTGGTCATTTATAAACGTAATATCACCAGTCATTCCATAGTCACAGAAGCACATAAGCTCATATTAATTTTAAGGTTTTCGTGTCCACAGCGTTACGTGTTAGACAATGATATCACAACGTTACGTCTTAGACAATGATATCACAACGTTACGTCTTAGACAATGATATTTAAATGTTTCACTAGCAAGGGCGGATTTAGGGGGAGTGACGGGAGCGATGGCTCCCCCAAAGGCTCCACGAATTTTTGACAAGTACAGGTTTTTGGAGTGTGAGGTGAGGGGGGGGGGGGTAATGGCTGACACATTAAATTCGGCAGGGACCCAGAAGCTGAAGCATCTTAGGTGGTCTCTAGTGCATTTTAGGCGCTGTATATGTCTATTTATTCGGATGTCCAGTGACGTATGGGAATCGAGAAAATGTTTCAAATATTAACCGCACAGCAACATGTACAGGGACTCATCCAAGATTTTGCAATGGGAAAGGAGGTTCGCAAATATCAGAGACAATGCATATGGACGTGGGCGGGGGTAGGTCCAGAACATGCACGGTTGCATTTAAACTTGATTCTCCCTGATTGGATATGTCAGATCTGGTGAATACCCACTTTTCGGAATGCACGATAGTCGCTTCCTTTCTCGATAATGACCACCCTTTTGCCAAGATTCCGAATTTCGAACCAAAAAGAGATGTTTTTATAAGCATATGCTTGTTTGTCAATTGTTGTGAAGTCAATGAAGTTCAAATTATATATGCCAGACGACATATCCGATCATCGATGGAATGTAACGTCATGAATTGTTCATTGAAAATCTCAATCTATAGAATCTCGATCTCAATTCACACACGAAATTTGTTGGCTCTATGTTAAATGTCCTTGAAACGCTCAGATTCAACTAGAGAACATCTAGACCCCTTCAGCTTCTGGGAGCCTGGCCGGGCCCCAGACCCCACGCCTAATGGCTAGGACTGTCACAAATTTGTGGTTAATCATTTCTGACCAGGGGTATATTGTCAGGTAGCTCTATAATTATTTTGCTGAGAGTATTTTGGGAGTGACCAGAGCCTAGTTTATTCATGTTTCCGCTTGAGCGCATTAGTGTCTAGTGAGAGTAAAGTTGAGCAAAGTAGAAGTCTGTGTCAGAGTAGCAGTATTGTCTAGTGGCGTGTAACTGGGATTGGTTAATGGTGTATATAAGACTATGGTAGATTTCTAAGTATTGTCAGTCAACTTTGGTGTCAACTTGATGTCAGCTACGTGGTGAAAAAAATCAACCTGTGAATTGGTGAAACCTTGTATTTGAGCGGTGGAATATTGCAAACTTTGGTGTGATTGTTATTCGTCTGGGCAGTCCAAGAGCCGTAAGTTACATTATATTTGTACTTTATGTTAGGTTAGGGTTAGGTAGGGTATTACAGTAATCGTGTAGAAACTGTATAACTTATGTCAATATTATTCAGTTCTAGATGTGTTTGTGTCATGACCTGTGTTGTCCGTGAACTCTCGGCCCCAAGCCCGTGAGTGCAGTGACCAACATACACGACTGCTATTTGTACTTGCTACTGTGTACGGACTACCACGGAGGACTGACGTCCTCGTTATTCGCACACTCGGGAGAGCAGCCGCAACCTGTAGTCTGCCGGGTTGTCTTCGTCGCCTCGTCGCCTGGAATATTATTACTGTGATTGTCCAAATTGAGACTGTGTACATGTGGAACTGCTCAATTAGTTTTTGAGAAATCGTCGAGGGATGGTATTCATCAGTGTTCGGACATCGTGGGAAGAAAAACAGACTGTCCATCAGGCCTTGTGATGTGTTGTGCTGTGTTGTGTCTATTTGTGTTACCCGTCATATATCCAATTTCACCTATTTGTATATATGTATGTATATTACGTCATTAAACTATTGAAATTCTATACTGTGTTTGTTCCACATTATTGCGGAGATACGTGATCCTTGACAATTTGGCGCCCGATAAGGGACCGCAGATCTCCGTAGTTGTGTGAGAACTAAAAAAAAAGAACAAGCCGGCAGTTAAGGATGCTTATCAGTCAGGATCCATGCCTTATCAGCAAAATTCTGGTAGGTTTTGTTTGGCCTATAACTCTGCAGTTTTTTAATGGATTGCGCTGAAAATTGTTGGGTAGGTTCTATCCGTGACTACAAGGCTTGTCCAATGGCTAGATTGAAGACCCAGTCGATATTCATACAGATCCTGAACGTTATATACCGCCAATGAAATGTAACTTACATAGAAAACAGACAGCGTTTTAGGGTACAGTTTCTTGACTATGGTTAGACTACATATCATAGAACAATAACCCACTGCCTGTTTTGGGATTTACCTCAACACTTGATGGGAATCTGATGGTCAAAATAGCATGTTATATATCATCGGCATTGAAGATACACTGGGCAAAAGAAATTGATTATCAATCGCATTAATAACGTCTATATCCGTTGGCATTGTAAACTCAACCGCAAACTACATCAAGAATTCAGCGACTCTGATATTTTCTAAGTGCAGTATAGAAGCAAAATCACAACAACATCTCATTCCTGAGTACAACGTTCTCGACAGCTGAGCATTGACGGTATTTGCCATACGAATAATCCGCTGATCTGTACTTAGCGCTTCACTGACCAGCGGCACAAGACATTTTCAGGGGATCGCAATAGATATACACATTTGCGCATCAATTTGACATGAATATCGATGGGATACTTGAAATGTGAGAGTAGGTTATTGATCACAGATATGTGCACTCGCTGTAGTTAAGAAACTACACCATGTAATGCTTCGTGTACGCAACGTAAGTTACATTTGTTCAAGAAATATTCAACTCCATTTATATACTAATTTATTAATGAAATCTTCAATCGCTTATTTGCGTCATCTTCATGGATATATAGAGAATATACATTCCAAATTTCATGTAAGTTTGTTATGAAACGGCCGAGATATGATCCAAAATTGCACATGGTATGGAACCATTGAAAGTATGTGCATCGTACTCGATACGCAATCTTAAAGGGTACGTAGGTACAAGTGTTTTAAACGCGCATTTATATATTGGTATATCTATTGTAATTTTGCAGTGATTGAATTTTGTGGTTGCTATCCATTATATTGGGAAACGTATAAATCAGGTCAGGGAGGGTTCCTGATAGGTCCTTGTATTTTCTGTGCACATTACTAACATTTTCCCGAAGGTTCTTGGACGCGAGAATATTCGTCTTGACGTACGGTGATTAATAGCGCGGTTGTATTTGCCGTTATTGGTGCGTGAAGTTTCTTTGGTGACTGACCAATTTGCGTGGTGCATTATTCCAGAGAATAGGAATGGAAACCCCAGGTGTTTGTGCGAGTGCACATAACGGGCTACAGGTGTTTTCGTCGGTGAGCTATGTTATTCTTGGTAGATTATTTGTATTGCAGGTGATTGTTTTGCTGTGTGTGTTTTGCGCTGTTAACTTAATGTGTATGATTGAGTTTGTGTATGAGTAATGAAGTGTAAATAATGATCGATGATTTAATGATTGTACTTCCATTACAGACAAAGTTTTCAGGTTGTTACAATGGCTAAAAATTTTGAAAAATTGATGTCAATTGGTGAGAAACTTGGCTATGAATGAACGGAATTGCGAGATTTTGTTTCAGCTCAACAATCAATTGAAAGGGAAAGTGCCAGAGGGAGAGAGAACAGCAGCAACATGAAAGGGAAATACAGCGACAGAGAGAGGTTGAAAAAGCTGCTCAGGACTTGCACATATTGAAGGAACAACACCGACATGAAAAAGAGATGAAACACGCTGAAGTGGGAGACAGAAGTATGCCGAAGGTACGGATCGTACAGAAACTAAGCGAGTAGTGAAGGGCAGATTACCAAAATTACCAGAATTTAAGGAGAATCAAGATAATATTGATGCGTATCTTGAACGATTTGAGAGGTTTGCCAGGGCACAAGAATGGGATGAAGATGACTGGCCTACATACCTTAGCGCTCTTCTTACCGGTAAGGCCCTTGATGCATATTCACGAATGTCGTCAGACGAAGCAACAGATTATGAGAAACTGAAGGAAGCCATACTTTATGCATACGAGTTGACTAACGAGGGTTTCAGACATAGTTCCGTGAGAGTAAGCCGCAGGTGAATGAAACTCCATCGCAGTTTGTGGGTAGACTAACTAGATATTTTCGCAGATGGTTAGAGTTGTCAGATGTACAAAAATCCTATGATAACTTAGAGATGTTGTTAATCAAGGAACAGTTCATTAGTCAGTGTGATCGTGGAGTTGCTGTCTATTTAAGGAGACATGTGGACGAATCCCTGGAAGAGCTTGTCAAACTCACTGAGCGGTATTTGCAAGCTGAGGGTAAGGCTTTCAGCAGTGGTAAGCCAACCACTACAGTGAGGCAAGACAAGAAATGCTACGGGTGTGGCAAAATTGGTCATGTCAAGGCAGATTGTAGACATCTAATACAGAAACATAAAGTCGTATGCCATAACTGTGGAGAAAACGGACATATAGCACCTGAATGTATGAAGAAGCCACGTCCAGGCCCAGTGTGTTTTCTCTGCAACAGCAAAGGACACAAGGCCCACGAGTGTCCGAAACGACAGACTGCACTAGCAGCAATTGAGCAAGAGATGAGAGCGGAAGAGGCGCAGAGCATCGCAAACGCCTGTGCTGAAGTGAAGTCCAGGATCAACTCAGCAGTCCACAGCATAGAACCAAGTAAGAATGAACCATTACCTATATCTGGGGCTTGTCAGAAGGAATCTCTTACAAGGAAGTTGCCTGTGACGAAGGGATATGTTAATGATATAGAAGTTGAGACCCTGCGTGATACAGGCTGTACCGGTGTAGTTGTGAAGGCGTCACTAGTCGGTGATGAACAACTCACTGGAGAGAAGCAGACATGCATGCTGATTGATGGGTCAAATGATAACGATACCACTTGCACATGTAATCATCGATACACCATATTATACTGGTAGCGTCAGTGCTATGTGCATGAGCAATCCTGTTTACAGTCTGATTGTAGGTAACATCGACGGAGCCAGACCACCAGACAGTCCTGATCCAAAATGGCGACAGGATGAGATCGCAGCAGCTGTGACGAGATCGATGAAGGCCAAGATGGAGAGAAGCCTGAAGCCATTGATTGTGAGTGAAGATGGGAAGTTTTCCAATCTGAACTCGGAGAAGCTGATAGAACTGCAGGGTGGAGATGAAACTGTGCAGAAGCTAAGCCAGAAGACAGAGAAGGTAACCTGTGGAAACAGCGTATCATGGTTTGAAAGAAAAGATGAAGTCGTGTATCGACATGTATACCAAGTAAAAGATCCAGACAAAATTATTAAGCAGGTGGTAGTTCCAAAAGAACTCAGAAAACGGGTAATGTCAGTTGCTCACGATGGAATTTTTGCTGGTCATATGGGTATAAACAAAACTATGAATCGTATCAGACAATGCTTCTATTGGCCATCAATGCACGGTGATGTTCGAAGGTTTTGCAGATCATGCGACGTGTGCCAGCGGACCATAGCAAAGGGTAAAGTAGCCAAAGTACCCCTAGGTTCCATGCCTATGGTAGATTTGCCTTTTAAATGGGTTGGCATAGATTTGATTGGGCCAATCTCCCCACCATCAGAAAGAGGACACAGGTATGTGCTTACAATCATGGACTATGCGACACGTTATCCCGAGGCTGTGCCTCTGAGGAATATAACTACCGAAGATGTAGCTGAGGAACTAGTACAGGTTTTCAGTAGAGTAGGAATTCCGCAGGAGATTTTGAGCGACCTGGGTCCTCAGTTTGTTTCCTCATTGATGAATGAAGTTAGCAGGCTCTTGTCAATTCGCAGATTAACATCTGCACCATTTCACCCCATATGCAATGGATTGGTTGAAAAACTAAATGGCACATTGAAAACTATGCTTCGCAGGTTGGCGGTTGAAAGACCACGTGACTGGGACCCATACCTCATTCCTTTGTTATTTGCCTACAGGGAGATCCCACAGGACAGTACGGGGTTCGCACCATTTGAACTGCTTTATGGAAGATCGGTGCGTGGACCTATGCAAATTTTGAAGGACACCTGGACGAAAACCGAGATAGACCTGGAGGTAAAAACTAGTTATGAGTATGTGCTAGATCTCAAAGACAGATTGCAAACTACGTGCGAAATGGCACAGGACGAGTTACTGAAATCTCAGGTCCGGTACAAGAAGTATTACGATAAGAAAGCTAGAATGAGGAGCTACAAAGGTGATGACTTTGTTCTGATTCTGCTACCTACCGACAACAATAAGCTACTACTACAGTGGAAAGGCCCATTCCGAGTGATTGAGAAAGTAGGACCCATATGATTATCGACTTGATGTCAATGGGAAGGTCAACCTTTCACGCAAACATGTTGAAACAGTATCACGTTCGAGAGCAGGATGAAGCACAACAAACAGCATTAGTAGCTATTGTCGATTGTTCCAATGAAATTCATGATGATGACTTGATGTATTTTGAATGTGAGCCGAGAGATGCAGTACTCGAGAAAGCAAACTTATCTGATCAATTGTCGAAACCACAATGTAGTGAGATACAAAAGGTAATGCAAAAACATGCTGGAGTCTTTTCAGATAAGCCAGGAAAGACTGACTTGATCCAACATGAGATACGACTCACAACAACAGAGCCGGTTCGTACAAAAATGTACCCGCTACCCTTCACGGTGAGTGAAACCATCAAGAGTGAAGTTGAGCAGATGCTGGAACTGGAAGTCATAGAAAGATCCAACTCTCCTTATGCTTCACCCATAGTATTGGTAAAAAAGAAAGACGGAACAAACAGATTCTGTGTCGACTACAGAAAACTAAACAAGTGCACATTATTTGATCCTGAACCAATGACTCTACCAGATGAAATTTTCACACAGTTGAAGTCCAATAAGTTTTTCACTAAAATTGATCTTTCTAAAGGATATTGGCAGATCGAGATGGCACCTGCCGATAAAGAAAAGACTGCTTTCATTGCTCCACAGCTTGGATGCTACCATTTCAATCGTATGCCTTTTGGTTTAAAGAACTCGGCAGCGACCTTCACACGACTGATGAGGAAGGTACTCAGGAGGCTGGATTCAGTTCACTGCTACATTGATGACATCTTGATCCATACAAAGAGCTGGAACGAACACGTAAAGGCACTGGAAAAAGTTCTGCAGAGTCTAATGCTGCAATCAAACCAACTTGTGAAGACGGTGGTTCCCAGTTCACCACCAGTGATTTGCATTCAAGCCATGTTACCAACGGTGTTCACCAGCGGTGAAGTGGGAAGTATTTTAGCGCCTCCATTTTCACCGCCAGTGAAATAGCTGGCGGTTGTTATTGATGCTACGTTCAAATCAACACTCACCGCCTGTGACAGTCGACGTCACCGGCGGTGTGCACCGTCTTCACAACTTGGTTTGAACGCAGCATAAGTAATGCGGGCTTGAAAGCTAAGCTATCAAAGCGTGTGTTTGGTGCAAAAGAGATTGAGTATGTTGGCCATAGGATACAAGATGGCAAAATTGTTCCAGAAGATGTAAACGTCAAGAAAATCCAAGATGCTAAGTTGCCTGTGACTAAACGAGAAGCACGATCATTCATTGGTTTGTTGAATTATTATAGAAGCCATATCCCAGGATTTTCCACTATTTTGGCTCCAATTACTGAGTTGGTTAGGAAAACGGCACCTAACGAATTAACCTGGAACCCAGAGCAAATTCAAGCCTTTGAAACCCTCAAGGAGGTCATTTGTACAAAGCCAATTTTGCACTTACCTGACTTTCATAAACTTTTTATTATGCAGGTTGATGCTAGCGACACTGGTATAGGGGCGGCACTTCTCCAAGAGCATGAGAGCACGTTGATGCCCGTGTCGTTTGTCAGCAGGAAGCTAATCCCCAGGGAACGTCCGTATGCAGTGATCGAAAAAGAATGCCTAGCAGTGGTATTTGATCTACAGAAATTCAGCCGCTACATCTATGGCAAAGAGGTGGTATTGCAAACCGATCATATGCCATTAGTATGTTTGAATCATAACCGAGTAGGTAATGATAGGATCATGAGATGGTCGCTGCAGATTCAACCGTATACTGTACGCGTGGAGTACATTAAGGGATCGCTGAATGTTATGGCAGATTATCTCAGCCATATGCACTAACCTGCACAAATTTGGTGCTGGCTTTCCTATCAAATTTGGGAATTTGCTTTTGGAAGGGGGCTAATGGCACAAATTTGTGGTTAATCATTTCTGACCAGGGGTATATTGTCAGGTAGCTCTATAGTTATTTTGCTGAGGGTATTTTGGGAGTGACCAGAGCCCAGTTTATTCATGTTTCCGCTTGAGCGCATTAGTGTCTAGTGAGAGTAAAGTTGAGCAAAGTAGAAGTCTGTGTCAGAGTAGCAGTATTGTCTAGTGGCGTGTCACTGGGATTGGTTAATGGTGTATATAAGACTATGGTAGATTTCTAAGTATTGTCAGTCAACTTTGGTGTCAACTTGATGTCAGCTACGTGGTGGAAAAAATCAACCTGTGAATTGGTGAAACCTTGTATTTGAGCGGTGGAATATTGCAAACTTTGGTGTGATTGTTATTCGTCTGGGCAGTCCAAGAGCCGTAAGTTACATTATATTTGTACTTTATGTTAGGTTAGGGTTAGGTAGGGTATTACAGTAATCGTGTAGAAACTGCATAACTTATGTCAATATTATTCAGTTCTAGATGTGTTTGTGTCATGACCTGTGTTGTCCGTGAACGCTCGGCCCCAAGCCCGTGAGTGCAGTGACCAACATACACGACTGCTATTTGTACTTGCTACTGTGTACGGACTACCACGGAGGACTCACGTCCTCGTTATTCACACACTCGGGAGAGCAGCCGCAACCTGTAGTCTGCTGGGTTGTCTTCGTCGCCTCGTCACCTGGAATATTATTACTGTGATTGTCCAAATTGAGACTGTGTACATGTGGAACTGCTCAATTAGTTTTTGAAAAATCGTCGGGGGATGGTATTCATCAGTGTTCGGACGTCGTGGGAAGAAAAACAGACTGTCCATCAGGCCTTGTGATGTGCTGTGCTGTGTTGTGTCTATTTGTGTTACCCGTCATATATCCACTTTCACCTATTTGTATATATGTATGTATATTACGTCATTAAACTATTGAAATTCTATACTGTGTTTGATCCACATTATTGCGGAGATACGTGATCCTTGACAAGGACTCTCTCCCGTAAGATATGACTCTAAATGATGACTGCTCCCCCAGATAAAAATCCTGGATCCGCCCCTGTTCATTAGTAACACTCCTTATTTGGTATTATTATAATGAATGTATTTTACAGCTTTTACGACTGCCAGCAATGGCTCTTCAAAAGGGCAAAATTGGACAGTTACATCTGTTGACTTATTGTAGAGAGTAGTAGAATGTGAGATTTTGTGTCCTACTGCATATGTTTAAAAAACAATGTTTTTTTCATCTGGAACTAAAAATCTGCGGCACTGGTACATGTGTGTTGTATAGAAGGTTTTGATTGGCGGTACTGGTACACGTGTGTTGTATAGAAGGTTTTGATTGGCGGCACTGGTACACGTGTGTTGTATAGAAGGTTTTGATTGGCGGCACTGGTACACGTGTGTTGTATGGAAGGTTTTGATTGGCGGCACTGGTACATGTGTGTTGTATAGAAGGTTTTGATTGGCGGCACTGGTACATGTGTGTTGTATAGAAGGTTTTGATTGGCGGTACTGGTACACGTGTGTTGTATAGAAGGTTTTGATTGGCGGCACTGGTACACGTGTGTTGTATAGAAGGTTTTGATTGGCGGCACTGGTACACGTGTGTTGTATAGAAGGTTTTGATTATAGTGCAGCCGTTCACGTCCGTCTTACATCTAGCCATATTTATCGTTATTTCCCTGCGTCCGATTGTGTGTTTTTCCGCATTCAGAACACATTGAGCTCTATGAATCAAATGGATCATATTGGCAGTAATAGTCATCGGATATTAGAAGTGTTTGCAGAAGTATGTGAAATTAGCCACAATAGGTAACAAAGACACGATGCTGGTGTCCTTGTTACATCTCGACTTTCTAAATGTATATAATATGGGACGTATTCTCTGTTCTGTTTGCATGTTTTACTTTTTATTCTAGCACTTGGGCAGCGAAATACATTTTAATGTATCATATATTTTGCGTCGTAAAGTATGTGGGTGCTGAATTACATGTATTTATGCGAAGACGTAACACGACATCATGCTTACATCTTCACAAACATTTTCTCGTATTTTCAACATTCCATGCTCTATCCACTTCTTCTCTACACCATCTGACTTTTTGTATTGTGAGTCCCACAAAATCATACTGTTATATTCAAGATAATATAAAAAGATGCACAAACTGGTGTGTTATTTTCAAATGTAACAAACACAAAAACTGTGTTTTCCTCGTTACGCCCCCTCTCTATTAAACGTAACATGGACGCGATTTTTTCCATTTAGCGTTTTTCATGAAGTTCATTGTAAATATAATTGCCATCTGTGAATCAAAATATTACAAGTAAACGCCAGGAATTGAGATTGGCAAATGTGGTCGCCTTATGAAAACAATTGTATTAGTCCCAAAAATAGTCTTTATATGAGCTATTGATATCAATTGAATAGTTTTTTCTTCTTCTGTGCGATCTATATATGTCGATTAAAAATGGATTTGTATTATCTGTATACTGTTTATTTACTACAATTTACATGCATCTATTTCGAGGGTTCCTACTGAGAAATATGGCAGTGAAAAACATTTTCATAAATGGAAGCAATACCCTTTCGCCATTTGTGTGCAACCTCGATTTGGCCACATCACATATTTTATTATTACTGTATTCTGAATAATATGGTAAAAAATAAACACAAAGAAACACGATAATACTCATAAGGGTTGAAGAGTTCAGGAAATAGCAGATATGATCAACAAATTTACCCATGTTGCAGTTATTCTGTGTGTTGAAGAACAAGAAATACATTAACTATAATTTCTGGAGTTTATTTTTTAAGATCATCAATATTCAACATACATGGCAAATAATGGAGCGACTTGATACACACAGCACTATTTTTTATCACAGTATCAATTTGGGGAATGCAATGAACAATAAAAAAAAAATATACAAAGATATTGACATAAGACTGTGTTCACGGACCTAGAATGTGAAGCCTCGGTATATTTTTATCTGTCTGCCTGAAAAAAAGCTGGTGAAACGAAGCACAATTTATTAAATGAAGAAAATTTGTGACTAGTTTTGAAATAAAAATGGAACTTTTAATGAAATGCACTAATCTGTGTTGATAGAATATCTATAAATAGAAATCCTGGAATGAAGCACATTTTGTGAAATTAAAAAAAAAACTGAAACTAATGGCCAGAAATGACAAGAAGCCATTACATTCGTATTTTTCATATCTACTGTAACAAACAGTTTCGACATCTACATAGTTTCTTTCAATAATTATGATCAGTCTGCTGTGTATGTAATAACGGGAAATCCAACTTTGATCGAAGGAGTCAAAATAACGTCCTTTTTGCCACAAAACCTACTGTGATAAAACAGTTTCTTTCAAGATGATCAGTGTGCTGTGCATGTAATGAACTGAAATCTGATTTTGATTAAATCACTGAAAATGAAGCACTGTTGGCCAGAGAAGAAATGATCGGAATACACACTGAATACATTTCTACTAAAATCCACTGCAACGAAACAGTTTCCATATCTTAGGTCTCTTTCAACAACTTATGATCACCTGCTGTGGATGGAATAAACAGAAATCTGTTTGAAGTACTGAAAATAAAACACTGTTGGCCACAGAACCAATGGAGGAAATCACACTGAATACATTTCTACTACTAAAATCTACAGTAACAAAACAAACAAAACTGTTTTCACATTTACACGATTGCTCTGAACAACTTACGATCAGTCTTCTGTGCATACGATGAACTGAAATCTGATTTTGATTGAACTACTGAAAATAAAACACTGTTGGCCACAGAACCAATGGAGAAAATCACACTTAATACATTTCTACTACTAAAATCTACAGTAACAAAACAAACAAAACTGTTTTCACATTTACACGATTGCTCTGAACAACTTACGATCAGTCTTCTGTGCATACGATGAACTGAAATCTGATTTTGATTGAACTACTGAAAATAAAATACTGTTGGCCACAGAACCAATGGAGAAAATCACACTTAATACATTTCTACTACTAAAATCTACAGTAACAAAACAAACAAACCTTTTTTCACATTTACATGATTGCTCGGAACAACTTATGATCAGTCTTTTGTGCATACGATGAACTGAAATCTGATTTTGATTGAACTACTGAAAATAAAACACTGTTGGCCACAGAACCAATGGAGAAAATCACACTGAATATATTTCTACTACTAAAATCTACAGTAACAAAACAAACAAAACTGTTTTCATATTTACTCGATGGCTCTGAACAACTTATAGTCAGCCTTCTGTGCATACAATGAACTGAAATCTGACTTTGATGGACTGAAAATAAAGCACTTTTTGCAACAGAAGCAAGGACTAGAATATCAAACAGAACTCGTGATATCTACTGCTTCCTCTTTACAGTATAGGACACTAATTTGTCTTTGTGCACAATGCCGTGTAGTGTTACATTCTCTATGCTGTCAACAATGGAGTCTTGAAGTTGTTGTGCATCATCAAATGCTTCCAGGGACGGAATGGCGAAGATCCTGAGGATGTCGGTTGTGAAGAGGGTGACGATATTTTGTTCATTTGGAGAGGATACGCGCAGTCTTGTGACAGCTGATTTTGATGCTTGGACTGGTTTGATTTGGCATTTTGGACATATGCCATCAACAATCTTCTTTAGGAAACATGCTGAAAACGAGGAATCATGAAAACTTGACTGTTGCTTCTAAGACAAAGGATCAGTAAGGATCATGGTTGAACATGTATGTAAACTCATAGTGCTTGTACAGTTGATGGGACAGGAAATAGGAATGAATTTTATGCAAATAGCTTGCCATAAAATGATGTGATTATGTGCACAGCTTTTAATGGATATGTTAAGTACAGTGTATATATATTCGGCTACATTGGTGGTAATAGATTGATACCTACATTTACAGAATTACTGTACAAGAAAATGCTCAGTAAAACATACGTTTTCGTGGGCATGATTCATATAATTGGACAGATACGCAAGACAGGATCTTGAGCAGCTCAGGTACCATGTCGTCAGGACCGTCTACAAAGTCGTCATCGGAGATGTCACTCTCGGGGTACTGGAGTTGTGCCAAATCTTCATTGAGCATAAGCTGAAAGATCAGTTCATTTGCATATGGTTGAAAATTGAAATGAACAAAGTTTGCTCAATTAATACAGTATTTTGCATGTTTTGAAACGTAGAATATTAGATTGAATGAAAAGAATGAGTGAGAATTGTTTGGATTCAATCATGTAACTACATGAATGTATAACCAATTTGACATTGTACTTGTTGAACATGCCAATATGTATCAAAGACTACAATTACTGACTTCGACAGTGGAGCAAGGTTTCGTTCCCAAAGACGGGTGCATGTTGTCAAGCTGCTTCCTGCTTTTGTAAGGGTAAGTGTGCGTGATTCGAATGATATCATCTTTCTTTGGTGATACTTCTGCGTCATCTCCAAAGAGGCAGACTTTCACTGGCTTCTCACAGGACCTGTCTTTCAGTGCCAAGAATCGGACTTTCAGTGAATTGTCAGACCCTTTATACTTCAATGGGCTGACCTGAAAAATGGTAGAGACATGATAGACTTATTATTAGTAACAGACTACATGTATAAAAATTATAAGAAAATAGTTTTGCTTCTTTTTATTGACAATCATTTGAGTTTTCGATTCTGCAGCTTTGATTATTTTGGAGTTTGCAAAGTGATTACTCAATTATATTCCTATATTTTGATTAGTGTACAGAAATTAATATAGAAATGCGAGTTGAAAATTGAAATTGCACTACATTGTACATGTAATTCCAAAAACAAATCTTACCTTAATCACTATACCCTGAACCTGAGAAGTTCCAGGTGCTTCCAAAGCATCTTGCAATGTACGAACTGCGTTTGGCTGAGCTGCTGGGTCAGAAAGGATCTTGGCGTTTGGGTCTACTGGAGCATTTGCGGTCTGCTCCACCTTTGAGGATGCAACAACCCAGATCAGCTGTTCACTCTGTTTCCTGATAACCTTGAATGTGAACAAATTAAATGTGTGTAGGCACAGGATAGATCTGCCAGTAAATGTAAAACAATATACAATGTATGATCACCAACTTCAATCTCATCGAACAAAAAAGGCTGCACTTTAAAAACTGGGAATAGAAACTTTTGAAAGTAAGAGAAATTTGTATATTAGAATTGATTCTTTCATAGTACTAGTATACTGAATTCATTTGAATGAGACTTACATCAGTGAAAAGATAGGATTTCTCCAGCCGTAGGGTGTTCAAGAGTTTTGTCTGGTATATTCTGACAGGAACTCGGGCTGTCATGTCAGCTATTTCTATGCAGAAATATTTTCTGGTGACCCCTTGGTTCGTGTAGCTAGTCAAATCTTTATCCATTTGGATGATATTCCCCCTCAAAGTCAGCACATCGTCACCTCCTTCCGAGACTTTCTGTAGTTGTTCTACTGGTGGCATGACTGAATTGAGTGATATATGGCAATTAAGGGCAACATTTTGAAGAAGTTTTGAGCAATGCTTCAAGAATGAATCAAGATTGTGAGTCTAATGCTTGGAATGATGTGAATAATATAGGAGTTCTATGAACTGAGATACTTGTAGATAATCATGTGGTTATGAAAGAGAAGCAGTTGTTATGATGCTGTTTTTAGTCAGCAGTACATGAGAATTGTTTGGGATGTGAAATGGCATGTTGTTGTTTGAGATATTGAGGTGAGTGAATTTCTACAGTGAAGAAAATGTTGTGGAAAATTGATGAAAAGTCAGTGCATAGTCTTTTATCATTAGAAGGTTATCATGATTCTAGAATGATGCTATTATAACAGCAACAATAGATTTCATTGAGGTTTCAAGAGATCACGCAATCTTTTAATTTCATCAATAACTTCTTGTGGTGGGTTAATCTTATGAATATTCAAATTAGTGAGATACAATAGTTTTACTCCGGCTAAGCGTCTGGCAGCATGCCAAATCCCAAGGGCGGTACAAACAAACCAGCCCATGTACCGCTGCTGCGTGGCCTGTGGCTGTGTACATGTCTTCAACTGCATGTGTCAGTATCTGAATCAATGCTTTCTATTTTGTAGAGCATCAATGTGGGTCATGAACACATGTATCTCAAGGTGGTGGGGTGTGTGGGTGTGTGTATGTGTGTGTTGAATGCGGACAAAGCATACGTACAGGTCAATACAGTGAAAGTTTATTAGCATTTCACATACTGGTACATTGGACAGTACACAATTATTTTGTGAAACCATGGTGACCAAAAGGTGTTCCTGGGGGAAATGTAACTCGGACAGTAGAATGAAGCACAAAGAGCACATGCTTGGGGTGTTTTTTCTCCCTTTTCCTAAACCAAAAACACAGCCAGAAAAATGTGCTGTTTGGATTAAGATGTGTGGAAGGCCACATTCAGAACTAAATATTGGAATGATCAGAAAACACCACTTCGTTTGTTCCAAGGTATATGTACATATTTTGCTACATTTTTTCATATGATTCTGTATCACATGATATCATAATAATAAGCATGGTTAATAGTGCTGTTTTGTAGTACAACAAACATTTAAAGTGAAAAATCAATGAGTATTTCCATATTTCATCAAACAGCATTTTAGAGGCAGATGTGGTCCCACCGCCAATTACCCACATCCTGAGCCCGCTACATCGCACACAAGAGAAGTAACAACAAGAAAAAGTCCTAAAAAGCGAGAACAATTACTGAAACCCTTGATATCAAGACCAAGAGACCCACGGCCCCCTGAGCCATCTACTGATGTCCATTATTCTGAATTGCCGCAAGATGGTACATATTCGAGACATGAGACAAGTCCTTCTCCTGGGCTATCTACGTCAAGCAAACCAAGCTTTACCTGTGAAAAGTGTGGTGCTGCTGTGGGTTTGGACAGAAAGAAGAGAAACAAACTTGTGAGAGATTCTCTCCTTTTTGACATTTTAGATCAGGATATCATCTGCTTCAGATATACAGGTGTTCCGACTGTCAATTTGCTGACATTTCTATTTTCCTGGGTTGAAGAGACATCGAAGGGAGTGAAGCTTTGGGATGGAAAGCGGAAACTTATTCCCGGGAAGATCAGGGGACGAAAGCGTTGTGCTCTCTCATTATTTGATGAATTTATATTAACTCTTATCCGGATACGAAGAGGATATGACACTCACCACATGGCATGGCTGTTTGGAATCAGCCAGAGTCATGTCAGCAGAGTCTTCATCACATGGGTCAACCTACTCCACAAATGTTTCAAGCCACTACTAATATGGCCTGATCGTGACACTGTTGAAGCAAATTTACCCAAATCATTTAGTCGTTACCCCAAAACCAGAGTAATTATTGACTGTACTGAATTCTTTGTGGAGAAGCCATTCAGACCAAAAGCTCAACGAGTCACCTGGAGCAACTACAAGCACAACAACACCTTCAAGATGCTAGTGGGGATTCAGCCAAGTGGAGCAATAACATTTTTATCAAAGCTATACAGTGGATCGATTTCTGATGTTGCTATCGTCAAGCTCAGTGGTATTTTGGATAAGATTGAGCCAGGGGATGATGTCATGGCTGACCGTGGGTTTACTATCAGACACCTACTATTGCCAAAAAAGGCATCTTTGAATATTCCCGCCTTCACGCACGGCAAAGTGCTCAGTATGAAAGCTGCAACCAAGTCCCGTAAAATAGCGGCAGTGCGTATTCATGTGGAACGGGCCATACGCAGGATGAAAACATACAAATTACTCACTGGCATCATACCGTTGAAGCTCCGATTCAGCCTTGATCAAATAATAACGATTGTAGCTGTCCTATGCAATCTTCAGGATAGATTAGCAACATAAGGTTACATGTATGTACGTGTATGCCCTAACAGAAATCAATTCATATTGATGGCCCCATGGTTGATACCAAGCACGGAAAGAAATATTCCCCATAGAATTTGTACAGTTTCTGCACAAGCTCGGCCGCGAAGGCCTCATTGTATTGTACTTCAACAGCCTCAATGCCTTTATTTGTGAAGGCCACCAGTGTACACTTTTCAATTCCAGTGACTGCCATCTGTCCCTGTATTTGATAGTAATAGGCATGTTCATGCCTCATGACAAGTTGATCCTGGTCATCTCGCATGCATATTTTCTGGGCTAGCAATGCAGCCGCAGGATGGAAATTTCTCTGAGACCAAATGCACTTGACTTCCAAGAGGCAGACACCACATTTTGCGCAACTGAGGATTCCATCAGGAGAGGCTCCTAGCACTGGATGTGACTCCGAGATGATCAATCCAGGGACGTCCAGGCTGCACTTGTGGTGTCTGTACTTGTGTGCCTTGAAGAACATCATTCTGGCTCTATCCTCATTGCGTCTTCCATATGCCAGTGGCTCAGGCATGCTATCACCGTCACCATCCAGGGAGAACGCTTTTATGATCGAGAGTGCAGTTTGCATATTATCGGTAGAATGGCAAATCCTCTTGAAGATGGACGCTGTCAACAAGCCTTGCCGCATCTGTCTCCAATTGGGATTGTCGACTTGCCCTCGTGTGAGTGACTTGATCTTATTGATGTCTTCATGTGTGTAAGACATTTTGTTGAGGAACTCCTGGAAGCACTCTTCATTGCACTGATAGTGCACACAAGAATGATGTTGTACAAATGCCTGAAGTCTGTCAAGTGGAGGTGTAATATCCAAGGGAGGGTATGAAGTTGGACTGTCCACTGGACGCTTCTCCCACACGTCCAGGATGCACGCCTGTGGTCGAAGTCTTCGAACACCTTCAAAGAACTCTTCAAGACTTGGACCGGAGGCATCCGGAGCAACGGGACAATACTTATCGGTTGTTGGCCGATCGGTACTGCAAGGTTTAGACATTATTTAAATGGCACTGATGATACAACTGCACATGTATTGAAGGTTTATATATGTATTTGAATGTTACATTAACATGATTAACTTTCATCAAATATAATCATCATGATTTTTCTCATGCAAGTAGTTACGAAATGTATTATTTTTTCCTGTACATGCTGTATAATGTCAAATTATTATATACCGTTGGGTGCTGGAGATTGTTGTGTCCAGGTCTACCACGGGCAGTGGGTCCTGTACCTCCGTGCCACGCCTGATCCACACACATGCACCAGACGTTACACTCTTCTTCTTGTGATCTTCAATAAAGTCCAGGACCTCAAATACTGTTGCCACCACATGGCGACAGGACCCGTCTATGCTGTTTAAACATACATTAATTACTTAATCAACGTTTGTTCCTACTCGCGTATCAGAATTCAAAATGAATTACCAGTATTATTTCTTCAGTTTTATTTTATTTATTAAATTTTAAAAGTCTTTTGTATAGTCTTAAAGTACATTTATCTTACCCGCCCTTGCAAGTGCAAAATGCTGTTCTTATGCAGCTTCCTTGGTTGCTAATTATTATCCAAGTGTTGTAATGTGGCTTGTTGGTAACTGGGTCTTTTTCCCTTGTTCTTGGCTTTACATTACTCTTTACGGCAAAATATGGTGTGTTAACATAGTTCACGCAGTGGACAGTGGTGACATAGTGGTCTTGAAACATGGTATATCCTTCGAGTTTGTGGTATTCCCTGAGAGATTCATGGCTGTAGTCTTTGAATTGCAGTAAATAATTATATAAATCAAAAATTGAAATTTGTGACAATGCAGAAAGGTCTGACTCCCCTTGTAATTTAGATGGATTTTGCAGGCAAATGTCATCAAATGTCAGCTTGTTGTATACAATCTCCAATCTATTTTCACTTGCTCCGTCTGGGTCAATCTCGCATCCTATTTCTTCAGCATTGATACATAATGACACCAAAGTTTGCTTCCTTGCATTAGTTGTGGCCATATTCCTCTCTTTTAAATATTGCTGCAGTTCTTTCACAGATTTTTTCACAAAGTTTGTCATATTTTCTCATATTGTATGTGATCGTATGGACAAGTATATTACATGAAACATGCAGGTGTATAACTATCTGACAAGATGCATACACAGAAATGTGTGGAAATGAAACACACATTAAAATACACACATGTAGCCTACACATGAGATATGCACTCTGCGTATGACCACTGATTCATTTATGGACAGGTGACCTGGATTATTCTGGATACACCCTGGATCTAGAACATAATATACAGGACATACTGCAGTCTGCCATGCTGACAGCGGTACAGATGCGGCTTGTTTGTACCGCCCTGAGAAACTTGGCAGTGTGCCAGACGCTAACCGGGTATCCACTATCCAGACAGTGTTGTGACACGACTCAATCCCACATATGACATGCCTTCACTGAACACAGAAGAGCCAGCATCAATCACAATTTCATCAAGTGACATGCCTTGAATTTTATGAATTGTGCAAGCCCAACATGGCATAAGGGGAAACATGCTCCGAACGATAATTCTGCCCAAGTACCGAAACTGAGTTTGAACTCGATGAATAGCAATTGGTTCATGAGGTCCAGAGGAACAGGAAATCCGTCCAACAGAAGGATTGTCAAAGAGAACATAGATTGTTTCAACAATATTATTCCGAATATCAAAGGATGTGATAGAACCCATTGCACCATTTACTAAACCTGAACTAGTTAATACATTCCTAATTAGCATAACTCGTGTATGGATAGAACAAACAAGAATTCGAGGGAGATTTCCACAATCACGGTCATCTTCTGGTATCAAATCATTTGTAACAGATGAAGTTGGTGAGTTGTCATGTGAAGAAAAAAAATGTTCGGCTAAGATGGTCATATGGTCCTCATTTATGGACAGTTGCCTCTGTAGATTATACTGTTCAACTTGTTTTCTTGTCGGGAAAACATGCAATGCTGTTAAAACATCATGTGTATTTATGTCAATGAGCCTGGACTTCAAGAGTTCAATGTCGTTTTCCAGAAGTAGTCCACAGCGCACGAGCCAAGAGGCGTGCATACTGTTGATCCTTGATTTGCCTGACATTCGTTTCGAGAAATACTGGATAAAAGAGATGCCACAGTAGTTGGGTATGGAAAACAAACTTTCCTCTCACAGGTCTCAATTGGAAAAGATCACCAACAACAATAATCGATAAACCACCAAAAGGAGAATCATTTTCTGTTATTTCAGTCAACCGGCGGCTAATGAATGTGAATATTACATCTGAAACCATTGAAATTTCATCAATAATAATAGTCGATACGCCCTGAAAAGTCAAACGCAATTTATTCAAAGAAGTTGCATGAAGAGTTTCATAATTCAGATATCTGCCAACAGGTATATTGAATAGTGAGTGAATAGTTTGTCCATGTATATTTTGTGCTGCTGTACCTGTCGGTGCACATACAAGTACAGGAGAAATTCCTGGAATAGTAGCACGGTTTCTTTGTAAGTATGCAACAATGAGCTTTGTCAGGACACTTTTACCCACTCCAGCGCCACCAGATAGAAATAAATGGTATGGTTGGCTAGTTCCAGACTTGTGACGAACAAAATTCAAAGCCTTTTGTTGACATGGGATCAGATCTTGCATTGCTTGATTGAATTCTGTATCAGACATATGACATACAGGCAAGTCATGAACTATGAATGAATCTTCAGAAATGAAGTTAGAATCAGTAATTGTGTAGAAATCACTGGGCAAAGGAAGTGCAGGATCTGTTTCACTTTCAATTCCAATATTTTCAGTCTGAGCTTCCAGTTCTTCCTCTGCCAACTGGATCCGGCGGATGGATTTTTCAACAAGATCCGAGAACGAAAAATATGAGAATTCCAAATCGACATCAAACATTTCATATTTCGCAGTGAAGGCATCTTTGGCAGTTGTGTATGGTGCGAAGATATTACTCTCTGAACGATGAGGAAGAAACATGAAGAGCATGCTGTAATAATATTCTTCTGTATTACTTGCAAATCTAGGGTACCGTATGACAGCAGCATGTTGTCTTTTCTGCATCCATATGCCAAAATCTCTGATGAACACACGTGGTGCACCACCTCCTGATTTAGGTGGTGGAGTTCCAACACGGTACCAGGAGATAAACCTGTATATTGAAACCTTATCCATTTCAACTGGCCGTGCACGATAGTAATCCACAATATTATTTTTGAAGACTTGAGTGCTGTTGTCACTAAGTTCCATGATTTCTGAAAATGATTTCAACAATTTGAATCTTTTGTGCAATGGTCTTGCATTCAGGAACACAACTTCTCTTGACATTTGTATGAGCTTCAAATTACCTAAGCGGAAAGCTGCTTCTTGTCCTAAGCCGTCTATGTTTGAGGACAGTGGTACCAATTTTCCAAAGGCGTTGGTACAAAGACAATTGAGTTTTTTGTTGCACAATATTTGATATTAAATTGGACAAAGCATTCTTCAGTGCATCTGGTTCACTTTTGCATATATAAGCACACACGTAATAAGCTACACTCTCAGCGTTATTTACCAGTTGTATATCCATATTTGCTCGAAAGTGTCGGAGAAGAGTAGGGTTATAAGCATTTATGTTGGCAGCTGATATTGACCGTTTTGTCTCGTAATATTTTCCTTTCGTGCGAAGGATATTACAATGAGTATGCACAACAGTTTTTGGACAGTGATGTCTTGGATAATCAAACCTGCATTTACTGTTATCTCTTGGTTTACAATACTTTGAATGACAATGGGTTTGAAGCTTTGTAACAAGAAAATTCAATTCAGCATCTCCTGTAGAGTCTGGAATATCTGTTGATATGACTTTATCGATGTATTCTACAAGAATTGGTGCTGTTTCTGCATTGATTTGACTTGGAACATCCTTTATCCACAAAAAAAGATGGAAATGTGCACTGCCTCGATTCTGGAATTCCACGCGTACAAAATGATCAGATACTTCTCCCAAGGGTTTTGATGGTCCATTTACAACATGCATCAGGAGGGCTTCAAATCTTTGTTGCAAGTGTATAGCAGTCATTACTGGGTCGTTAATCATGCTTGTGCGAAAGTTGGATTGAGAGGATGCATCTGCATACGAGAGATTTTCTAGCATCATTCCCAATTCTGGCCAATGCAAATCGTCGGCTGATAATGTAATGAACAGAGTGGGCGGGCCAACTGTTTGAAGCATAGCCAGTAAACCATTCAATGCATTTCTGAAGTAGGCTACAGTACCACGGATATTTTTCATGAACATGTATGAATTTTTCAGGAATTCCGAACCGCTGGATAAGGATCGAACATCAGCAGCTGTAACTGGTTGAGTATCAGTCTCTTGATGACCTTTCGTCATTCGCATAAAAATCCCTATTTGTTGCTTCAACTGAAGCAAGTCGTACGAAGCAGCAGCATGTAGCAAATAGGATATGTCTTTGCGGAATATTCCCTTGAAGTGGTATAACCGAGCTTTGAAATACATAGAAGGTCGTATAATCGTTGGCCTATTTTCTTTGTATCCATTATAACCTTTGGGAAATAGCCATGGGAAAGCATACTCTTCTCCATGAGTCAAGTCATAGATACTTACCGGTGAGTACTTGGATTTTGGAACAAACAGTGTACCATTTGGAACAGCAGATGGAGTTTGATAATCCACTTGAGCCATTGAATTTTCTTCCAGTAGATTCAGGCAATCAGAATTTTGTGAAACATCTCCATCAATATCCTGTGACAGGCAGCTAAATTCATCCATCTTATCAGATACGTAGAGATGATTGTTTTCTCGGAGCCATTTGAAAGCAGCATTAAGCAAATGTGGTCTTATCATGTAATGCATTGGATTAGAACTTGCTTTACTGGCTTCAAATTGAACAAAACAACTTTCTCTTTGCAGGTTGCCCAACTGAGATAGAATTGAATCGATGTTGACCGGCAAGTTCAGAATCAAACCACGTTCAGCATATTGACCACCTGGCAAGATTACCATTGTCATGAATATCTGGACTTTGGCTAGCAAACGTTTTTCTATCTTGTTTAGTTCTTTAAATACTTCTGGAGTTTCACCCACGTCTAAGTTGTTGAGTTTTACACTCAGTGCAGGAGTTTTGTTCGCTTTGATTTCCTTGCAACAAGTTGCACAAAGATCATCTACATCACAAATACCAAGGTTAGTTGAGATAGTAGTCTTGACACTCCCTAAGTATTTCACCTGATTTGAAAAAAGGAATCGTTCACAACAAACACAGTGTTGATTAGGTGTTATTCGAATGGCTAGCTCATATGAACGTATGTGATGTGGATTGTTGATTGGATCATCATGAGCCTGAGTCAAGTTCTGAACAACACAAATAGCAACACAAGAATCATTTGCCAAAACATGACTGGATGGCGTGTTTTCAGACGTATCCAGGACTTTAACAGAGATAACAGAGATGAATGTTGTTTTCGCTTCTTAACTGACGTTTTTCTGTGTTGTTTGTGTTGGCTTTTACAATAATTGTGGTCAACTGTGGATTTATCTGAAGAATCATGAGATGCATAGGAATGATTTGATAAACAATTAGACAAGGTGCTGAATGGTGTTGCGACATCTGAATGATTGAAGATTTCAGGTAACTTGTCGGACTGGTGAGAACTACTACCGATATTCCTGGTGTTTAGGGAATGTTCTTCTGGGGGACCATGATCACTATTAGTAGGATGGATGAATGAATTCTGGACAACAACATTTTGGTGTGAGCTATCGCTGGCTTGATCTTTACAGTAGCTGTGGTCAGTGTTGTGTGAGTGATTCATGATACTACATGTATGATTTGACGAATCATAATGAAGCAAACCAGTCTGATTCCTCTTTGTTGCAAGAGAAGATCTTGGTGTATTCCGACAATGTGTTGTGTTGTTTATTTCTGTAATGCGAAAAGAAGACAATTCAAATTGCTGTCCGAAATATCTTTCAGAAATAAACATGCACAGATCCTGAACAGAACTGAACTGCAACAATACTGCAGACCCATCAATGTCAACTTCACCTGTTGCAGAGCGTGCATGAGAATCGAAGAAGTTAACTCCTCCTGAAATGTCTGTTGACAAGCCAAATGTTTGGCCACCAGCAGTGAATAGTGCACGATCTCCATGAACAAGAAGTGTAAGATGTAATGCCTCCTGCAAAGTTACAGCTCCAGAAGAAACATTGGGAGTAGCAGACCCAACCAACCCATACGAACTGCGAATCAATCCACTGTGATATCTTCCGCCATTGAAATCAATCTCTCTGGGGATATCCATGTGCGACAAATATACCCCAAGATTACCACCCATATAACGATCGACAATGGAACAGTATAACAAATCCCCCTCTTGAATAACCATGTCAATGTCCGAAGTTTGCCAATGAAGAGGATCACAGACCAGACTACAGATTAAAAACATCATTGCCATGGCAGTACATTGCGAACCAAGACCCTCTGAAAAATTCACCCATCCGCCCATCGCGGCCCTGCGGCTGGGCATGCCACTGACACTGGACCTGCCGGGCCCGGTGGTGGTAGATCTAGTAGGGTACCTGACATTTCCTTGATGAATCGAACCACAAACAGTCCTCGTTGGGGGCATACTGTGATACAGAACAATCACTACAACGCAACCTGTCTTATAATCAGAAATATTGAAAATTACCAAAGTTTTGATGAGTTGTTCGGTTACTCTTTTCGAAATCTTTCAATTTACCCTCATACAACCATGTGTAGTTCCGAACTTCGCTTTTATCACCCTGTTAACCGCATTATAAATCCGTGGAAACGAAAAAGTTCCCTGCATTGCATGAAATACAAAAATTAGCAACAATATCACCCCGTATTATTGTTTCTTTATATCAATGTAAAACTGTCACAAATAAAGTATTTAGTGCTAAAAGTCTCATTGACAACGAAACGAATCAATTTTAAGGACAAAATTTGTGTGGCGTATGAATATCAATAGATGACCAAAGGGGCAAACAGCGTTGGGTGGTACCTCGGCCGCGGCAGAATCTCGGCCGTTAGTTACATTTAGAATTTTAGTCTTATTTATTTTTTTTCCTTTCTTGGTTCTTGAAAGTATCAGAGCAAATTTAATAAATCGACTTATCGCACCGCATTTTGCGGGACCATGTTTTTCTACTATATTTCTACTATGTTCACGCTATATAGACTCTACCAGTCTACTAGATCTATGCGGAAACAGCGACCGAGGGCGAGCAGGGGCCGAGGCATCGACCAAAGCGCTCCTTGCGAATGCATTGGGAACGAGTTCAGCGTATCAGAAATGATACAGTATATGAAAAAAATATCTTCGTGCATTTCTCGTGGATTTTTGAAGCTTTCAAAAGTATACAAACATAATTAAACCCTCTTCAGCTATAACTCACGCTCTAAGATTATCTTTCGACTGGAATAGATGAACAATTTGTCCTGAAAGGCACGTTGTGCTAAGCGGAACAGCCTAGTACCTTGTGCTAAGCGGCACCGGAAGTTAAAGAGACTTTGTATTTGATATATAAATAATGGCAATTTTCTTCACATTTTACAATTATAACACCCCACATACAGAGGTGATAATCCCCAATTATTGAGCTCTTATGTGAAAAGGGAAGACTTGTAGAGAAGAAATAAAACAGTGATTTTTGCACTTAAGAAAGGAAATATTTTGAACAAAAAAGTGAGATTTTCTTTGGAAATTTTGATTTGACGCCCGATCAAACATGCTCAAGGACAATTTGGGGTTTGTTTCAGATAAATGTATTATTCACCCATATATTACCATCAGTTTGATTCCCCTTGGACTAAATATGTCAAAATTTTAAAAGAATTGGTAGTCCTACCCCGCTGCTTAGCACCAAACACTTTCTACCATACTGCTGTCTACACCAATAGTATTCAAATGTCGCAAAATGCTACCACCACACTCTCAATATAGTATATTTCTAAATTAAGCAAAAATTCCAAGGTTTTAATCTTGACAAAACACAAAATCGTAGACAATTTGTTGAAAATATGGTTTCTGTAAGCCAGAGATCACCGACATTAGGTCACATAGGTGCCTTGTACAGGGGACTAATTTATGTGCTGTATGAAATTTATTTATAAAACACATTTATATGATGGACTGCAATCGATCAAACGGCAAGAGACACATATGGGGTCAAAAATGTGGTTCTACGGCAATATCGAAAAAAAAATATGGTAAAAAAATCGGAAAAATGCGTACTTGACCAGATATGGTGCCAAAATTGCAATTAATATACCAAATGCATTCTGCAATGCCTAACCTAGCTTATTTATGATCGACTATATAGGTTGTGGTGATGAATTTCAGAGACACCTAGTATTATCCACCGTTCAATTTTTGGTGGCCATTTCGACACCTTTTTCGGTTAGGCTGTGTCTGAGTCCAGTAGTCCTCAGTGAAAGTGTATAATATTTTACAGTGATTTGAAATATTGGTTACTATATGAAAATAAAGAAAATAAAAAGGCACTAACTCCATGTCTTTAGCATTCAAGGGGGGGGGGGGGGGATAAACACCGCCGCTATTAGCATGTAGATATAATCCTACATATGTAATAAAAATCCACGTGAACGAAAACTATGGTTGCAATGGTGAAAAATTCATGAATACTGCACACTATCCACACACAAATTAAAGAAATGCCACAAAACCTGCTAAAAATCTATAATACACAAAATTCCATGTCCTCGGTTTAGGTATACGAACACATATAGGATTGCCATTTAACTCCATTATAACGTTTTATGAGAGAAATCACTTTCAAAATGTTTCAATTTTCATAAAATTTCAGTATGTTGAAGCAATATATATAACTTACAAAATATTAAAAAATCAGCACATGTTGTTGGAATAGATCAAACGCTACAAGCATTTGACTGTTAGCTGCTGACACCTGGCGAATTCCTCAGAAAGCAAACTCCCAGAAAGGGCCGGTTTGTTTATATGTATTCATGCGCACAGTAACAGCTCCAATCAACATGAAAATTCACATGTACATAGAGGAATACCTATAATACCACTATACAAACCAAAACAGAGACATTTTAAAGTGATACATGTGCATTTGGAGGAGAAACTGGGAGTTTTTAAATAATATAGTACTTTGATGCCTCATTTTGACCATATAAGGAAATCAATACAGGTCCATAACCTATCGGCCGCCGCTGATGCGGCGACCAATTATAATGACAAAATTAAGCGTGACGCTGATGAATTGCGCAAGAGCTACCGAAATGTCACGTACAAATCACTAACAAAGCAAGCACTTCAGCGCAAATCAGATTTTTAAAAGTGATTTTAAGTGATTATCAGTGATTTTAAGTGAAATATACGTGTTACTAGTGCGGAACATGCGTGATATGTCTGTTATTCTTCAGTAAAAAGTCATCGATGAATGCGATAGCGGCAACATTTTTAGGAACAATCACTAATATTCTATGCATATAGGCTCTGTAAGTCTCGTTCGACTTATGTCGTCGAATAACGTAATTGGGTACGTAATCTAGTACTTCGGGGTCCAAACAATGCCACGTGGTCATTTTTGCCGGATTTCCGTGGGTTCAGAACCATCGCAGAAAAAGATTATTTGGAATAGAAAAATAAACCTTTTTTTATGTTCCACAAAATGACTCTCCGTTACTTTTTTGTGTTGAATATAGCACGATAGATATGATTTGAATGACTCAAATTCCCTCTTATTTACATAGTATTTTATAGTGTGATTTTCGCCCCTTAAATTGTTGTTGTTTAAATTTCATTGGTGATGTTATGATATAAATGGTGGCAAAAATATACACGACAACACGTGCGGCCCACGCAACTGTGGATGAGTAGTATACTACTACAGTTTGTTACAATTAATATCACCTTTTTTCTATAAAAGATATTGTGTCTAAAATATACAAACACAGCATATTCACGCTCTGTAATGAGCAGGAAATATTCGATGAAACTCTAAATAGACCAGTTCAAACCAACTAGTATCTGTTGAAATTTGTGAAGTGGGTTTCTTGTGTATTTCCGATAAATTGCTTTTATACAGTGTAAAACCGCGTGTATCCAACTTACATGAATGGGCCGGAAATTTAGTGGGAAATTTGAATGGTCCCAAAACTACGCAACCTGCGCAGAAATAACATAAAAACAGCTTGAAACTGCGTAAAATCTTATGCGAACCGATTTTTGAGCTGCTCAAAACCCGGAATCGCGTAAAACGATGATCGGGCGTATACATCCACATACAACCACTGAGGTTCCACGTCAGAAAAAATGATGAAATGCGCAAATGACAGATGTATTGCGTAAGATTAAAATTTTGTACGAAATTAATACGTAATTCATGCGTTTGGGCAGTGCGACCAGGCCTTAACGCAGCGCAGTCAACGCATACTAACTAACGGTGCCTCGTCACCTTATCATCAGCGTCCTGCAATGGTCTGTACTCACTGTCAGTAGACTGTGGGTGGTAACACAGTCAACGTGTACTCACTAAAAGTGCCTTATCATCGGCGTCCTGCAGGGGTCTGTACTCACTGTCAGTAGACTGTGGACGGTAACACAGTCAACGTGTACTCATTAACAGTGTCTTATCATCGGCGTCCTGCAGGGGTCTGTACTCACTGTCAGTAGACTGTTGGCGGTAACACAGTCAACGTGTACTCATTAACAGTGCCTTATCATCGGCGTCCTGCAGGGGTCTGTACTCACTGTCAGTAGACTGTGGACGGTAACACAGTCAACGTGTACTCATTAACAGTGTCTTATCATCGGCGTCCTGCAGGGGTCTGTACTCACTGTCAGTAGACTGTGGGCGGTAACACAGTCAACGTGTACTCATTAACAGTGTCTTATCATCGGCGTCCTGCAGGGGTCTGTACTCACTGTCAGTAGACTGTGGACGGTAACACAGTCAACGTGTACTCATTAACAGTGCCTTATCATCGGCGTCCTGCAGGGGTCTGTACTCACTGTCAGTAGACTGTGGGTGGTAACACAGTCAACGTGTACTCATTAACAGTGTCTTATCATCGGCGTCCTGCAGGGGTCTGTACTCACTGTCATTAGACTGTGGGCGGTAACACAGTCAACGTGTACTCATTAACAGTGCCTTATCATCGGCGCCCTGCAGGGGTCTGTACTCACTGTCAGTAGACTGTGGACGGTAACACAGTCAACGTGTACTCATTAACAGGGTCTTATCATCGGCGTCCTGAAGGGGTCTGTACTCACTGTCAGTAGACTGTGGACGGTAACACAGTCAACGTGTACTCATTAACAGTGCCTTATCATCGGCGTCCTGCAGGGGTCTGTACTCACTGTCAGTAGACTGTGGGCTGTAACAACATGTACTCACTAAAAGTGCCTTATCATCGGCGTCCGGCAGGGGTCTGTACTCACTGTCAGTAGACTGTGGGTGGTAACACAGTCAACGTGTACTCAATAACAGGGTCTTATCATCGGCGTCCTGCAGGGGTCTGTACTCACTGTCAGTAGACTGTGGGCGGTAACACAGTCAACGTGTACTCATTAACAGTGCCTTATCATCGGCGCCCTGCAGGGGTCTGTACTCACTGTCAGTAGACTGTGGACGGTAACACAGTCAACGTGTACTCATTAACAGGGTCTTATCATCGGCGTCCTGAAGGGGTCTGTACTCACTGTCAGTAGACTGTGGACGGTAACACAGTCAACGTGTACTCATTAACAGTGCCTTATCATCGGCGTCCTGCAGGGGTCTGTACTCACTGTCAGTAGACTGTGGGCTGTAACAACATGTACTCACTAAAAGTGCCTTATCATCGGCGTCCGGCAGGGGTCTGTACTCACTGTCAGTAGACTGTGGGTGGTAACACAGTCAACGTGTACTCAATAACAGGGTCTTATCATCGGCGTCCTGCAGGGGTCTGTCCTCACTGTCAGTAGACTGTGGGTGGTAACACAGTCAACGTGTACTCATTAACATTGTCTTATCATCGGCGTCCTGCAGGGGTCTGTACTCACTGTCAGTAGACTGTGGGCGGTAACACAGTCAACGTGTACTCAATAACAGGGTCTTATCATCGGCGTCCTGCAGGGGTCTGTACTCACTGTCAGTAGACTGTGGACGGTAACACAGTCAACGTGTACTCAATAACAGGGTCTTATCATCGGCGTCCTGCAGGGGTCTGTACTCACTGTCAGTAGACTGTGGGCGGTAACACAGTCAACGTGTACTCAATAACAGGGTCTTATCATCGGCGTCCTGCAGGGGTCTGTACTCACTGTCAGTAGACTGTGGACGGTAACACAGTCAACGTGTACTCAATAACAGGGTCTTATCATCGGCGTCCTGCAGGGGTCTGTACTCACTGTCAGTAGACTGTGGGCGGTAACACAGTCAACGTGTACTCAATAACAGGGTCTTATCATCGGCGTCCTGCAGGGGTCTGTCCTCACTGTCAGTAGACTGTGGGTGGTAACACAGTCAACGTGTACTCATTAACATTGTCTTATCATCGGCGTCCTGCAGGGGTCTGTACTCACTGTCAGTAGACTGTGGGCGGTAACACAGTCAACGTGTACTCAATAACAGGGTCTTATCATCGGCGTCCTGCAGGGGTCTGTCCTCACTGTCAGTAGACTGTGGGTGGTAACACAGTCAACGTGTACTCATTAACATTGTCTTATCATCGGCGTCCTGCAGGGGTCTGTACTCACTGTCAGTAGACTGTGGACGGTAACACAGTCAACGTGTACTCAATAACAGGGTCTTATCATCGGCGTCCTGCAGGGGTCTGTCCTCACTGTCAGTAGACTGTGGGTGGTAACACAGTCAACGTGTACTCAATAACAGGGTCTTATCATCGGCGTCCTGCAGGGGTCTGTCCTCACTGTCAGTAGACTGTGGGTGGTAACACAGTCAACGTGTACTCATTAACATTGTCTTATCATCGGCGTCCTGCAGGGGTCTGTACTCACTGTCAGTAGACTGTGGACGGTAACACAGTCAACGTGTACTCAATAACAGTGTCTTATCATCGGCGTCCGGCAGGGGTCTGTACTCACTGTCAGTAGACTGTGGGTGGTAACACAGTCAACGTGTACTCATTAACAGTGTCTTATCATCGGCGTCCGGCAGGGGTCTGTACTCACTGTCAGTAGACTGTGGACGGTAACACAGTCAACGTGTACTCAATAACAGTGTCTTATCATCGGCGTCCGGCAGGGGTCTGTACTCACTGTCAGTAGACTGTGGGTGGTAACACAGTCAACGTGTACTCAATAACAGGGTCTTATCATCGGCGTCCTGCAGGGGTCTGTCCTCACTGTCAGTAGACTGTGGGTGGTAACACAGTCAACGTGTACTCATTAACATTGTCTTATCATCGGCGTCCTGCAGGGGTCTGTACTCACTGTCAGTAGACTGTGGGCGGTAACACAGTCAACGTGTACTCAATAACAGGGTCTTATCATCGGCGTCCTGCAGGGGTCTGTACTCACTGTCAGTAGACTGTGGGTGGTAACACAGTCAACGTGTACTCATTAACAGTGTCTTATCATCGGCGTCCGGCAGGGGTCTGTACTCACTGTCATTAGACTGTGGGTGGTAACACAGTCAACGTGTACTCAATAACAGGGTCTTATCATCGGCGTCCTGCAGGGGTCTGTACTCACTGTCAGTAGACTGTGGACGGTAACACAGTCAACGTGTACTCATTAACAGTGTCTTATCATCGGCGTCCTGCAGGGGTCTGTACTCACTGTCAGTAGACTGTGGGTGGTAACACAGTCAACGTGTACTCATTAACTGTGCCTTATCATCGGCGTCCTGCAGGGGTCTGTACTCACTGTCAGTAGACTGTGGGTGGTAACACAGTCAGCGTGTACTCATTAACTGTGCCTTATCATCGGCGTCCTGCAGGGGTCTGTACTCACTGTCAGTAGACTGTTGGCGGTAACACAGTCAACGTGTACTCATTAACAGTGCCTTATCATCGGCGTCCTGCAGGGGTCTGTACTCACTGTCAGTAGACTGTGGACGGTAACACAGTCAACGTGTACTCAATAACAGTGTCTTATCATCGGCGTCCTGCAGGGGTCTGTACTCACTGTCAGTAGACTGTTGGTGGTAACACAGTCAGCGTGTACTCATTAACAGGGTCTTATCATCGACGTCCTGCAGGGGTCTGTACTCACTGTCAGTAGACTGTGGACGGTAACACAGTCAACGTGTACTCATTAACTGTGCCTTATCATCGGCGTCCTGCAGGGGTCTGTACTCACTGTCAGTAGACTGTGGACGGTAACACAGTCAACGTGTACTCATTAACAGGGTCTTATCATCGGCGTCCTGTGGGGATCTGTACGCACTGTCATTAGACTGTGGGTGGTAACAACATGTACTCATTAACAGTGTCTTATCATCGACGTCCTGCAAGGGTCTGTACTCACTGTCAATAGACTGTGGACGGTAACACAGTCAACGTGTACTCATTAACAGTGTCTTATCACTGCAGGGGTCTGTATATATATCTATTCCATGTCATATATCTATTCCATGGGGTTTGTTTCAGATTTCTAAATTATTTTCATAGGTTGTTGGGCAGTTGTATACTAATTCCATCATGTGTACAGTAGAAACAACTACATTTAACACACTGTCTGCCCCTGATGACGCCAGTGTGTCTTTGGATAAACTATTTGGTCGGGCTTTGTTTCTATTGCAAAATGTTGTGTTTTACGTTTGTTATTCGCATCATCAAAATCTGACAATTGGTGGTAATAGATTGATTCTTACAGTCTTATCATCGGCGTCCTGCAGGGGTCTGTACTCACTGTCAGTAGACTGTGGGCGGTAACACAGTCAACGTGTACTCATTAACAGTGTCTTATCATCGGCGTCCTGCAGGGGTCTGTACTCACTGTCAGTAGACTGTGGGTGGTAACACAGTCAGCGTGTACTCATTAACAGTGTCTTATCATCGGCGTCCTGCAGGGGTCTGTACTCACTGTCAGTAGGCTGTGGGCGGTAACAACATGTACTCATTAACTGTGCCTTATCATCGGCGTCCTGCAGGGGTCTGTACTCACTGTCAGTAGACTGTGGGTGGTATCACAGTCAACGTGTACTCAATAACAGGGTCTTATCATCGGCGTCCTGCAGGGGTCTGTACTCACTGTCAGTAGACTGTGGACGGTAACACAGTCAGCGTGTACTCATTAACAGTGTCTTATCATCGGCGTCCTGCAGGGGTCTGTACCCACTGTCAGTAGACTGTGGACGGTAACACAGTCAGCGTGTACTCATTAACAGTGTCTTATCATCGGCGTCCTGCAGGGGTCTGTACTCACTGTCAGTAGACTGTTGGTGGTAACACAGTCAACGTGCACTCATTAACAGTGTCTTATCATCGGCGTCCTGCAGGGGTCTGTACTCACTGTCAGTAGACTGTGGGCGGTAACACAGTCAACGTGTACTCATTAACAGTGTCTTATCATCGGCGTCCTGCAGGGGTCTGTACTCACTGTCAGTAGACTGTGGGTGGTAACACAGTCAGCGTGTACTCATTAACAGTGTCTTATCATCGGCGTCCTGCAGGGGTCTGTACTCACTGTCAGTAGGCTGTGGGCGGTAACAACATGTACTCATTAACTGTGCCTTATCATCGGCGTCCTGGAGGGGTCTGTACTCACTGTCAGTAGACTGTGGGTGGTATCACAGTCAACGTGTACTCAATAACAGGGTCTTATCATCGGCGTCCTGCAGGGGTCTGTACTCACTGTCAGTAGACTGTGGACGGTAACACAGTCAACGTGCACTCATTAACTGTGCCTTATCATCGGCGTCCTGCAGGGGTCTGTACTCATTGTTAGTAGACTGTGGACGGTAACACAGTCAACGTGTACTCATTAAGTGTCTTATCATCGGCGTCCTGCAGGGGTCTGTACTCACTGTCAGTAGACTGTGGACGGTAACACAGTCAGCGTGTACTCATTAACAGTGTCTTATCATCGGCGTCCTGCAGGGGTCTGTACCCACTGTCAGTAGACTGTGGACGGTAACACAGTCAGCGTGTACTCATTAACAGTGTCTTATCATCGGCGTCCTGCAGGGGTCTGTACTCACTGTCAGTAGACTGTTGGTGGTAACACAGTCAACGTGCACTCATTAACAGTGTCTTATCATCGGCGTCCTGCAGGGGTCTGTACTCACTGTCAGTAGACTGTGGGTGGTATCACAGTCAACGTGTACTCAATAACAGGGTCTTATCATCGGCGTCCTGCAGGGGTCTGTACTCACTGTCAGTAGACTGTGGACGGTAACACAGTCAGCGTGTACTCATTAACAGTGTCTTATCATCGGCGTCCTGCAGGGGTCTGTACTCACTGTCAGTAGACTGTGGGTGGTATCACAGTCAACGTGTACTCAATAACAGGGTCTTATCATCGGCGTCCTGCAGGGGTCTGTACTCACTGTCAGTAGACTGTGGACGGTAACACAGTCAACGTGTACTCATTAACAGTGCCTTATCATCGGCGTCCTGCAGGGGTCTGTACTCACTGTCAGTAGACTGTGGGTGGTAACACAGTCAGCGTGTACTCATTAACAGTGTCTTATCATCGACGTCCTGCAGGGGTCTGTCCTCACTGTCAGTAGACTGTGGACGGTAACACAGTCAGCGTGTACTCATTAACAGTGTCTTATCATCGGCGTCCTGCAGGGGTCTGTACTCACTGTCAGTAGACTGTGGACGGTAACACAGTCAGCGTGTACTCATTAACAGTGTCTTATCATCGGCGTCCTGCAGGGGTCTGTACCCACTGTCAGTAGACTGTGGGCGGTAACAACATGTACTCATTAACAGTGTCTTATCATCGGCGTCCTGCAGGGGTCTGTCCTCACTGTCAGTAGACTGTGGACGGTAACACAGTCAACGTGTACTCATTAACAGTGTCTTATCATCGGCGTCCTGCAGGGGTCTGTACTCACTATCAGTTGACTGTGGACGGTAACACAGTCAACGTGTACTCATTAACAGGGTCTTATCATCGGCGTCCTGCAGGGGTCTGTCCTCACTGTCAGTAGACTGTGGGCGGTAACAACATGTACTCATTAACAGTGTCTTATCATCGGCGTCCTGCAGGGGTCTGTACTCACTATCAGTTGACTGTGGACGGTAACACAGTCAACGTGTACTCATTAACAGGGTCTTATCATCGGCGTCCTGCAGGGGTCTGTCCTCACTGTCAGTAGACTGTGGGCGGTAACAACATCTACTCATTAACAGTGTCTTATCATCGGCGTCCTGCAGGGGTCTGTACTCACTGTCAGTAGACTGTGGACGGTAACACAGTCAACGTGTACTCATTAACAGGGTCTTATCATCGGCGTCCTGCAGGGGTCTGTCCTCACTGTCAGTAGACTGTGGGCGGTAACACAGTCAGCGTGTACTCATTAACAGTGTCTTATCATCGGCGTCCTGCAGGGGTCTGTACTCACTGTCAGTAGACTGTGGGTGGTAACACAGTCAGCGTGTACTCATTAACAGTGCCTTATCATCGGCGTCCTGCAGGGGTCTGTACTCACTGTCAGTAGACTGTGGGTGGTAACACAGTCAGCGTGTACTCATTAACAGTGTCTTATCATCGACGTCCTGCAGGGGTCTGTACTCACTGTCAGTAGACTGTGGGTGATAACACAGTCAACGTGTACTCATTAACAGTGCCTTATCACCGGCGTCCTGCAGGGGTCTGTACTCACTGTCAGTAGACTGTGGGCAGTAACACAGTCAACGTGTACTCATTAAGTGTCTTATCATCGGCGTCCTGCAGGGGTCTGTCCTCACTGTCAGTAGACTGTGGGCGGTATCACAGTCAACGTGTACTCATTAACAGTGTCTTATCATCGGCGTCCTGCAGGGGTCTGTACTCACTGTCATTAGACTGTGGGCGGTAACACAGTCAACGTGTACTCATTAAGTGTCTTATCATCGGCGTCCTGCAGGGGTCTGTCCTCACTGTCAGTAGACTGTGGGCGGTATCACAGTCAACGTGTACTCATTAACAGTGTCTTATCATCGGCGTCCTGCAGGGGTCTGTCCTCACTGTCAGTAGACTGTGGACGGTAACACAGTCAGCGTGTACTCATTAACAGTGTCTTATCATCGGCGTCCTGCAGGGGTCTGTACTCACTGTCAGTAGACTGTGGACGGTAACACAGTCAGCGTGTACTCATTAACAGTGTCTTATCATCGGCGTCCTGCAGGGGTCTGTACTCACTGTCATTAGACTGTGGGCGGTAACAACATGTTCTCATTAACTGTGCCTTATCATCGGCGTCCTGCAGGGGTCTGTACTCACTGTCAGTTGACTGTGGGCGGTAACACAGTCAACGTGTACTCATTAACAGGGTCTTATCATCGGCGTCCTGCAGGGGTCTGTACTCACTGTCAGTAGACTGTGGGTGGTAACACAGTCAGCGTGTACTCATTAACAGTGTCTTATCATCGGCGTCCTGCAGGGGTCTGTACTCACTGTCAGTAGACTGTGGACGGTAACACAGTCAACGTGTACTCATTAACAGTGCCTTATCATCGGCGTCCTGCAGGGGTCTGTACTCACTGTCAGTAGACTGTTGGTGGTAACACAGTCAACGTGTACTCAATAACAGGGTCTTATCATCGGCGTCCTGCAGGGGTCTGTACTCACTGTCAGTAGACTGTGGGCGGTAACAACTTGTACTCATTAACTGTGCCTTATCATCGGCGTCCTGCAGGGGTCTGTACTCACTGTCAGTAGACTGTGGGCGGTAACACAGTCAGCGTGTACTCATTAACAGTGTCTTATCATCGACGTCCTGCAGGGGTCTGTACTCACTGTCATTAGACTGTGGGCGGTAACAACTTGTACTCATTAACTGTGCCTTATCATCGGCGTCCTGCAGGGGTCTGTACTCACTGTCAGTTGACTGTGGGCGGTAACACAGTCAACGTGTACTCATTAACAGTGTCTTATCATCGACGTCCTGCAGGGGTCTGTACTCACTGTCATTAGACTGTGGGCGGTAACAACTTGTACTCATTAACTGTGCCTTATCATCGGCGTCCTGCAGGGGTCTGTATTCACTGTCAGTTGACTGTGGGCGGTAACAACATGTACTCATTAACTGTGCCTTATCATCGGCGTCCTGCAGGGGTCTGTACTCATTGTTAGTAGACTGTGGACGGTAACACAGTCAACGTGTACTCATTAAGTGTCTTATCATCGGCGTCCTGCAGGGGTCTGTACTCACTGTCAGTAGACTGTGGACGGTAACACAGTCAACGTGTACTCATTAACAGTGTCTTATCATCGGCGTCCTGCAGGGGTCTGTACTCACTGTCAGTAGACTGTGGACGGTAACACAGTCAACGTGTACTCATTAACAGTGTCTTATCATCGGCGTCCTGCAGGGGTCTGTACTCACTGTCAGTAGACTGTGGACGGTAACACAGTCAACGTGTACTCATTAACAGTGTCTTATCATCGGCGTCCTGCAGGGGTCTGTACTCACTGTCAGTAGACTGTGGACGGTAACACAGTCAACGTGTACTCATTAACAGGGTCTTATCATCGGCGTCCTGCAGGGGTCTGTACTCACTGTCAGTAGACTGTGGGTGGTAACACAGTCAACGTGTACTCATTAACAGTGTCTTATCATCGGCGTCCTGCAGGGGTCTGTACTCACTGCCAGTAGACTGTTGGTGGTAACACAGTCAACGTGCACTCATTAACAGTGTCTTATCATCGGCGTCCTGCAGGGGTCTGTACTCACTGTCAGTAGACTGTTGGTGGTAACACAGTCAACGTGCACTCATTAACAGTGTCTTATCATCGGCTGCCTGGAGGGGTCTGTACTCACTGTCAGTAGACTGTGGGCGGTAATCTAATTGAGATATAATTCAAAAGATAGCAGGACTGGGCCAACCCATGTCTACCCTCCGTGGGTCTCATTTTAGCCAAACTTAGAAGACCAGCGCGACGCGCTGGCCAATGACAAGGATTCAACCTTTTTTAATTGTGCTTTTGGAGGACATATTATTTAGCTTACAAGTCCAACCAATCCAAATTTTGTGAAAATTTAAAGGGAACCCTTTTCAGATCAGGGCTGACTTCTTTGTAGTATAATTACAATTTATTTCATGGTTACATTTGAATGTGCCTATAAAAGATAAAGGTAGTTTATTATGGGAGAAATTGTGAATGAAAACAGTTACTTCATTGATCATGTATTGATCATAAAGTTTTTGACACTTTTGGTTGTGTTCCCTGATGTGATTTCAATTCGCAGACATAGTGACTCTACGCACCGCTTACTAATACAATTTAGGAAGTTCACTATAAATACCAGTGCGATGTTGCTTTATTGCATATCAGTACTTACTGGCAAATCAACAACCATGTCTAAACCAAAAACAAAATCTCAACCTGTAACGCTCTCACTCGCCGACAAAGTGAAGGCGATTGAACTGTATGATAAGTTACAAAGTTCGCGCTACAAAGTTGGCGATGCTTTTGGTGTCAGCAAAGACCAGATAAATCGGCTTGTCAAGCGCAAGGCTGAAGTTTTGAACGAGTTTGAGAGCAATGCTCCAAGCGATCGTAAAAGAAAAATCAGAATAACTGTCAATGGAGAAATTAACACTCTAACATGGCAGTGGTTCACTGCGTGACCACTCGCCGTGTTCAGGTGTCAGGACCAATGATCAAGGTGAGATTATGATGATGACAATAAAAAATTCTAAATTGCGCAACTTGGAATAGAAACAAGTGAAAAACAAGAAAAAAACCCATTTAATTTGATTTCATTTTTATTTAATTGTTTTTAAAATATTATTTTTTCAGACAAAGGCACTCGAGTTTGCTAGCGACCTAGGGGTGGATTCCTTTCACGCGTTCAATGGTTGGTTGGAAAGTTTCCTCAAGCGAAACAACATCGTTCTTGGGACAACGTCTGGAGAGAAAGGCGACGTGGATACATCCGTTGTCGACGATTGGAAGAGTAAGCTGCCTACAGTGTGTGCTGGATATCTGCCGAAGGATATCTTCAACATGGACGAGACAGTCTTGTTCTACAGGCATTCCAACACCAAAAAAACTTTCCACGTCAAAGGCACGGACTGCGCTGGCAGCAAGCAGTCAAAAGATAGACTCACGATCGCATTGTGTGCTTCAATGACAGGAGAGAAAATCACGCCGTTTGTGATTGGAAAGGCCTTAAAACCTCGGTGTTTCAAAAATTTGGACACAAAGACACTACCAGTGCAGTATCGTGCTAACAAGAAGGCTTGGATGACGAGTGAACTGTTCCTGGATTGGTTAACATCCTTCGATCGAAAGATGAAGACTCAGCGTCGCAGTGTGCTCCTGTTACTTGACAACGCCCCCTCGCATCCCAGTGTCAAACTCTCGAACGTTAAGTTGGTGTTTCTCCCCCCTAACACAACTTCCCAGGGAATAATCCAGGCCCTCAAACTGAAGTATCGCAACTCAGCTACGTCCTATCGTCCCTGGGTAAAGACAAGTCCGTGTCCGGTCCAGATGTGTTGCGCAGTATCACAGTCCTCAATGCCATCTACTGGATCGACAGTGCTTGGCGTGACGTGGAGGAGACCACCATTCCAAAATGTTTCGCCCACAGTGGCCTGCACCCAACAGTGTGTGGTGGTGAGGATACAAATGATGAATCGGCAGACAGTGACGCAGAGGACGACGTGCCATTGTCATTGTTACGACTGTCCAAAGAACTGTTTGACACTGACTTTCCCAAACTTGACTTGATCGACAATGATTTGGACACTTCTGAACCTTCGATTGACTGGTCTCAGTCGGCTCACGAGATCATCCGCCAACAGACTAACGACAATGAGGATCTCGGTGAAGATGAGTCCGTGCGATCTATTAAATAACATGGAAAATCGTCTGTTGTCGCCCTTCGTGGGTATTGACCATTCTTTACTCATTGATATTCTGTCTAACCGTTTTGGTGTTCGTGACACAGCAGAAAAATGGCTGACATCCTATCTGTCTGACCGGAAGTTTGATGTCATCATAAACGACTCTCGTTCAGATCCAGTCTCGATAGATTTTTCTGTGCCACAGGGCAGTGTTAATGGACCCGTCTTATTCACTTGTTACGCCAGCACATTAGGTGAGGTTGTCAGCCCGTCTCTCACACTTGTTGGTTATGCTGATGATCACAATGTCTATGGCAGTTTCAGAGCAGGTGACGTCACAGCAGAGGAACACACCATGAATAGTCTCACCACAAGTCTGGATAATATAAACTCATGGATGAAACAAAATCGCCTTAAGATGAACAATGCTAAATCTGAATTTATTATTTTCGGCAGCAGTAGATTGGTACCGACAGCCACCACAGCATCTATTCCTTTTGCTAAATCAGTTGTAAGAAAATCAGAGTGTGTCAGGTTGTTGGGAGTCTTGTTCGATCAGTGTCTCACCTTCAAACAACACATTGCCGAAAAAGTCATTTTCATAAAGATTTTCATAAAGTCATTTTCATTAAAGATTATTTTCATAGGTTGTTGGGCAGTTGTATACTAATTCCATCAGGTGTACAGTAGAAACAACTACATTTCACACACTGTCTGCCCCTGATGACGCCAGTGTGTCTTTTGATAAAGTATTTGGTCGGGCTTTGTTTCTATTGCAAAATGTTGTGTTTAACGTTTGTTATTGGATTCATCAAAATTTGGCTGTATCGGTGGTAATAGAATGATACTTACATCCGTATAGCAGCTCTGTCAATCTCAGGAAACTCCGCCAGTATTTGGATCGACCTACTTGCCTTAAACTCGCAAATGCCTTAGTGTTTTCTCACATGGGTTACTGCAATAGCCTCTTCGTTAACCTCCCGAAAAGTACCTTAGCTCCTCTTCAAAGGATCCAAAACCTCACCGCTAAGATCATTCTAAACTGGTCAAGATATAACAGTTCTACTGCAGCTCTCAAAGAGTTACATATTCTACCTGTTGTTGTTCGAGCCGAGTATAAAATGTTAATCTGGTGTTCAAATGCCTTCATGGGCTAGCCCCCAAATATTTGTCCTCACTCCTTATCAGTCATGTCCCCAGCCGTGCCACAAGACGTTCAGCCAGAAACTATCTTCATGTTCCACGCACCAAAAACTCCACATTTGCTGACCGTTCATTCAGTGTAGCTGGACCTCGCCTCTGGAATGCCCTTCCAGACAACCTCAGATCACTTACCAATATCGTTACATTCAAGTTCAATCTTAAAACCCACCTCTATCGCAGAACATTTGACAATAACTCATGGTTTACCTCGCTTCCCTGTAAAACGCCAAAGAATGCCAAAAGAATGTTTAAAACTTAAACGCCAAAGAATGTTTAAAACTTAAACTGCCCCCTTCAGGTGAAGAAACCACACCGCCCACACTGACCAAAGCGCACAAGTGCCTGAGGAAGCTCCAGGAACTGGCAGTATCTCGTGGAGATTGCGCCTATCTGGCTGATGTGATGCGACTTCAAGAACGAACGGCTTCATGGACTGTCAAATCCGTTGTACAACCGAATATCATAGACTTTTTCAACAAGTCGTAAAAAGTACTGTATGTCTATCCAGTCTGTTTTAGATTTTTGGATTTGTACATTTACTTGTGTATTGTGACATTGGGTGATCGTTATAATGAGAATAAATGATTGATACTGACATACATATATGTTGATACATATATGTTAAAATTTCACTTGGCGCCCAGCTATATCTCCCTGGATAACAGAGCCACCTCTATAAGCGAGACATTTTGTCAAAGTCCCAAGCGTGTCTCACATAGACAGGTTTGACTGTAGGGGATCTTTATGACTATTATAATTCGCTTTCTAGATGTACCTCATTGCACGTTTCATAGGATATGAGATTTCTTAAAACTAAAACGCGGATTCGCATTAATTAAAATTAATTTAAATAGATCCGCATTAATTCAAATTAATTTAAATAAGGATGTATCATTGAAAAATAAAGTCCTCAATGTTTCTACAGGGAGATACTTTCTGACTAGTTTGATCTGAAACAGAGATTTAGATATATTGTTGTTAACGTTGTCGATATGATACATCCAAAATAATGTGTTATTTATACATAAACTAAGAATTTAGTACCTTTTTCGTCAAATACCTGAAATAAATGGGTATATGTACAAATGAAAGGCGTATCTTATATGTACAAATGAAAGGCGTTGGTGTCGGTCGATGGTCTTGTATTATGATTTTTTTTCAGCATTCAGAGATACCTTGTTAGCACAAAACCATTTATACATGTTATTGATTTCCTTATTGCCAAAACATTCCCTGATATCATTTTCCTTTAAAATCAATGACGTGTCATCGGAAAAAATGAAAATATTTTACTGTTTGTGGAGGTTTGGGTGTCATTCACATATCAAATACTGTGTGCTAAGATGCATACAAATCGATAGTACGTTATGACACGACTAGTTTATTGGTGATGCGCACAAGCTGCACGAATGTCATGACATAATCATTTGACATTGTGTGATGGACACCAGTTGTACAAACGTTATGACATTACCGGTCTTCATGCTATGATGTACACACGAATTGAACAAACGTTATGACATGCCCAGTTTGCATGCCACGATGTACATATTTTGTACGAGGATTACGGTATATAACCAGTTGTCATGCTACGATGAAAACAAGTTGTATTAACGTTCTGACTTGACCAGTTATGCTGTGATACAAACAAGTTGTACACTTGAAAAACTAGGTTGTAATACAGACCCGGGATTTGATGTGGATTCATTGGTAGTTTAATCACAAAAAGTACAAAGTGGTTGAGTTTTTTTCCTGCAAGACGTTAACGAAATCTCCCAATAAAAAAGGACACCAATATTACTAATTGTCGCCAGTTAATTACGTTTTTGCATCATTAACTTGCTGGCAAAACACTATCATTTTTGTGAAATTTATTTTATTTCCAGAAGCCCAGCCACACATTCACATAATTTTGCTCTAAAACACAATAAGCAAAGTGTTCATCCTGAAGTTGCCCAGGCTTTTGTTATTATTGGAAAGTATCAAATCGTCACCATGACAACAAATTAGACGAATCAAATATCCGGCATGTTGTTTAAAACCACCAGTTTGCTGTTAATTAGAAATGTGTTACTGCAGCAAATTTTCACAGTGACGGTGAGTCTGACTGAATACGTACTTGTGTTTTCAGCAAATAAAAAGGCTACAAGATGTTGTCATTTATACATTGGCACATTATTTCCCATTACGGAGTCGTCGGTTATCGGAGCTACTTCAATAAATAGCACAGGGAAAACGGATTTTATCATGACATGGATTTAATTAAAATATTCATGGTGTTAATTAGTAACGTCCTATAAATAGAGGGCCGCGTAAATAAATTCACGAGCCACGGCATTATCAAAGACACGGGTTATGCAAATAATTGTAAAGCATTTGACACCCGTGGACGATAAAAATCTAAAATTTGTGGTCGTGTTTAGGCCAAGCAAGGCCATGAGTGCTGTTGTAACGTTGGTAAATGGGATTGAGTATTAAATATTAAGTGTAAATTTATCGAAGAAAACATCACCCTGATTCTGGGCAAACATTTGATTTGGATCCAGGTTATTCTCGAAGAAAACGATCGGCCCGTGTGGTACTTGCTAGATGATAACCCGTTGTTATGTGAATAGAATGTGATCGAGAATAAAATGCTTTATGTCATTACGATGGACAAGTCCTCTAGCTTTCACCAAGTTTTTACATTGGAAATGTGTAATGGGCTGATCTAGTGTATTCAACTC
>OX424559.1:44782806-44805806 GCA_949152475.1 Terebella lapidaria | reverse complement strand
TTCCCCTGTAGTCTATAGGGGTCTAGTACACCATTCCCTGTAGTCTCTAGGTCTAGTACACCATTCCCTGTAGTCTATAGGGGTCTAGTGCACCATTCCCAGTAGTCTCTAGGGTCTAGTGCACCATTCCCTGTAGTCTCTAGGGGTCTAGTGCACCATTCCCTGTAGTCTCTAGGGGCTAGTGCACCATTCCCTGTAGTCTCTAGGGGTCTAGTGCACCATTCCCTGTAGTCTCTAGGGTCTAGTGCACCATTCCCTGTAGTCTCTAGTCCATTCCCTGTAGTCTCTAGGGGTCTAGTGCACCATTCCCTGTAGTCTCTAGGGGTCTAGTACACCATTCCCTGTAGTCTCTAGGTCTAGTCACCATTCCCTGTAGTCTCTAGGGGTCTAGTGCACCATTCCCTGTAGTCTCTAGGGGTCTAGTGCACCATTCCCTGTAGTCTCTAGGGTCTAGTGCACCATTCCCTGTAGTCTCTAGGGTCTAGTGCACCATTCCCTGTAGTCTCTAGGGGTCTAGTGACACCATTCCCTGTAGTCTCTAGGGTCTAGTACACCATTCCCTGTAGTCTCTAGGGTCTAGTGCACCATTCCCTGTAGTCTCTAGGGGTCTAGTGCACCATTCCCTGTAGTCTCTAGGGGTCTAGTGCACCATTCCCTGTAGTCTCTAGGGGTCTAGTGCACCATTCCCTGTAGTCTCTACGGGTCTAGTACACCATTCCCTGTAGTCTCTAGGTACGACCATTCCCTGTAGTCTCTAGGGGTCTAGTGCACCATTCCCTGTAGTCTCTAGGGGTCTAGTGCACCATTCCCTGTAGTCTCTAGGGGTCTAGTGCACCATTCCCTGTAGTCTCTAGGGGTCTAGTGCACCATTCCCTGTAGTCTCTAGGGGTCTAGTGCACCATTCCCTGTAGTCTCTACGGGTCTAGTACACCATTCCCTGTAGTCTCTAGGGGTCTAGTGCACCATTCCCTGTAGTCTCTAGGGGTCTAGTACACCATTCCCTGTAGTCTCTAGGGTCTAGCACCATTCCCTGTAGTCTCTAGGGTCTAGTGCACCATTCCCTGTAGTCTCTAGGGGTCTAGTGCACCATTCCCTGTAGTCTCTAGGGGTCTAGTACACCATTCCTGTAGTCTCTAGGGTCTAGTACACCATTCCCTGTAGTCTCTAGTGCACCATTCCCTGTAGTCTCTAGGGGTCTAGTACACCATTCCCTGTAGTCTCTAGTCGCACCATTCCCTGTAGTCTCTAGGGGTCTAGTACACCATTCCCTGTAGTCTCTAGGGGTCTAGTACACCATTCCCTGTAGTCTCTAGGGGTCTAGTGCACCATTCCCTGTAGTCTCTAGGGGTCTAGTGCACCATTCCCTGTAGTCTCTAGGGGTCTAGTGCACCATTCCCTGTAGTCTCTACGGGTCTAGTACACCATTCCCTGTAGTCTCTAGTACGCCATTCCCTGTAGTCTCTAGGGGTCTAGTACACCATTCCCTGTAGTCTCTAGGGGTCTAGTACACCATTCCCTGTAGTCTCTAGGGGTCTAGTGCACCATTCCCTGTAGTCTCTAGGGGTCTAGTACACCATTCCCTGTAGTCTCTAGGGGTCTAGTGCACCATTCCCTGTAGTCTCTAGGGGTCTAGTGCACCATTCCCTGTAGTCTCTAGGGGTCTAGTGCACCATTCCCTGTAGTCTCTAGGGGTCTAGTGCACCATTCCCTGTAGTCTCTACGGGTCTAGTACACCATTCCCTGTAGTCTCTAGTACGCCATTCCCTGTAGTCTCTAGGGGTCTAGTACACCATTCCCTGTAGTCTCTAGTACACCATTCCCTGTAGTCTCTAGGGGTCTAGTACACCATTCCCTGTAGTCTCTAGGGGTCTAGTGCACCATTCCCTGTAGTCTCTAGGGGTCTAGTACACCATTCCCTGTAGTCTCTAGGGGTCTAGTACACCATTCCCTGTAAGTCTCTAGGGGTCTAGTACATCATTCCCTGTAGTCTCTAGTACACCATTCCCTGTAGTCTCTAGGGTCTAGTACACCATTCCCTGTAGTCTCTAGGGGTCTAGTGCACCATTCCCTGTAGTCTCTAGGGGTCTAGTACACCATTCCCTGTAGTCTCTAGGGGTCTAGTGCACCATTCCCTGTAGTCTCTAGGGGTCTAGTACACCATTCCCTGTAGTCTCTAGGGGTCTAGTGCACCATTCCCTGTAGTCTCTATGGGTCTAGTACATCATTCCCTGTAGTCTCTAGTACACCATTCCCTGTAGTCTCTAGGTCTAGTACACCATTCCCTGTAGTCTCTAGGGGTCTAGTACACCATTCCCTGTAGTCTCTAGGGGTCTAGTACACCATTCCCTGTAGTCTCTAGGGGTCTAGTACACCATTCCCTGTAGTCTCTAGGGGTCTAGTACACCATTCCCTGTAGTCTCTAGGGGTCTAGTACACCATTCCCTGTAGTCTCTAGGGGTCTAGTGCACCATTCCCTGTAGTCTCTAGAGGTCTAGTGCACCATTCCCTGTAGTCTCTAGTCTCTAGTACACCATTCCCTGTAGTCTCTAGGGGTCTAGTACACCATTCCCTGTAGTCTCTAGGGGTCTAGTGCACCATTCCCTGTAGTCTCTAGGGGTCTAGTACACCATTCCCTGTAGTCTCTAGGGGTCTAGTACACCATTCCCTGTAGTCTCTAGGGGTCTAGTACACCATTCCCTGTAGTCTCTAGGGGTCTAGTACACCATTCCCTGTAGTCTCTAGTGGTCTAGTGCACCATTCCCTGTAGTCTCTAGTCTCTAGTACACCATTCCCTGTAGTCTCTAGGGGTCTAGTACACCATTCCCTGTAGTCTCTAGGGGTCTAGTGCACCATTCCCTGTAGTCTCTAGGGGTCTAGTACACCATTCCCTGTAGTCTCTAGGGGTCTAGTACACCATTCCCTGTAGTCTCTAGGGGTCTAGTACACCATTCCCTGTAGTCTCTAGGGGTCTAGTACACCATTCCCTGTAGTCTCTAGGGGTCTAGTACACCATTCCCTGTAGTCTCTAGGGTCTAGTACACCATTCCCTGTAGTCTCTAGGGGTCTAGTGCACCATTCCCTGTAGTCTCTAGGGGTCTAGTACACCATTCCCTGTAGTCTCTAGGGGTCTAGTGCACCATTCCCTGTAGTCTCTAGTACACCATTCCCTGTAGTCTCTAGGGGTCTAGTGCACCATTCCCTGTAGTCTCTAGGGGTCTAGTACACCATTCCCTGTAGTCTCTAGGTCTAGTACACCATTCCCTGTAGTCTCTAGGGGTCTAGTACACCATTCCCTGTAGTCTCTAGGGGTCTAGTACACCATTCCCTGTAGTCTCTAGGGGTCTAGTACATCATTCCCTGTAGTCTCTAGTACACCATTCCCTGTAGTCTCTAGGTCTAGTACACCATTCCCTGTAGTCTCTAGGGTCTAGTACACCATTCCCTGTAGTCTCTAGGTCTAGTACACCATTCCCTGTAGTCTCTAGGGGTCTAGTGCACCATTCCCTGTAGTCTCTAGAGGTCTAGTACACCATTCCCTGTAGTCTCTAGGGGTCTAGTACACCATTCCCTGTAGTCTCTAGGGGTCTAGTACACCATTCCCTGTAGTCTCTAGGTCTAGTACACCATTCCCTGTAGTCTCTAGGTCTAGTACACCATTCCCTGTAGTCTCTAGGGGTCTAGTACACCATTCCCTGTAGTCTCTAGGGGTCTAGTGCACCATTCCCTGTAGTCTCTAGGGGTCTAGTGCACCATTCCCTGTAGTCTCTAGGGGTCTAGTGCACCATTCCCTGTAGTCTCTAGGGGTCTAGTACACCATTCCCTGTAGTCTCTAGGGGTCTAGTGCACCATTCCCTGTAGTCTCTAGTCTCTAGTGCACCATTCCCTGTAGTCTCTATGGGTCTAGTGCACCATTCCCTGTAGTCTCTAGTCTCTAGTGCACCATTCCCTGTAGTCTCTAGGGGTCTAGTGCACCATTCCCTGTAGTCTCTAGGGGTCTAGTGCACCATTCCCTGTAGTCTCTAGGGGTCTAGTACACCATTCCCTGTAGTCTCTAGGGGTCTAGTGCACCATTCCCTGTAGTCTCTAGGGGTCTAGTGCATCATTCCCTGTAGTCTCTAGGGGTCTAGTACACCATTCCCTGTAGTCTCTAGGGGTCTAGTACATCATTCCCTGTAGTCTTTAGGGGTCTAGTACACCATTCCCTGTAGTCTCTAGAGGTCTAGTACACCATTCCCTGTAGTCTCTAGGGGTCTAGTACACCATTCCCTGTAGTCTCTAGGGGTCTAGTACACCATTCCCTGTAGTCTCTAGGGGTCTAGTACACCATTCCCTGTAGTCTCTATGGGTCTAGTACACCATTCCCTGTAGTCTCTAGGGGTCTAGTACACCATTCCCTGTAGTCTCTATGGGTCTAGTGCACCATTCCCTGTAGTCTCTAGGGGTCTAGTGCACCATTCCCTGTAGTCTCTAGGGGTCTAGTGCATCATTCCCTGTAGTCTCTAGGGGTCTAGTACACCATTCCCTGTAGTCTCTAGGGGTCTAGTGCACCATTCCCTGTAGTCTCTATGGGTCTAGTACACCATTCCCTGTAGTCTCTAGGGGTCTAGTACACCATTCCCTGTAGTCTCTAGGGGTCTAGTACACCATTCCCTGTAGTCTCTAGGGGTCTAGTGCACCATTCCCTGTAGTCTCTAGGGGTCTAGTGCATCATTCCCTGTAGTCTCTATGGGTCTAGTACACCATTCCCTGTAGTCTCTAGGGGTCTAGTACACCATTCCCTGTAGTCTCTAGGGGTCTAGTGCACCATTCCCTGTAGTCTCTAGGGGTCTAGTGCATCATTCCCTGTAGTCTCTAGGGGTCTAGTACACCATTCCCTGTAGTCTCTAGGGGTCTAGTGCACCATTCCCTGTAGTCTCTATGGGTCTAGTACACCATTCCCTGTAGTCTCTAGGGGTCTAGTACACCATTCCCTGTAGTCTCTAGGGGTCTAGTGCACCATTCCCTGTAGTCTCTAGGGGTCTAGTGCACCATTCCCTGTAGTCTCTAGGGGTCTAGTACACCATTCCCTGTAGTCTCTAGGGGTCTAGAACACCATTCCTTGTAGTCTCTAGGGGTCTAGTACACCATTCCCTGTAGTCTCTAGGGGTCTAGTACACCATTCCCTGTAGTCTCTAGGGGTCTAGTACACCATTCCCTGTAGTCTCTAGGGGTCTAGTGCACCATTCCCTGTAGTCTCTAGGGGTCTAGTGCACCATTCCCTGTAGTCTCTAGGGGTCTAGTACACCATTCCCTGTAGTCTCTAGGGGTCTAGTACACCATTCCCTGTAGTCTCTAGGGGTCTAGTACACCATTCCCTGTAGTCTCTAGGGGTCTAGTACACCATTCCCTGTAGTCTCTAGGGGTCTAGTGCACCATTCCCTGTAGTCTCTAGGGGTCTAGTACACCATTCCCTGTAGTCTCTAGGGGTCTAGTACACCATTCCCTGTAGTCTCTAGGGGTCTAGTGCACCATTCCCTGTAGTCTCTAGGTCTAGTACACAATTCCCTGTAGTCTCTAGGGGTCTAGTGCACCATTCCCTGTAGTCTCTAGGTCTAGTACACAATTCCCTGTAGTCTCTAGGGGTCTAGTGCACCATTCCCTGTAGTCTCTAGGGGTCTAGTACACCATTCCCTGTAGTCTCTAGGGGTCTAGTGCACCATTCCCTGTAGTCTCTAGGGGTCTAGTGCACCATTCCCTGTAGTCTCTAGGGGTCTAGTACACCATTCCCTGTAGTCTCTAGGGGTCTAGTACACCATTCCCTGTAGTCTCTAGGGGTCTAGTGCACCATTCCCTGTAGTCTCTAAGGGTCTAGTGCACCATTCCCTGTAGTCTCTAGGGGTCTAGTGCACCATTCCCTGTAGTCTCTAGGGGTCTAGTACACCATTCCCTGTAGTCTCTAGGGGTCTAGTACACCATTCCCTGTAGTCTCTAGGGGTCTAGTACACCATTCCCTGTAGTCTCTAGGGGTCTAGTGCACCATTCCCTGTAGTCTCTAGGGGTCTAGTGCACCATTCCCTGTAGTCTCTAAGGGTCTAGTGCACCATTCCCTGTAGTCTCTAGGGGTCTAGTGCACCATTCCCTGTAGTCTCTAAGGGTCTAGTGCACCATTCCCTGTAGTCTCTAGGGGTCTAGTGCACCATTCCCTGTAGTCTCTAGGGGTCTAGTACACCATTCCCTGTAGTCTCTAGGGGTCTAGTGCACCATTCCCTGTAGTCTCTAGGGGTCTAGTGCACCATTCCCTGTAGTCTCTAGGGGTCTAGTACACCATTCCCTGTAGTCTCTAGTACACCATTCCCTGTAGTCTCTAGGGGTCTAGTACACCATTCCCTGTAGTCTCTAGGGGTCTAGTACACCATTCCCTGTAGTCTCTAGGGGTCTAGTACACCATTCCCTGTAGTCTCTAGGGGTCTAGTGCACCATTCCCTGTAGTCTCTAGGGGTCTAGTACACCATTCCCTGTAGTCTCTAGTACACCATTCCCTGTAGTCTCTAGGGGTCTAGTACACCATTTCCTGTAGTCTCTAGGGGTCTAGTGCACCATTCCCTGTAGTCTCTAGGGGTCTAGTACACCATTCCCTGTAGTCTCTAGGGGTCTAGTGCACCATTCCCTGTAGTCTCTAGTGCACCATTCCCTGTAGTCTCTAGGGGTCTAGTGCACCATTCCCTGTAGTCTCTAGGGGTCTAGTACACCATTCCCTGTAGTCTCTAGTACACCATTCCCTGTAGTCTCTAGGGGTCTAGTGCACCATTCCCTGTAGTCTCTAGGGGTCTAGTACACCATTCCCTGTAGTCTCTAGTGGTCTAGTACACCATTCCCTGTAGTCTCTAGGTGTCTAGTACACCATTCCCTGTAGTCTCTAGTGCACCATTCCCTGTAGTCTCTAGGGGTCTAGTCCACCATTCCCTGTAGTCTCTAGGGGTCTAGTGCACCATTCCCTGTAGTCTCTAGGGGTCTAGTGCACCATTCCCTGTAGTCTCTAGGGGTCTAGTGCACCATTCCCTGTAGTCTCTAGGTGTCTAGTGCACCATTCCCTGTAGTCTCTAGTACACCATTCCCTGTAGTCTCTAGTGCACCATTCCCTGTAGTCTCTAGGGGTCTAGTACACCATTCCCTGTAGTCTCTAGGGGTCTAGTGCACCATTCCCTGTAGTCTCTAGGGGTCTAGTGCACCATTCCCTGTAGTCTCTAGGGATCTAGTGCACCATTCCCTGTAGTCTCTAGGGGTCTAGTGCACCATTCCCTGTAGTCTCTAGGGGTCTAGTACACCATTCCCTGTAGTCTCTAGTGCACCATTCCCTGTAGTCTCTAGGGGTCTAGTACACCATTCCCTGTAGTCTCTAGTGCACCATTCCTTGTAGTCTCTAGGGGTCTAGTACACCATTCCCTGTAGTCTCTAGGGGTCTAGTACACCATTCCCTGTAGTCTCTAGGGGTCTATTGCACCATTCCTTGTAGTCTCTAGGGGTCTAGTACACCATTCCCTGTAGTCTCTAGGGGTCTAGTACACCATTCCCTGTAGTCTCTAGGGGTCTAGTACACCATTCCCTGTAGTCTCTAGTGCACCATTCCCTGTAGTCTCTAGGGGTCTAGTGCACCATTCCCTGTAGTCTCTAGAGGTCTAGTGCACCATTCCCTGTAGTCTCTAGGGGTCTAGTACACCATTCCCTGTAGTCTCTAGTGCACCATTCCCTGTAGTCTCTAGTACACCATTCCCTGTAGTCTCTATGGGTCTAGTGCACCATTCCCTGTAGTCTCTAGAGGTCTAGTGCACCATTCCCTGTAGTCTCTAGGGGTCTAGTACACCATTCCCTGTAGTCTCTAGTGCACCATTCCCTGTAGTCTCTAGTACACCATTCCCTGTAGTCTCTAGGGGTCTAGTGCACCATTCCCTGTAGTCTCTAGGGGTCTAGTACACCATTCCCTGTAGTCTCTAGGGGTCTAGTACACCATTCCCTGTAGTCTCTATGGGTCTAGTGCACCATTCCCTGTAGTCTCTAGGGGTCTAGTACACCATTCCCTGTAGTCTCTAGGGGTCTAGTACACCATTCCCTGTAGTCTCTAGGGGTCTAGTGCACCATTCCCTGTAGTCTCTAGTACACCATTCCCTGTAGTCTCTATGGGTCTAGTGCACCATTCCCTGTAGTCTCTAGGGGTCTAGTACACCATTCCCTGTAGTCTCTAGGGGTCTAGTACACCATTCCCTGTAGTCTCTAGGGGTCTAGTACACCATTCCCTGTAGTCTCTAGGGGTCTAGTACACCATTCCCTGTAGTCTCTAGGGGTCTAGTGCACCATTCCCTGTAGTCTCTAGGGGTCTAGTACACCATTCCCTGTAGTCTCTAGGGGTCTAGTGCACCATTCCCTGTAGTCTCTAGTGCACCATTCCCTGTAGTCTCTAGTACACCATTCCCTGTAGTCTCTATGGGTCTAGTGCACCATTCCCTGTAGTCTCTAGGGGTCTAGTACACCATTCCCTGTAGTCTCTAGGGGTCTAGTGCACCATTCCCTGTAGTCTCTAGGGGTCTAGTACACCATTCCCTGTAGTCTCTAGGGGTCTAGTGCACCATTCCCTGTAGTCTCTAGGGGTCTAGTACACCATTCCCTGTAGTCTCTAGGGGTCTAGTGCACCATTCCCTGTAGTCTCTAGGTCTAGTGCACCATTCCCTGTAGTCTCTAGGGGTCTAGTGCACCATTCCCTGTAGTCTCTAGGGGTCTATTGCACCATTCCTTGTAGTCTCTAGTGCACCATTCCCTGTAGTCTCTAGGGGTCTAGTACACCATTCCCTGTAGTCTCTAGGGGTCTAGTGCACCATTCCCTGTAGTCTCTAGGGGTCTAGTACACCATTCCCTGTAGTCTCTAGGTCTAGTGCACCATTCCCTGTAGTCTCTAGGGGTCTAGTGCACCATTCCCTGTAGTCTCTAGGGGTCTAGTACACCATTCCCTGTAGTCTCTAGTGCACCATTCCCTGTAGTCTCTAGTACACCATTCCCTGTAGTCTCTAGGGGTCTAGTGCACCATTCCCTGTAGTCTCTAGGGGTCTAGTACACCATTCCCTGTAGTCTCTAGGGGTCTATTGCACCATTCCTTGTAGTCTCTAGGGGTCTAGTACACCATTCCCTGTAGTCTCTAGGTCTAGTGCACCATTCCCTGTAGTCTCTAGGGGTCTAGTACACCATTCCCTGTAGTCTCTAGGGGTCTAGTGCACCATTCCCTGTAGTCTCTAGTGGTCTAGTGCACCATTCCCTGTAGTCTCTAGGGGTCTAGTACACCATTCCCTGTAGTCTCTAGGGGTCTAGTACACCATTCCCTGTAGTCTCTAGAGGTCTAGTACACCATTCCCTGTAGTCTCTAGGGGTCTAGTACACCATTCCCTGTAGTCTCTAGGGGTCTAGTGCACCATTCCCTGTAGTCTCTAGGGGTCTAGTACACCATTCCCTGTAGTCTCTAGTACACCATTCCCTGTAGTCTCTAGGGGTCTAGTACACCATTCCCTGTAGTCTCTAGGGGTCTAGTACACCATTCCCTGTAGTCTCTAGGGGTCTAGTGCACCATTCCCTGTAGTCTCTAGGGGTCTAGTACACCATTCCCTGTAGTCTCTAGTACACCATTCCCTGTAGTCTCTAGGGGTCTAGTACACCATTCCCTGTAGTCTCTAGGGGTCTAGTACACCATTCCCTGTAGTCTCTAGGGGTCTAGTACACCATTCCCTGTAGTCTCTAGGGGTCTAGTACACCATTCCCTGTAGTCTCTAGAGGTCTAGTACACCATTCCCTGTAGTCTCTAGGGGTCTAGTGCACCATTCCCTGTAGTCTCTAGGGGTCTAGTACACCATTCCCTGTAGTCTCTAGGGGTCTAGTACACCATTCCCTGTAGTCTCTAGGGGTCTAGTACACCATTCCCTGTAGTCTCTAGCACATCATTCCCTGTAGTCTCTAGGGGTCTAGTACACCATTCCCTGTAGTCTCTAGGGGTCTAGTACACCATTCCCTGTAGTCTCTAGGGGTCTAGTACACCATTCCCTGTAGTCTCTAGGGGTCTAGTACACCATTCCCTGTAGTCTCTAGGGGTCTAGTACACCATTCCCTGTAGTCTCTAGCACATCATTCCCTGTAGTCTCTAGGGGTCTAGTACACCATTCCCTGTAGTCTCTAGGGGTCTAGTACACCATTCCCTGTAGTCTCTAGGGGTCTAGTACACCATTCCCTGTAGTCTCTAGGGGTCTAGTACACCATTCCCTGTAGTCTCTAGGGGTCTAGTACACCATTCCCTGTAGTCTCTAGGGGTCTAGTACACCATTCCCTGTAGTCTCTAGAGGTCTAGTACACCATTCCCTGTAGTCTCTAGGGGTCTAGTGCACCATTCCCTGTAGTCTCTAGAGGTCTAGTGCACCATTCCCTGTAGTCTCTAGGGGTCTAGTACACCATTCCCTGTAGTCTCTAGGGGTCTAGTACACCATTCCCTGTAGTCTCTAGGGGTCTAGTGCATCATTCCCTGTAGTCTCTAGGGGTCTAGTACACCATTCCCTGTAGTCTCTAGTACACCATTCCCTGTAGTCTCTATGGGTCTAGTACACCATTCCCTGTAGTCTCTAGGGGTCTAGTGCACCATTCCCTGTAGTCTCTAGAGGTCTAGTACACCATTCCCTGTAGTCTCTAGGGGTCTAGTGCATCATTCCCTGTAGTCTCTAGGGGTCTAGTACACCATTCCCTGTAGTCTCTAGTACACCATTCCCTGTAGTCTCTATGGGTCTAGTACACCATTCCCTGTAGTCTCTAGGGGTCTAGTACACCATTCCCTGTAGTCTCTAGAGGTCTAGTGCACCATTCCCTGTAGTCTCTAGGGGTCTAGTGCACCATTCCCTGTAGTCTCTAGGGGTCTAGTACACCATTCCCTGTAGTCTCTAGGTCTAGTACACCATTCCCTGTAGTCTCTAGGGGTCTAGTGCACCATTCCCTGTAGTCTCTAGTACACCATCCCCTGTAGTCTCTAGGGGTCTAGTGCACCATTCCCTGTAGTCTCTAGGGGTCTAGTGCACCATTCCCTGTAGTCTCTAGGGGTCTAGTACACCATTCCCTGTAGTCTCTAGGGGTCTAGTACACCATTCCCTGTAGTCTCTAGGGGTCTAGTACACCATTCCCTGTAGTCTCTAGGGGTCTAGTACACCATTCCCTGTAGTCTCTAGGGGTCTAGTGCACCATTCCCTGTAGTCTCTAGGGGTCTAGTGCACCATTCCCTGTAGTCTCTAGGGGTCTAGTGCACCATTCCCTGTAGTCTCTAGGGGTCTAGTACACCATTCCCTGTAGTCTCTAGGGATTCCCTGTAGTCTCTAGGGGTCTAGTACACCATTCCCTGTAGTCTCTATGGGTCTAGTACACCATTCCCTGTAGTCTCTAGGGGTCTAGTGCACCATTCCCTGTAGTCTCTAGGGGTCTAGTACATCATTCCCTGTAGTCTCTAGGGGTCTAGTGCACCATTCCCTGTAGTCTCTAGTACACCATCCCCTGTAGTCTCTAGGGGTCTAGTACACCATTCCCTGTAGTCTCTAGGGGTCTAGTACATCATTCCCTGTAGTCTCTAGGGGTCTAGTGCACCATTCCCTGTAGTCTCTAGTACACCATTTCCTGTAGTCTCTAGGGGTCTAGTGCACCATTCCCTGTAGTCTCTAGGGGTCTAGTGCACCATTCCCTGTAGTCTCTAGTACACCATCCCCTGTAGTCTCTAGGGGTCTACTGCACCATTCCCTGTAGTCTCTAGGGGTCTAGTACACCATTCCCTGTAGTCTCTAGGGGTCTAGTACACCATTCCCTGTAGTCTCTAGGGGTCTAGTGCACCATTCCCTGTAGTCTCTAGTTCACCATTCCCTGTAGTCTCTAGGGGTCTAGTACACCATTCCCTGTAGTCTCTAGGGGTCTAGTGCACCATTCCCTGTAGTCTCTAGGGGTCTAGTACATCATTCCCTGTAGTCTCTAGGGGTCTAGTGCACCATTCCCTGTAGTCTCTAGGGGTCTAGTACACCATTCCCTGTAGTCTCTAGGGGTCTAGTGCACCATTCCCTGTAGTCTCTAGGGGTCTAGTGCACCATTCCCTGTAGTCTCTAGGGGTCTAGTACACCATTCCCTGTAGTCTCTAGGGGTCTAGTACATCATTCCCTGTAGTCTCTAGGGGTCTAGTGCACCATTCCCTGTAGTCTCTAGGTGTCTAGTACACCATTCCCTGTAGTCTCTAGGGGTCTAGTGCACCATTCCCTGTAGTCTCTAGGGGTCTAGTACACCATTCCCTGTAGTCTCTAGGGGTCTAGTACATCATTCCCTGTAGTCTCTAGGGGTCTAGTGCACCATTCCCTGTAGTCTCTAGGGGTCTAGTGCACCATTCCCTGTAGTCTCTAGAGGTCTAGTACACCATTCCCTGTAGTCTCTAGGGGTCTAGTACACCATTCCCTGTAGTCTCTAGGGGTCTAGTACACCATTCCCTGTAGTCTCTAGGGGTCTAGTACACCATTCCCTGTAGTCTCTAGGGGTCTAGTACACCATTCCCTGTAGTCTCTAGGGGTCTAGTGCACCATTCCCTGTAGTCTCTAGGGGTCTAGTACACCATTCCCTGTAGTCTCTAGGGGTCTAGTACACCATTCCCTGTAGTCTCTAGGGGTCTAGTGCACCATTCCCTGTAGTCTCTAGGGGTCTAGTACACCATTCCCTGTAGTCTCTAGGGGTCTAGTGCACCATTCCCTGTAGTCTCTAGAGGTCTAGTGCACCATTCCCTGTAGTCTCTAGGTCTAGTACACCATTCCCTGTAGTCTCTATGGGTCTAGTGCACCATTCCCTGTAGTCTCTAGGAGTCTAGTACACCATTTCCTGTAGTCTCTAGGGGTCTAGTGCACCATTCCCTGTAGTCTCTATGGGTCTAGTGCACCATTCCCTGTAGTCTCTAGGAGTCTAGTACACCATTCCCTGTAGTCTCTAGGGGTCTAGTGCACCATTCCCTGTAGTCTCTAGGGGTCTAGTGCACCATTCCCTGTAGTCTCTAGGGGTCTAGTGCACCATTCCCTGTAGTCTCTAGGGGTCTAGTACACCATTCCCTGTAGTCTCTAGAGGTCTAGTACACCATTCCCTGTAGTCTCTAGTGCACCATTCCCTGTAGTCTCTAGGGGTCTAGTACACCATTCCCTGTAGTCTCTAGGGGTCTAGTGCATCATTCCCTGTAGTCTCTAGGGGTCTAGTGCACCATTCCCTGTAGTCTCTAGGGGTCTAGTGCACCATTCCCTGTAGTCTCTATGGGTCTAGTGCACCATTCCCTGTAGTCTCTAGGGGTCTAGTGCACCATTCCCTGTAGTCTCTAGGGGTCTAGTGCACCATTCCCTGTAGTCTCTAGGGGTCTAGTACACCATTCCCTGTAGTCTCCAGGGGTCTAGTACACCATTCCTTGTAGTCTCTAGGGGTCTAGTACACCATTCCCTGTAGTCTCTAGGGGTCTAGTACACCATTCCCTGTAGTCTCTAGGGGTCTAGTACACCATTCCCTGTAGTCTCTAGTGGTCTAGTACACCATTCCCTGTAGTCTCTAGGGGTCTAGTACACCATTCCCTGTAGTCTCTAGGGGTCTAGTACACCATTCCCTGTAGTCTCTAGGGGTCTAGTACACCATTCCCTGTAGTCTCTAGGGGTCTAGTACACCATTCCCTGTAGTCTCTAGGGGTCTAGTGCACCATTCCCTGTAGTCTCTATGGGTCTAGTACACCATTCCCTGTAGTCTCTATGGGTCTAGTGCACCATTCCCTGTAGTCTCTAGGTGTCTAGTGCACCATTCCCTGTAGTCTCTAGGGGTCTAGTACATCATTCCCTGTAGTCTCTAGGGGTCTAGTACACCATTCCCTGTAGTCTCTATGGGTCTAGTACACCATTCCCTGTAGTCTCTATGGGTCTAGTGCACCATTCCCTGTAGTCTCTAGGTGTCTAGTGCACCATTCCCTGTAGTCTCTAGGGGTCTAGTACACCATTCCCTGTAGTCTCTAGGTGTCTAGTACACCATTCCCTGTAGTCTCTAGGGGTCTACTGCACCATTCCCTGTAGTCTCTAGGGGTCTAGTACACCATTCCCTGTAGTCTCTAGGGGTCTAGTACACCATTCCCTGTAGTCTCTAGGTGTCTAGTGCACCATTCCCTGTAGTCTCTAGGGGTCTAGTGCACCATTCCCTGTAGTCTCTAGGGGTCTAGTACACCATTCCCTGTAGTCTCTAGTGGTCTAGTGCACCATTCCCTGTAGTCTCTAGGGGTCTAGTGCACCATTCCCTGTAGTCTCTAGGGGTCTAGTACACCATTCCCTGTAGTCTCTAGGGGTCTAGTGCACCATTCCCTGTAGTCTCTAGGGGTCTAGTACACCATTCCCTGTAGTCTCTATGGGTCTAGTACACCATTCCCTGTAGTCTCTAGGGGTCTAGTGCACCATTCCCTGTAGTCTCTAGGGGTCTAGTGCACCATTCCTTGTAGTCTCTAGGGGTCTAGTACACCATTCCCTGTAGTCTCTAGGGGTCTAGTGCACCATTCCCTGTAGTCTCTAGGGGTCTAGTGCACCATTCCCTGTAGTCTCTAGGGGTCTAGTACACCATTCCCTGTAGTCTCTAGGGGTCTAGTACACCATTCCCTGTAGTCTCTAGGGGTCTAGTGCACCATTCCCTGTAGTCTCTAGGGGTCTAGTACACCATTCCCTGTAGTCTCTAGGTCTAGTACACCATTCCCTGTAGTCTCTAGGGGTCTAGTGCACCATTCCCTGTAGTCTCTAGGGGTCTAGTACACCATTCCCTGTAGTCTCTATGGGTCTAGTACACCATTCCCTGTAGTCTCTAGGGGTCTAGTGCACCATTCCCTGTAGTCTCTAGGGGTCTAGTACACCATTCCCTGTAGTCTCTAGGGGTCTAGTGCACCATTCCCTGTAGTCTCTAGGGGTCTAGTGCACCATTCCCTGTAGTCTCTAGGGGTCTAGTGCACCATTCCCTGTAGTCTCTAGGGGTCTAGTACACCATTCCCTGTAGTCTCTAGGGGTCTAGTACACCATTCCCTGTAGTCTCTAGGGGTCTAGTGCACCATTCCATGTAGTCTCTAGTGGTCTAGTGCACCATTCCCTGTAGTCTCTAGTACACCATTCCTTGTAGTCTCTAGGGGTCTAGTGCACCATTCCCTGTAGTCTCTAGGGGTCTAGTACACCATTCCCTGTAGTCTCTAGTGCACCATTCCCTGTAGTCTCTAGCGGTCTAGTGCATCATTCCCTGTAGTCTCTAGGGGTCTAGTGCACCATTCCCTGTAGTCTCTAGGGGTCTAGTACACCATTCCCTGTAGTCTCTAGGGGTCTAGTGCACCATTCCCTGTAGTCTCTAGGGGTCTAGTACACCATTCCCTGTAGTCTTTAGGGGTCTAGTACACCATTCCCTGTAGTCTCTAGGGGTCTAGTACACCATTCCCTGTAGTCTCTAGGTGTCTAGTACACCATTCCCTGTAGTCTTTAGTGGTCTAGTACACCATTCCCTGTAGTCTCTAGTGGTCTAGTACACCATTCCCTGTAGTCTCTAGGGGTCTAGTACACCATTCCCTGAGGTCTCTAGGGGTCTAGTACACCATTCCCTGTAGTCTCTAGGGGTCTAGTGCACCATTCCCTGTAGTCTCTAGTGGTCTAGTGCACCATTCCCTGTAGTCTCTAGTGGTCTAGTGCACCATTCCCTGTAGTCTCTAGTGGTCTAGTACACCATTCCCTGTAGTCTCTAGGGGTCTAGTACACCATTCCCTGTAGTCTCTAGGTGTCTAGTACACCATTCCCTGTAGTCTTTAGTGGTCTAGTACACCATTCCCTGTAGTCTCTAGTACACCATTCCCTGTAGTCTCTAGGGGTCTAGTGCACCATTCCCTGTAGTCTCTAGGGGTCTAGTGCACCATTCCCTGTAGTCTCTAGGGGTCTAGTACACCATTCCCTGTAGTCTCTAGGGGTCTAGTGCACCATTCCCTGAGGTCTCTAGGGGTCTAGTACACCATTCCCTGTAGTCTCTAGGGGTCTAGTGCACCATTCCCTGTAGTCTCTAGTACACCATTCCCTGTAGTCTCTAGGGGTCTAGTACACCATTCCCTGTAGTCTCTAGGGGTCTAGTACACCATTCCCTGTAGTCTCTAGGGGTCTAGTACACCATTCCCTGTAGTCTCTAGGGGTCTAGTGCACCATTCCCTGTAGTCTCTAGGGGTCTAGTGCACCATTCCCTGTAGTCTCTAGGTGTCTAGTACACCATTCCCTGTAGTCTCTAGGGGTCTAGTACACCATTCCCTGTAGTCTCTAGGTGTCTAGTACACCATTCCCTGTAGTCTCTAGGGGTCTAGTGCACCATTCCCTGTAGTCTCTAGGGGTCTAGTGCACCATTCCCTGTAGTCTCTAGGGGTCTAGTACACCATTCCCTGTAGTCTCTAGGTGTCTAGTACACCATTCCCTGTAGTCTCTAGGGGTCTAGTGCACCATTCCCTGTAGTCTCTAGGGGTCTAGTGCACCATTCCCTGTAGTCTCTAGGGGTCTAGTGCACCATTCCCTGTAGTCTCTAGGGGTCTAGTACACCATTCCCTGTAGTCTCTAGGTGTCTAGTACACCATTCCCTGTAGTCTCTAGGGGTCTAGTACACCATTCCCTGTAGTCTCTAGGTGTCTAGTACACCATTCCCTGTAGTCTCTAGGGGTCTAGTGCACCATTCCCTGTAGTCTCTAGGGGTCTAGTGCATCATTCCCTGTAGTCTCTAGGTGTCTAGTGCACCATTCCCTGTAGTCTCTAGGGGTCTAGTACACCATTCCCTGTAGTCTCTAGGGGTCTAGTACACCATTCCCTGTAGTCTCTAGGGGTCTAGTGCACCATTCCCTGAGGTCTCTAGGGGTCTAGTACACCATTCCCTGTAGTCTCTAGGGGTCTAGTGCACCATTCCCTGTAGTCTCTAGTACACCATTCCCTGTAGTCTCTAGGGGTCTAGTGCACCATTCCCTGTAGTCTCTAGGTGTCTAGTACACCATTCCCTGTAGTCTCTAGGGGTCTAGTACACCATTCCCTGTAGTCTCTAGGTGTCTAGTACACCATTCCCTGTAGTCTCTAGGGGTCTAGTGCACCATTCCCTGTAGTCTCTAGGGGTCTAGTACACCATTCCCTGTAGTCTCTAGGTGTCTAGTACACCATTCCCTGTAGTCTCTAGGGGTCTAGTACACCATTCCCTGTAGTCTCTAGGTGTCTAGTACACCATTCCCTGTAGTCTCTAGGGGTCTAGTGCACCATTCCCTGTAGTCTCTAGGGGTCTAGTACACCATTCCCTGTAGTCTCTAGGGGTCTAGTACACCATTCCCTGAGGTCTCTAGGGGTCTAGTACACCATTCCCTGTAGTCTCTAGGGGTCTAGTGCACCATTCCCTGTAGTCTCTAGGGGTCTAGTGCACCATTCCCTGTAGTCTCTAGGGGTCTAGTGCACCATTCCCTGTAGTCTCTAGGGGTCTAGTACACCATTCCCTGTAGTCTCTAGGGGTCTAGTACACCATTCCCTGTAGTCTCTAGGTCTAGTACACCATTCCCTGTAGTCTCTAGGGGTCTAGTGCACCATTCCCTGTAGTCTCTAGGGGTCTAGTACACCATTCCCTGTAGTCTCTATGGGTCTAGTACACCATTCCCTGTAGTCTCTAGGGGTCTAGTGCACCATTCCCTGTAGTCTCTAGGGGTCTAGTACACCATTCCCTGAGGTCTCTAGGGGTCTAGTACACCATTCCCTGTAGTCTCTAGGGGTCTAGTACACCATTCCCTGTAGTCTCTAGAGGTCTAGTGCACCATTCCCTGTAGTCTCTAGGGGTCTAGTACACCATTCCCTGTAGTCTCTAGGGGTCTAGTACACCATTCCCTGTAGTCTCTATGGGTCTAGTACACCATTCCCTGTAGTCTCTAGGGGTCTAGTGCACCATTCCCTGTAGTCTCTAGGGGTCTAGTACACCATTCCCTGTAGTCTCTAGGTCTAGTACACCATTCCCTGTAGTCTCTAGGGGTCTAGTGCACCATTCCCTGTAGTCTCTAGGGGTCTAGTACACCATTCCCTGTAGTCTCTAGGTCTAGTACACCATTCCCTGTAGTCTCTAGGGGTCTAGTGCACCATTCCCTGTAGTCTCTAGGGGTCTAGTACACCATTCCCTGAGGTCTCTAGGGGTCTAGTACACCATTCCCTGTAGTCTCTAGGGGTCTAGTACACCATTCCCTGAGGTCTCTAGGGGTCTAGTACACCATTCCCTGTAGTCTCTAGGAGTCTAGTACACCATTCCCTGTAGTCTCTAGGGGTCTAGTACACCATTCCCTGTAGTCTCTAGGGGTCTAGTGCACCATTCCCTGTAGTCTCTAGGGGTCTAGTGCACCATTCCCTGTAGTCTCTAGGGGTCTAGTGCACCATTCCCTGTAGTCTCTAGGGGTCTAGTACACCATTCCCTGAGGTCTCTAGGGGTCTAGTACACCATTCCCTGTAGTCTCTAGGGGTCTAGTACACCATTCCCTGTAGTCTCTAGGGGTCTAGTACACCATTCCCTGTAGTCTCTAGGGGTCTAGTGCACCATTCCCTGTAGTCTCTAGGGGTCTAGTGCACCATTCCCTGTAGTCTCTAGGGGTCTAGTGCACCATTCCCTGTAGTCTCTAGGGGTCTAGTGCATCATTCCCTGTAGTCTCTAGGGGTCTAGTGCACCATTCCCTGTAGTCTCTAGGGGTCTAGTACACCATTCCCTGTAGTCTCTAGGGGTCTAGTACACCATTCCCTGTAGTCTCTAGGGGTCTAGTACACCATTCCCTGTAGTCTCTAGGGGTCTAGTGCACCATTCCCTGTAGTCTCTAGGGGTCTAGTGCACCATTCCCTGTAGTCTCTAGGGGTCTAGTGCACCATTCCCTGTAGTCTCTAGGGGTCTAGTACACCATTCCCTGTAGTCTCTAGGGGTCTAGTGCACCATTCCCTGTAGTCTCTAGTACACCATTCCCTGTAGTCTCTAGAGGTTTAGTACACCATTCCCTGTAGTCTCTAGGGGTCTAGTACACCATTCCCTGTAGTCTCTAGGGGTCTAGTACACCATTCCCTGTAGTCTCTAGGGGTCTAGTACACCATTCCCTGTAGTCTCTAGGGGTCTAGTGCACCATTCCCTGTAGTCTCTAGTACACCATTCCCTGTAGTCTCTAGGGGTCTAGTACACCATTCCCTGTAGTCTCTAGAGGTTTAGTACACCATTCCCTGTAGTCTCTAGGGGTCTAGTACACCATTCCCTGTAGTCTCTAGGGGTCTAGTACACCATTCCCTGTAGTCTCTAGGGGTCTAGTACACCATTCCCTGTAGTCTCTAGGGGTCTAGTACACCATTCCCTGTAGTCTCTAGGGGTCTAGTGCACCATTCCCTGTAGTCTCTAGTACACCATTCCCTGTAGTCTCTAGAGGTTTAGTACACCATTCCCTGTAGTCTCTAGGGGTCTAGTACACCATTCCCTGTAGTCTCTAGTACACCATTCCCTGTAGTCTCTAGAGGTTTAGTGCACCATTCCCTGTAGTCTCTAGGGGTCTAGTACACCATTCCCTGTAGTCTCTAGGTCTAGTACACCATTCCCTGTAGTCTCTAGGGGTCTAGTGCACCATTCCCTGTAGTCTCTAGGGGTCTAGTACACCATTCCCTGTAGTCTCTAGGGGTCTAGTACACCATTCCCTGTAGTCTCTAGGGGTCTAGTACACCATTCCCTGTAGTCTCTAGGGGTCTAGTGCACCATTCCCTGTAGTCTCTAGTACACCATTCCCTGTAGTCTCTAGGGGTCTAGTACACCATTCCCTGTAGTCTCTAGAGGTTTAGTACACCATTCCCTGTAGTCTCTAGGGGTCTAGTACACCATTCCCTGTAGTCTCTAGGGGTCTAGTACACCATTCCCTGTAGTCTCTAGGGGTCTAGTACACCATTCCCTGTAGTCTCTAGGGGTCTAGTACACCATTCCCTGTAGTCTCTAGGGGTCTAGTGCACCATTCCCTGTAGTCTCTAGGGGTCTAGTACACCATTCCCTGTAGTCTCTAGGGGTCTAGTACACCATTCCCTGTAGTCTCTAGGGGTCTAGTGCACCATTCCCTGTAGTCTCTAGGGGTCTAGTGCACCATTCCCTGTAGTCTCTAGTACACCATTCCCTGTAGTCTCTAGTACACCATTCCCTGTAGTCTCTAGGGGTCTAGTACACCATTCCCTGTAGTCTCTAGAGGTTTAGTACACCATTCCCTGTAGTCTCTAGGGGTCTAGTGCACCATTCCCTGTAGTCTCTAGAGGTTTAGTACACCATTCCCTGTAGTCTCTAGGGGTCTAGTACACCATTCCCTGTAGTCTCTAGGGGTCTAGTGCACCATTCCCTGTAGTCTCTAGGGGTCTAGTACACCATTCCCTGTAGTCTCTAGGGGTCTAGTACACCATTCCCTGTAGTCTCTAGGGGTCTAGTGCACCATTCCCTGTAGTCTCTAGAGGTCTAGTGCACCATTCCCTGTAGTCTCTAGGGGTCTAGTACACCATTCCCTGTAGTCTCTAGGGGTCTAGTACACCATTCCCTGTAGTCTCTAGGTCTAGTACACCATTCCCTGTAGTCTCTAGGAGTCTAGTACACCATTCCCTGTAGTCTCTAGGGGTCTAGTACACCATTCCCTGTAGTCTCTAGGGGTCTAGTGCACCATTCCCTGTAGTCTCTAGGGGTCTAGTACACCATTCCCTGTAGTCTCTAGGGGTCTAGTGCACCATTCCCTGTAGTCTCTAGGGGTCTAGTACACCATTCCCTGTAGTCTCTAGGGGTCTAGTACACCATTCCCTGTAGTCTCTAGGGGTCTAGTGCACCATTCCCTGTAGTCTCTAGGGGTCTAGTACACCATTCCCTGTAGTCTCTAGGGGTCTAGTACACCATTCCCTGTAGTCTCTAGGGGTCTAGTACACCATTCCCTGTAGTCTCTAGGGGTCTAGTACACCATTCCCTGTAGTCTCTAGGGGTCTAGTACACCATTCCCTGTAGTCTCTAGGGGTCTAGTACACCATTCCCTGTAGTCTCTAGGGGTCTAGTGCACCATTCCCTGTAGTCTCTAGGGGTCTAGTACACCATTCCCTGTAGTCTCTAGGGGTCTAGTACACCATTCCCTGTAGTCTCTAGGGGTCTAGTACACCATTCTCTGTAGTCTCTAGGGGTCTAGTACACCATTCCCTGTAGTCTCTAGTACACCATTCCCTGTAGTCTATAGGGGTCTAGTACACCATTCCCTGTAGTCTCTAGTACACCATTCCCTGTAGTCTATAGGGGTCTAGTACACCATTCCCTGTAGTCTCTAGGGGTCTAGTACACCATTCCCTGTAGTCTCTAGGGGTCTAGTACACCATTCCCTGTAGTCTCTAGGGGTCTAGTGCACCATTCCCTGTAGTCTCTAGGGGTCTAGTACACCATTCCCTGTAGTCTCTAGGGGTCTAGTACACCATTCCCTGTAGTCTCTAGGGGTCTAGTACACCATTCCCTGTAGTCTCTAGGGGTCTAGTACACCATTCCCTGTAGTCTCTAGGGGTCTAGTGCACCATTCCCTGTAGTCTCTAGGGGTCTAGTGCACCATTCCCTGTAGTCTCTAGGGGTCTAGTACACCATTCCCTGTAGTCTCTAGGGGTCTAGTGCACCATTCCCTGTAGTCTCTAGGGGTCTAGTACATCATTCCCTGTAGTCTCTAGGGGTCTAGTGCACCATTCCCTGTAGTCTCTAGGGGTCTAGTACACCATTCCCTGTAGTCTCTAGGGGTCTAGTACACCATTCCCTGTAGTCTCTAGGGGTCTAGTACATCATTCCCTGTAGTCTCTAGGGGTCTAGTGCACCATTCCCTGTAGTCTCTAGGGGTCTAGTACACCATTCCCTGTAGTCTCTAGGGGTCTAGTACACCATTCCCTGTAGTCTCTAGGGGTCTAGTGCACCATTCCCTGTAGTCTCTAGGGGTCTAGTACACCATTCCCTGTAGTCTCTAGGGGTCTAGTGCACCATTCCCTGTAGTCTCTAGGGGTCTAGTACACCATTCTCTGTAGTCTCTAGGGGTCTAGTACACCATTCCCTGTAGTCTCTAGTACACCATTCCCTGTGGTCTCTAGGGGTCTAGTACACCATTCCCTGTAGTCTCTAGTACACCATTCCCTGTAGTCTATAGGGGTCTAGTACACCATTCCCTGTAGTCTCTAGGGGTCTAGTACACCATTCCCTGTAGTCTCTAGGGGTCTAGTGCACCATTCCCTGTAGTCTCTAGGGGTCTAGTACACCATTCCCTGTAGTCTATAGGGGTCTAGTACACCATTCCCTGTAGTCTCTAGGGGTCTAGTGCACCATTCCCTGTAGTCTCTAGGGGTCTAGTACACCATTCCCTGTAGTCTCTAGGGGTCTAGTACACCATTCCCTGTAGTCTCTAGGGGTCTAGTACACCATTCCCTGTAGTCTCTAGGGGTCTAGTACACCATTCCCTGTAGTCTCTAGGGGTCTAGTGCACCATTCCCTGTAGTCTCTAGGGGTCTAGTACACCATTCCCTGTAGTCTCTAGTACATCATTCCCTGTAGTCTCTATGGGTCTAGTGCACCATTCCCTGTAGTCTCTAGGGGTCTAGTACACCATTCCCTGTAGTCTCTAGGGGTCTAGTGCACCATTCCCTGTAGTCTCTAGTACATCATTCCCTGTAGTCTCTATGGGTCTAGTGCACCATTCCCTGTAGTCTCTAGGGGTCTAGTACACCATTCCCTGTAGTCTCTAGGGGTCTAGTGCACCATTCCGTCTATTCTGATTTACGTGGATACAGGTTTAACTCCGTCGTTTCGATTGTAGGTCCGATCGTTTCACACACTCATCTGGTCCACATGACGCTCGGACGCATTGTTTGAGGCGATACTATATTGAGATGTTGCACATTTTTATAAGAATAACATGTAAGGTGTAA